>JAVJAP010000094.1:1200000-1800000 GCA_034770075.1 Aralia elata | reverse complement strand
ATTTCTATGAGAATTACAATTAAAAAGGATTTAAAGCCCAAGTTCCCTATTTTGATTACATGCGGTGATAGGTTTATCTCTATCCTAATCACAAATTATGAATTCCATCGACAGCAGAAGACCACATGCTACTATGGTTAGATCTACTTCTATACTTCATCTTTCAAATTCATATAGATTATCTCAATAATTATTGGCCAGATAATTTAACACTTCAGCACAAACCATAATACACAATCCATACACAACTAATCATAATATTCGGAGAAGCATGCTATTCAAAATTACGCATTAAGATCCATTATAGCCTTAAAAGAAATTTAGTTCATAATTAAACAAGAATTCATCATCCACAAGTTTAATAACATCAAAAGTTTGGAATAGAGAGAAAAGAGAAGAAACACTGAAAGCAATCCTTCAATCTCTGTCCTGCTCCTCCTTGCTTCTTCTTGCTATCAACTTGCTTCAAGTCTTCTCCACTTGCTCCAAATTAGGGTTTGCTAATAGATAGATATTGATTACTAACTAGAAAACACCTATTCATAGTATCTGATAAAACCCCTAATTAATTACAAAGTTTCAAATCCAAGTTCAAATCAAAACCATTTAAAACATCAGAAAAGTCGATTTTGCCCTCATTCGAACCGGCGCGGCCGCGCCTGAATTAAGCTTGCAAGGCGCGCGGCCGCGCCACTCTGGCAACAATTTTTTCTAACTCTGGCATCACGCGCGGCCGCGCTGCTACCCAGTTCATTTTGGGCGCGGCCGCGCTGCTCTAAAATCCTACAACATCAGCAACATCATCAATTTCATCCACTCGAACGTCCAATTCTCGCCCAATGCAATCCCAACATGTGCAACCTACAAAAACACACAAAATACATGAAAAGTAACTGAAAACCATGGAAGTAAGCAATAATTCATGTTCATTGGTCTCCGATTCGTATGTATAAAGCCTACTCATCACTCATCTTAGATTCAAACATGTGTTACGGCACTTTCATTTGATTAGAGGAATCATTGAAAGAAGAAAAGTGACTATAGAGATAGTGGACTCTCAAGAACAACATTGCATATCCATTTACTGAAGCTTTATCCAAATGGCAAGATGATCGTCACTTAGAGAAGAAGGGTATTAGATACCATGGCGATTGACTTTAGTGCAAGTGGGAGATTAAAAGTAGTATGCACACAAGCCAATCATATTTGATATGATGTAGCATATACTTTGTAATCTTATTCATTTATTAATAAAATAATTGAGTTTCTTAAAAGGCATTTTATATTATCTACATGGTGTTGTTATATTAAATGTGATAAACCCATAGTTTTAAGCAATGCTTTTAGAATCATGATGGTGATCATGCTAATGAGATCTAAATTCAAGATAACTCACAAACTAAAATTGTTCCTAATCGTTGGATTACCAAATTGGGGATTAGTGAATCCGGATAGATTAGTACATACGTTGCTTGCTCTTAGGAAGAGGATGATTGATCTCATAATCATTTCTGTGGAGACACTAAAGCAAGTATGTAGGTGCTTATTAGAGAATAAGTTAACTAAACGTGACTCGCTAAGGAATACCTAATAGGAATTCCTCAAGTGATAGTACTACAAGTGATCCTTGGACTTGAGATCATCATAGTTTCTTGTGTATGATGAGTTATACTTTGACATGTCCCTTAAGACCTTTGGGGTATATCAAAGGGTATGATTGGGTATAATAAATTGTACATGGAGATAAATGAATGATCAACAAAGAATCTACCACGTCTAGTAAAAGATGTGAATGTCCTATGTGATTCGATAAATGACAACTTAGTAGTCCTTGGCCAAGACAGAATGAAATTAGAAAGGAGTTTCTAATTTGCATTATTTAGAGTTGTGCATTTGGGAATCGAAATACATATAATTAAATAAAATAAGACTTGACAGTAAATCCATATCATATATTTAATTGGGACATTGTATGGTAGAAGGATTGAATTGTACGGTAACTATTTATTCAAAGGTTCTTTTATGATTAATGTTGAAATCTATATTATCTTGAAAGTCGTTGATCGCTAAGGGGGCTTACCCTTATTGTAGAATAAATATTATTTATTTAAATGAATTAAATAATTTAATTTATTTATTTAATTAAGATTAGAATTGTTCTAATTGATTTATTCACAACAGGTTTAATATGGAGAACCTAAAGGGTCACACCGCAAAAAGGAAAATATTTATTTAAGAAGTAAATGGCATAATTATAATAATAAGTTAAGTGTATTTAATTTAGTCTATGGAGATAGAATAAATTAAATAGCTTAATATTTATTATTTAATATTTTGGAAATATTAACTATAAATTAATAAGAGGAGTCTTATTATTATTATTACTATTACTATTATTTAATTCCTAATAGGGATTGGGAATTAATTAATAGAACTATTATTTATTTCCTAATAGGGATTGGGAATTAATTAATAGAAGTACTCTCTCACGAATTCCTAATTGGATTAGGAGCATAATTAATTAAAGGAGTTTAATTAGAATATAAACCCTAATCCTAAATAGTTTAGGGAAGGGTTATTCCTACATCTATAAATAAGAAGAGTCTTATCATAGATTACGGTTACACACTCTTGCATTAGATTATGGAGAGTACTTGCAATTTCTATAGAGATAGAATCTAGGGTTTTTGCCAAACACCCAACTTCTTGAATACTTGTTCTTCCTTGGTGGATCACCTCTAGAGGCCAAACACTTGGATGGCTAACATTGATTAAAGGAAGGAATCACACCGTAGCATTCGAGGAGAACACGAAGGACTAGGTGTTGAACTTGTACCCGAGGAAGCTTTGTTCTACGAGGGTATAATTCTTATTCTCTTTCTCTTTCGTTTATATCGTTAATTGAGCACATTGATCGATCATGGTGATGGTTTGTATAAAATTTTAAAATTCGTTTTATCACGCTTCCGCTCTATTTATGTAATTTGATTGCATGCTTGCGTAATATACAAACCTAACATTAAGGATATGTGTCTGTACTATAGTGCCGTTGGTCATTCTAGATCGGAAGAGCTCCTTAAATATCTTATATCTAGTAGTCCTACTTTCCTTACCATTCAACTCCTTAAAGGTGCAGGAGTATAATAGGAGCATTCATAATTTCATGCTGACGCTGAAGCTCGTTACTCATGGATGCGAGCATGATGCATTGAGCCAACTGTACATCATCTTGTCACTTTCTAAAAGTAACAATCTCTTCCTCAGAGGCATTGTCTGCAACTATTGCAGAGATAGGCGTATTAAGGATATAAGATAGCTTTTCAGCCTTGAGAACTATTCTTAGATTCCTTAACTAGTCTGTGTAATTCGGTCCGGTTAATTAGCATCTAATATGCTCTGCAGTGATAGTAATTTAGACATTATAAAATTCTATAAATGAATTAACAATATTTTAGCATACATTCATTTTATTAATTAATTACGAAAATAAATTAGGTCTTGATTTAAATTGGTATCTCCCACTATTTTTCATCACACTATATTACCCTCAATATATAGTTTGGCAAATCTAATTAAAGATTTGCTAGTGAGAATAAGGATCACATTTCAAATGTATATAGCCTTGTGGTGACACAACAAACGATATATAAATAAATAGGTAGACAACTATCGTCAATTACATCACTATGTAACTCCTTGTATTTTTCTTCTTAGATTATTCTGATCAAGTGGTGACACATCCGAATCAAAATTATCCAAGTTAAGTCCATCCTAGCACTTCCATATATGTGAAGAGAAAAATACCGTCCTTGTGGTGATACAACAAAACAGTAATGTTCAATTCCTTAATAAGCATCAAATGTGATAAGGCAACATCTTAAATATTTAATACTTGCCTTGTGGTGACACAACAAACTCATATTAAATATTTAACACTCTATCGCTTCACCATGCTAGAAGGCGACGTTCGATATTCCAAATATCTTTGAACGTTTAGGACTTAATATGATTTCTTTGAGGGATTTGTTTTTATTTGTCTCATCTTGTTTAGCGCGCATGCACATATATATATACATATATATATATATATATATATATATATATATATATATATAATACGCGTCATATTATTTATCATGCGAAGAATGTTGTATAATATATAATATATATATATAGTAAACATGCACATATAGAATACTATATTCTACCCGGATTGATTATGCACTTTTATTCTAGTTTGGTTCACTAAAGCCACCAAGTGAACCAAAAGGTCAAACTTAGGTTGCAAGAATTAAATTTAAATATAACTATTACATTTAAATCTCGGGCTCCATTACAAACGGGTCTTCAAGCGCTCCTTGCTCCTTGGTCTTAAATTCTTCAAAATAATTCTAACTAATCCTATTACATGAACTATTTACTATAATAGAAACCTTGATCAGCAGTTAAGGGGAAGTACAGAGGAGGGAAATAGAATTTACATTATGAAAAATTAGAGAAGACGAGGTACACAGACCCCATTTATAAAAACCCATTCATTCAAGCATCCTCTAAAATAATTCCAATCACTCATTAGTCAATAGTCGATAATCAATCTCATTTATTATCATACATATCTCTATATGCATCAATAAATAACATTCATCTCATGAATAATAAAATCATTCCATATATGCATTGATATCATTTAATGGGCAATATTAGTTAGTATAAAATCCAATTTCAACTCCAATTAGTTATCATGGAATCCAATTCCAACTCTAATTAGTTATCATGAAATCCAATTCCAATTAAAATAAACTTCTTTATTTTAATCATATTTCATATCAAAATAAACTCTTTTATTTTAATTTATCCAATTTTGAATAAAAATAAACTCCTTTATTTTTTAATCAAATTCCAAATCAAAATAAACTTCTTTAATTTAATTTATCTAATTTTGAATAAAAATAAACTCCTTTATTTTTAATCAAATTCCAAATCAAAATAAACTCCTTTATTTTAATTTACAAAAATTAAAAAAATTAAAAAATGAGGTCAACCCTTGATCATAAACATTTAAAAGAAATAATCAAACAACCCTTTAAGTCAAACTTCAAACCCAGAATTATATAGTTTAAATATTAAATATTCTGATTCATAATCAAAAGTGATTTTGGTGTAGTGGTAATACTTCCAACTTATGACCAATAGGTCAAGGGTTCAAAACCTTCTAGCTCCAAATTAATTATTTCATTTTTAAATGTTGACCAGTCAGCGCCATGTCAGCAGTCAACAGTTGACCAGTCAACGCCATGTCAGCAGTCAACAGTTGACAGGCAACGTTTGACCAGTCAACGATCAACGTTTGACCGTTGATTTTGACCAACGTTTTTTTTTTATATTTTTTTTAAATAAAAAAATAAAATAAAATAATTTTACACAAACATTTATGCCCAATTAAATTGTTCTAAACAATATCAATGTATATACAGAATCAAAACAATTAATAATTCGCATAAAGTTTGGCTCTTGATACCACTATTAGGTTTGTATAACGTGAACATGCAATCAAATTACATAAATAAAGCGAAACGCGATAAAATCAAATTTTAAAATTTTTCATATAAACCATCACCATGATCTTTCTTTATAGACAATTATTAATTAAACAAAAGAGATAGAGATTAAGAAATTATACCCTCGTAGAACCGTGCTTCCTCGGGTACAAGTTCAACTCCAATTTCTTTGTGTTCTCCTTGAATTCCACCGATTAAATTCCTTCCTTTGATCAAAGGTAGCCACCCAAGTGTTTGGCCTCTAGAGGTGATCCACCAAAGAATAATATCTATTCAAGAAGATGGGTGTTGACAAAACCCTAGTTTCCATCTCTATAGAAATTGCAAGTACTCTCCACAATTCTTATACAAGAGTGTGTAACCCTAATCTATTATAAGATTTCTCTTATTTATATATGTAGGAAAACCCTCCACTAAACTATTTAGAATTAGGGTTTCTATTCTAATTAAACTCCTTTAATTAAATTAAACTCCAAATCTAATTAGGAATTTATGAGAGAGTACTTCTATTAATTAATTCTCAATCCATGTTAGGAATTAAATAATAGTAATAGTAATAATAATAATAATAATAATAATAATAATAATAAGGCTCCTCTTATTAATTTATATTTAATATTTCCAAAATATTAAATAATAAGTATTAAGCTATTTAATTTATTTTATCTCCATGGACTAAATTAAATACACTTAACTTATTATTACAATTATGTCATTTACTTCTTAAATAAATATTTTTCCTTTTGCGGTGTGACCCTTTAGGTTCTCCATATTAAACCAGTTGTAAATAAATCAATTAGAACAATTCTAATCTTATTTAAATAAATAAATTAAACTATTTAATTAATTTAAATAAATAATATTTATTCTACAATAAGGGTAAGGCCCCTTAGCGATCAACGACTTTCCAGATAATATAGATTTTAACATTAATCGCAAAAGAACCTTTAAGTGAATAGTTACCGTACAATTCAATTCTTCTACCATACAATGTCCCAATTAAATATAAGACATGGAATTACTGACAAGTCTTATTTTATTTAATTATATATTCATTTCGATTCTCAAATGCACAACTCTAATTAATGCAAATTAGAAACTCCTTTCTAAATTCATTCTGCCTTGGCCAAGGACTACTGAGTTGTCATTTATCGAATCACATAAGACATTCACATCTTTTACTAGACGTGGTAGATTTTTTGTTGATCATTCACCTATCTCCATGTACAACTTATTATACCCAATCATACCCTTTGATATATACCCTAAAGGTCTTAAGGGACATGTCAAAGTATAACTCATCATACCCAAGATACTCTGATAATCTCAACTCTAAGGATCACTTGTACTACTATCACTAAAAGAATTCCTATTGACAGGCGAGTAAAACTCTATTAGGTATTCATTAGCGAGCCACGTTCAGTGAACTTATTCTCCAATAAGCACCTACATACTTGCTTTAGTGTCTCCACACAAATAATTATGAGATCAATCATCCTCTTCCTAAAAGCAAGCAACGTATGTACTAATCTATCCGGATTCGCTAATCCCCTTTTAGTAGTCCAACGATTAGGAACGATTTTAGTTTGTGAGCTATCTATAATTTAGATCTCATTAGCATGATCACCATCATGATTCTAAAAGAATTGCTCAAAACTATAGGTTTATCACATTTAATATAACAACACAATGTAGATAAAGTAAAATGCCTTTAATAACCGAATAAGATTACAAAGTATATGCTATATCATATCAAATATGATTGGCTTGCGTGCATACTACTTTCAATCATCTATCTAGAGATAGAGAGGCTACATATTACATCAAACAACAGTGCTAAAGGCTGAATTCAAGCTGAATCAAGCCATAAGCCAAGGAACTCAGTCAACAAGAATTTCAATATTGAAGAGGAAAACTACAAATCTTCAACCACTAAAGGAGCAACATCTGAATACCCTCAAAAGTGGTTTTATCTGTAGAAAATTCTCTCTTTTGTAATTCGAATTTGATGATGTATGAAATGAAATTGATGTTTATTGTAGCTATCATGAACTAACTTTCTATTCTAAGATTGCAATGGAACCCAACACCTAAATTGATTTGAATTCTCTCTCTTTGATATTAGTTAATCATTTATGAATTGATTATCATAACCTTTGCTTTCTAGATTAATTGCTTGGCCCGTAATTACCTTGGGAACCTATATGAACTTGATGAACGGATTATAGGTTAAGACCTAGTTATGATAACATGCGAGAGTTAAAGATCGTTGTGGGTTATTAATTAGATTAAGTGACGTGTGTCTTGTTAATTATCTACATAAATAGGTAACTTGATAGTAGTTGGGATAGACATATACCTAACTACTGCATGCAACCAATAGAGGATCTAGTCCTAATGACTTCTTATGTGAAAGTTGGTAATTGAGGGGTTGGTTAACGAGATTTAGTGACACGTGTCTTATTAATCATTCTTGAATATTAATCATTCTTGAAATTGGTCTCTTGATAGTGTATAGGATAGACATATACCTATGCACCGCATTAGGGAGATTTGTGATTGACCATCGACAGAGGATCATCAGAGTTATAATAAAAATAAAACTTACTTCTAGATTCAATACCCTTTATACAACAGATAAAATTAAATTATAAGTCAATACAAGTTTACAGCTCAACATCTATTACATTTAATACATCATCAAATACATCATCCAGAACCTTAACCATGGTTCAAAACATAAATTTAAGCTAAAACAACTAATCTTCATGCATAACATCTGAGTCATGCCATTCAAGCAGCACATAACGTTACCTTGAATCTTTAACCTGCAAAAGTGGTTATTTGTAAGAATGAGCTCGACAGCTCAGCAAAATCTAACAGTTTGCATGCATCACATAGCACATAGATAACATGCTCATCATCTAAATCATAAATATTTAACTAAACATATCATACATAATGATCAATACATATCAAGTAAAGATTGAGTTCCATAACCTAATCAGCATTCTTTACTTAACAAACGTAGTCATATTTTGACCTTGTCATTTCATAATTGCAACATATATATAAAATACAACATGCTTTTACACCATAAATTTAAAATAATTAATCATTTAGTTCACATAACAAATAGGAACTAAAAGACTTGCCTGGTTTGTAGATTACCAGCTTAAATTTATCTGCACTTCATGCATCCTACACGATATATATAATCATGTACATCATTTATTAGCCACATAGCAACACTTAGTATTAATTCTACTTAACATTTCATAATCCTTCATTTTAATACGTTCCACTTTAATCGACACTTAACCCTTAGTTAAGTGTTAAACTTTGCTTTACATTAGAATGTATAATGTTTATAAGTAATTCTTATTTAGGGTAACATATGATGACCAAAAAGAAAAGAATTAAAAACAAGAAAAATCTTTATTTCTGTAATTCCCGCCGGGGCGAGAAAATTATAACACAAAACTCTCGCCGGGGTAAGACTTCGCCGGGGCGAGAAAGTTAGCTTAATGAGCTCGCCGGGGCGAGCTTCCTGAATCTCAGTTTCTGCAGTTCGCGAATCAGTGCGATTACATACCAAAATTTCCCAATTTCTTCATTTTATCAACAAATTAGACATACCCAAATATTATAATCTTTGTAGAATCAATACCCAACATGTATACAATGATTCTAACATTTTAAATAACCTAAACAACCAATTTCAAGCCTCAAATACCAATATTCATGCTAGTTTTATAAACTTTTACAAACTTAGCGCAATCGATCACTACAGATTCGTTATTCAACCAAATTGGTCCGTTCAACTTTCGTTGTTTTCATTTTTTAACGCATAACAATAATCCACCATCAATTTATAGTTTATTACTCAAATTAAACATCAATTTTGACTCCAAAGTAAGCCATATCATACATATAGCAACCAAAAACTCAATTTCTTTTTGTTTACCATGTTCACATGGTTTGCTTCCCACCAGAAATTTGCTTCCCCTTTCAGTAGGTAGGTAGCAAAAGTGGTCTTTTGCTCCTCCCCAACTCCAGCAATGATGAATCCTTTCTCCACCTCCTTAACCCATGATTGAGCCTCTATAGGCTCGATGGTCCCCTTAAATTCGGGCGGTCCCACACTCTTAAAGTCCTTAAAGTTGGCAATACGCGCAACTGGAGGAACGACAGGTGGTACAGTTGGAACTCTATTCAAAGCCCCTACTAGTAAGTCTATGAATTGTTGCATAGGGTTTTCCTATTTCCCTAGTCTCACTCTCATTATCGGATTCTCTATTCTCATTCCTCTGTGTTCCCTGTCTTCCTCTTCCTCTCCATCTTGGCGGCATATTTCTGTTAAACAAATCATGCCACTATTAATCCACTATTTATCCTTGCGCACTATAGTAAATACTAACACGTACACATACCAATCGCAAGGCACATTAGAATAAACAGACTCATCACAAAGCACATTAAAATAAACATACTTATATTAACATGCTTCTTACTTCATACATTCTTGTAACACATACATCTTATAGCTTCTGCTATACGCATACCATATATCCCTCTATTACTAAAAAGATGGGATTTACACTAGATAATCCATTACATATACAAAATTTAGGATTTACATCCTTATAAGGTACACCTCTAGACCTCGTCAAATCACTGAACTAGACCACGCCTAATGGCGTCTGCATACTCGTCGTCAACTATGGCCATCACCAGATCCCTACTAATGGTGTGCCTGGTCTGGCCCTCCTCTGCTGGTAATGGGTCACCCTACGCTGAAATCACCCATGTGACGACTTGAAGGCATAGTTAGACCTATCGGTCCTCACCTTCTTAACCCTAGCCTCTTCTTCCAGGTCATCGGCCCGATCTTCGGCCCTGATCCTATCATCGATCTCTGCCTCCTAGTAGGCCTCTAACTCATGCCTTTCTTGCAGGAGTTCTTGAACCCTCGCCTCTAAGGCTTGAACTCTACCCCTCAGTGCTGCATTCCTCTCAAGTACCACTTCAAACAGATTATTCATGTCTGATAGTGCCACTTCCTCCTCTGAGGGTATAGCCTCAGATGTCGTATCATCAGCCACTTCAATTGGCTCCTCATTGGGTTCCTCCCAATGTTCGGACAAATCCTCATCAAGTGAAAGGTCCATCTCTGTTTCCTCCTCCGGATCCTCTTCTGGGTCACTATCTACTTGAGCCTCAACCTCTACTAGCGGCTCGGGTGTTGGCTCGGGTGAAGCGATCAGCTCCTCGCTCACTACATGGATATCTCTATACTCGGGTTCTTCTCCAGACATCTACAAACCAATATACTAATTCGATTAGTACATAACAATAACAAATAATATTATAACACTTAACAAATATCACTTATTGTAAGTATACTTTTAGTTCTTGTGGCGCCCCCAAATTCGGGTACTTGAAACCAGTACTTGGTGCATCACGATACCATTTTTTTGAGCTGTTTAATAAATTACAAACTTAATATTTATATCAGAGTTGTCTATTCCCCAGGTATGACAACCTTTAATTACATTCTTTACATGTTACATAATATATATGATCACAATGCAAGAGACTAATTATTACAAATAACACTATACAACTTATTCCTTCAGCTTTCCCTTTCCTTTGTCCTTGCCAGAGCCTTCTGGTCGATCACACTTAGCTGAAAACATTTAAGTAAAAGCAAGAATGAGCATTCAATTGCTCAGCAAGTAATAACAATTATAATAATACGCTGAAGAAGTAAATGTTTTCTTTGAGGACTACTTCTACCACGAATCAATAGTGGTGAAGTCATTTGACACTATTATTAACAACATATCAAATCATTTTAAAATTTCTTTGAAATGACTGAACAATAAGTCATTTCAAGTAACAAGAATTTTCTTGAATTTCATGTTGAATAATACATCAAGAATGAAAGAGTTAAAATTCTTTCGAAGATTCAATAATATTCAATTGATTATGAAGGATTAGCAATTTTGCGATAATATTCAATACATAGGGTTATTCCCAGATTTCATGCTGAGTGATCACAAATGGATCAAGAACTGCTAGAGGAATCATCAGTTATTTTATTACTGACTACCTCAAGAGTAAAAGTTAGCTATAAAAACTAAACTTTACTCTTCTGTAAGTACGTAAGGGGATCAGCCTCATTGTACATGAGATTATGCATAATTCTCAAACATAGTGCGCGGTCGGGTTACCGACAATAAAGTTTTCCCTGATTTATTTTTTAGGGTTGTTCATCTCAATCTTACATCATGAGTTCGTACCACATCAATATGGTTTGGATTGCTTTCAAAGAATTATTTTGAGTTCAACATATTATAACAATTTTGATCTAGCCAAATCAAATGGCATATATCTTTAATAACGAATTAGTTCTAATAGTAGAACGTTTCATGCGATATCAATTAATATTAGTCTAGCCGGTCAAATAGCTTAGATAATCTTTAAACTAGGTATACATACCAAATTTAATAGTATGTATTAGAACTTATCAACGAATTTCGAATTCAAGGGTAATTGATAATGTACAATAGTTCATACAAGTGGGGACACTTGTATAACCAAACTTAGAATGCAAATTTTCAATATGAGTCATAGCAATTCAGTAATGAGATACTTTTAAACAATGAATGGATCGAAGGAATTCGAATTTATAATAATTATAACAATTTGTACAAGTGAGGACACTTGCCCAAAGAACAGAACCAATTTGATTATAAATGCATCACATGAGACAATATTGAGATATTTGAAATCAATAGATAGTTTGAATAAAGTTTAAAAATACTTGCATAACACACTACAAAAAAATGGCGATTTTGCAACAAAATGTTTTCGTTGCTAAAAGTGCAGAATGTCGTTGCGAAAGGCCATTTGCAACGATTTTTCAGTCGTTGGACCATTCGTTGCGCAATGAGCGTTGCTAATTGTCTAGCAACGAATTTTTTTTGTTCGTTGTAGAAAATGAGATATTTCGCAACGAAAGTTTGTTTTCGTGTAAAAGCATAGATCATTTAGCAACGAAATATTTTGTAGCAAATTTATTAAGAAATTGTTACTGAAAAACAACTTTCGTTGCAAAATCCGCCTAATTGGCAACGAAACAATCCTTTTTTTTGGTCAACGAAGATGAAATTCGTTGCGTTTAATACACATTTGCCAACGATATTTGCCGTTGCTGAACGATATAAAAATTGTTGCCTTAACTGATTTTCGTTGTTGATTGTATATTTTTTAGTAACGATGTTCATTACTAAATGTGCAAAATAAACTGGTCATA
This sequence comes from Aralia elata, assembly GCA_034770075.1. Classification (NCBI taxonomy): domain Eukaryota; kingdom Viridiplantae; phylum Streptophyta; class Magnoliopsida; order Apiales; family Araliaceae; genus Aralia; species Aralia elata. The sequence goes on along the minus strand of JAVJAP010000094.1, from coordinate 1,787,121 downwards.
TATTAATTTGCAACGAAATTATTCGTTGTCGTTGGTTTTGTTATAGTTAAGTATGATCAATTAGCAACGATACTATTCGATGCTGATTGTTTTTCAAAAGCAACAAAAGTTGTCGATTAGCAACAACACTATATTGTTGCAAAATCCACTATTGACTCTGTTTTGTAACGAATGTCAAAATTATTTTACAAACAAAATAAATCATAACTCAATGACCCGATAACAAATTATTACATAAATACAAAAAACTCAAATATTATTAATTAAATCATCTAGTAAATGATTGTTCATCATCTTTACAATCAATTATCTATTATAAAAGAATAGTCTAACAGAGAAGCCAATATAGAATAATTGACTTTTAACAAACCCATCTGAAGAAAAAAAAGTACAGAGAATCATGTAGTAACAACAACACTCTTTGTCACCTAATAATCTAACTTCATGAGCATTAACTACATTGAAAGAGTGCTTCTTCACAGGAAGACCAGCAATGTCCAAGCCTCTCCTTCCTAAAATGAAGAGAGAGAAAATAAGAACCAACAAATTTGTGATTGAGAGACAATATATAGCCAGGCCATATGATATTGTGTACACCATAGAGAGGAAATGATTATTATAGAATATGATATATATATATATTCTCTTATGTACAAACTCTCCATACCAGTTTCAATAGCTTCTATAGCAAGTTCCATTGCACTATCTGATTCGGGAATTATGTGTCTTCCTGCAAATCTCCTCTAGCTCAGACACCCGCCACTGTGCCAAAATTCTACTGCATGTCCTGCTTTATAAAAAGAGTGACTTGTCCAAAAAGAAAATATACTATAAATATAGAGATGATAATCCTACCAGGCTACCACAATCCTAACCTTAGATAAAATATAGAGATGATGTATGATAAACAAAAAAGTTTATACTAGTGGCTAACTGCTCATGCTTATCAATAACCTTAATCTGAAGATGCAACAGTTAACCCAAGAGAGGCATAAAGTTTAAATCCTCACTGGCTAGTATATTCACACAAATTGAATGAAGTGCTAAATCCAATCAACATTTTACAAATTTGTATGACTTCTAGGTGTCATTAATTTTTGTAGCTCTTTTTAGAAGTAATGAGAATGCCTTAACAATTACTTGAGAAGATTGCATTCTCAAAGTCGATAATACCACCTTGACATATGAAGAGAATGATAATGATTCAGGTGCATAACTTAAAAATACAACTCTGTCAAGAATAAAAGCCACCTAAAAAAGGGACTCCAATCTATATTTATTAAATAAAGAAATGTCTAGGCAAAAAATAACCTCAACAAGCAATTACCAATCATCAAAGAAAGATCAGGTGCTGAAACTCATTCTTTCTCTAGCAGTCAGCTTCTCTGTGAAAGCAAGTAACTCTTTCTCCTTCAACTCTAGGTTGTTCCTAACAAACTCAGCTTTCTGTAAATGAATTAAACAAAATGTGTGTTACAAAAACTGTCCATGTTTCAAAAAAAATCATAACAGTAAAAAAATAATAATAAACTCACTTGCTCTTGTACAATTAAGTTTGCTAGTCTACTGTTTATATCGTCCTCTGTCTTCTTCAAAACCGAATTGGCCTGCTCAATCTTCTTTTGTAATTCTTCAACTTCCTTCTCTTTCAGCTTAAAAGCCCTCTCAATTTCATTTGCCTTTTCCTCTTTCTGGTTATTCATTCTCCGACCCTCATACAGCCTTTCTTCTCCTTCCTGTAGCTTCCTCTCCCACTCTCGCAAATCTTCTTTATGTTTAGAAAAAGTTGCTTCATGTGTTTTCTGCCTGCAAATATTTAATTAGCCCTCTAAAATTATTTCCAACTTCAAATAAATGCAAACTATTAGAATCATTAACCCCAAAAAGTTTCGGCACAGATCATACTCTGCATTAAAGGATATGCGCTCCCTCCGAAGCAGACACTCACAGGTCTCAACCTCTTGTAATTTCCTCTCCAACACCAAGCTCTCTCTCCTTGCCTCAGCAAGCTTGGCATCTGCAGCATGCAACTTACTTTCTACATCCAAAGATTTATCCTCAATTCCAGAACGTAAAGCATTTGCACTGACCAATTTAGTATCAGATGATAACTTCATTTGTGCATGCTCTACACGAATTTCAAGTAAAGCCTTCTCAAGCTGCAGTGAGGAAGTTTTGACTGTTATAAAAGCATATATGAATGAAACAAAATAGCATAGCCTCATAAATACTTGGTAACAATGCTTTAGTATCTTTTAAGAAATTAGAAACAATTTCACCTGCAATACTGCATCATTTGGAACTCTGAAAAATACAGGTACAAAGGGCTAAAGATGCAAATAGCAAAGTTTCATAGCAACAATTGAAATACACAGATGAAATGAAACATGAAACTTTTCAGGAGGGTAAAAAATCATTCAAGTAAAAACCAAAATTAAAAAATAATTATCAGCTAATTGCAAATTTTTCGAAAAAGAAAATAACTAAAAAGATAAATCCAGTGGGAAGTAATAGCCCTCGTCCATAGTTGACACATATGTATAAGCCTTAACTTGATGCCTTCCCCCCCCCCCCCCAATTTAAATTGAATAATTGGCATCAATTAGAAAAATGTGCTGAACATTAAAAAATTTAAAATGCAAGAAGAGTGATAACAGTCAAACACCATGAAAATCAAATAATCTTTAATAACAAAAGGAGGTTTTTAGTCAATAAAACCTAATTGATTTTAGCAGAACTCCTTCAGAAAATGGCAGTGCATAATTATATGGGTTAGTTACTACCAGTGACATGTGACAAGTAAAACTATTATTTCTCAGCTGGCAAATTAACAGCTTAGGATAAGAGCCAAGATAGATTAAATGTTAAACATGTAGCTACATTGGAAGCCTAAATATTTGATCTAGAGGACACAATTAATAAATCTATAACTCACTGTTTTATCTAGACTAAAGTTACTCTTGAATATTCAATGAAAACACAGTCGGGGAAATATGACCTTATTTTCCTGCAAAGGAATCAACACCTAGCAACAAACTATTTACTCAATGTTCCAGCACTTATAAATATTATAACATCCAAATCACATGGAGAAAGAATATAAAAAGAAAACCAGGCTAAGTCTAACATTAGAAGACTAAAAAAAATTAATGACACAATTGGATGTTCTTAATAGTGATGCATCTGCATCATTAGTATTAGTGAAATAACACAAATAGTTTTGGAAAATTAATGGCACAAATAGTGATTGGAAATATGCAAGCAAGTGTGTGTATCATTTATTGAAGCTACAAAATAGTTTTGGAATTTCTTCCCCAGAAGTTTATTTTTGTGTGGTAGATCTACACTCATTCAGAAGTACATATGCAACAGAAAAAGGTCCAAAAATCTAGATAAACAAAAGATTGCAAAAGAGAAATTACAAGTGCAACAAAGATTTCAAAATATGGCCTTTGTCAAACTGATAAAAGACATTGTGATTGCTTTGTCTATAGTTTAGGATAAGTACTCCAAAACTAAAACATTGTGAATATTTATCCAACATCAGGAATACATTAACATAAACTGAACATTCAAGCCCCAAGCAGTTTTAATAATGAAATTTAAGCATTCCCCAACAATGGTATTTCCAAGTAAGGTAAACTTTACTTACAAGAATAGATATGTCGGTTCCACAAGGAAAGAAGGTTAGATTAGAATATACTCATAATCTGAATACTAGAAAAGGGAATCACAATAAATCTAACATATATTATACCACACATATTATAATCTCTCTGCCACCTGAAGCTAAATACATTTGATTGAATTCCTGTTTCTGTGCATGACAAATGTTGTAATAAAGAGGTAGTAAGAATATATATATATATATATATATATATATATATATATATATTAGTACAGTGCTAATTATGTAATCTGTAATTACATCATGTACTTCTCTGTATATTAGAAAACAAGAGTTTCATGTCTATGCGCTCCCAACATATGTAACAAAAATAATTTCAGCCTAAAAAATTCCAGATAAGATGCACACATATATAAATGTATATCAGAACACATTCAAAAGAGGGGGTTCTCAAGCCAACTGCAAAAAAACAGAGTAGAAGTGAGATAGAAAGATTATTTATGCATTAAAATTTAAAACAAATTTCCACATAATCTATTTCTTTGTGACATTTCTCCAAACAGATAGTGTGCATCTTATATACATAAGGGAAACTGAATAGAAGCAATCAAACAACCAAAATTCACGGAACTCAAAATTCACTACTTTCAGAAAAGAACACATCAAACAATTTGTGAATTACCTGCTTGGAAGATTGGAAGTTGGAAGTCGAGGACTCGAGGTGTTCACTGAATCACTGTTCAGACTTGAGAGTTGAGACTTTAGAGACCGTAAGTACTAAGTCGTGACTCGTCAGAGATGAGATTTGAGAGGTAGAGCCCGCAGACGCAGTGGGGCCGGAGGGGGGGGGGCGGAGGCGGAATCGCAGAGACTAGAGAGGCCAGAGGTGGAGGTCGGAGTGGGGGAGAGTCGCGATTTATGAAACGAAGCTGTGGCTAACTGCCTGTGGAGAAGCAAAACGAAGCTAGGGATTTGGGTTAGGGCAGTCGGCAGAGCTGAGAGAGTACTAACTCTAGGCTTGAGTGAAATTTGGGGCGTATAATTACAAGTACTGCTTTAAGAGAAAAATTGGGCGGGACAGGGTCAGCGGGAATGAATCGTGGGAGGCAATTCACCAAAAAATTATTTTTATATTTTAATAGCTTCCTTCTTTTTTTGAATGACTAATTGTTTTTTTTAAAATATTTTAAGTTTATTTAATTTTAATTAATAATGCAGTTGATATTTCTAAACACTTAAAAAGAAAATTAAAAATAAAATTGTTATTCAGATAAACATATAAATTTGTATTTACAATTTAAAATTTAGGATGTCATAAGTTAACAAAGAACAAACTCAATAAAATTCTTTTTGTAGAACGGATGAGTAATATTTTAGTATTTCTAAAGGAAATATTTTTCACAATTAATCCTAAGAAATTTATTTTATGCAAAATAGTTACAGATTTGTCTCTCACAAAAAAAACTCAATAATATTATATAGCGAGTAATAATTCATTTGTAGATATTTTTTTTTTTGTAAAATTTCACCGTAAAAATGGCAGCGACAACTATTTTCTATCGCCTCAATTTTATGAAAGTAAAAAATAAATTGTGAAGAATGTTTCTTTTACTAATAATTATATTATCATTGATTTATTTCTTTTCATTATTCTCTCGCTAGAACATTCTCATTTTCTTGGTAGTGATAATTATACAAAATGATATGATATGCTAAAGTTTGTCATCATAGTTTTTATCGTATCAATCTAATAGAGTAATATAATTTACTATTTTTAGGGGTATACATTCTCATTTCAATATTCGTAAATTTTTGTAATTGGAACTCTTTTTTTTAAAGGAATCAAAATTATTTATAGAGTTTATGAATAATTATATAATGATGTAAAACACTAATAATGAAATTACAAGTGTGAATGTAGAAAATAAAAATAATAATTAATTATATTTTTTTTATTAAAGCTTGTTATTTCTTATGTTTGAACTAAAACAAGGAATTACATTTATGTGATTAGCAAATGATTAATATATATATATATATATATATATATATATATATATATATATACTAATATGCATTACAAGAAAAATGGAAACTATAAGTATTAGTATAAGAATTCAAAATAGCAACTCTTACGTGATATGTATTTGATAATTATTTTATATCTATGAATTAGAACAAGTAAATATATTTGTGTGATTAATAAATAAATAATGATATATAATACAATAGTAATGAAATTATAAGTATTATTGTAAGAATTCAAAATACAAACTCCTACATGATATGTGTTTAATAATTATTTCATATTTCTGAATTAAAACAAGAAATACATCTATCACGTGACTAATAAATAAAAGTTTATAAATAATAAAATATTAATGAGCAAAGTACGAATCAATGAAAATGTAACTAGAGGAAGATATACTAACTGATCACCTCCGCGTTTGGTTAATATATAAATTATATTATATTATATTATATATACACACGGTACTAATTAGTATTTTTTTAAACGAAGTCAAACCGTAACTTACTACGGTCAAACTATATAAAATCACTCGTACTCAAATCGGTTATCATGTCGCTTATCATGTCACTGTTACCAAGTTAGACAACCAATATATTATTTAGTACTAGTAATGACCAAATTACTTATTAGTTATAACTGAAATTCTAATAAGTAATTATAGAAATGGAGGGAATATTATTTAATACTAGTAATAACCAAATTACTCATTAATTATTACGGAAGTTACAAAAATTTAAAAAAGTAATAATTATAGTTGACTAAGAGGAATGTGCATTTGTTTCGTGGGGTGAGCAAAAAATGGGTAAAACTGAATTATGAACAGAATCGATTTTTTGTAATCGAATTATTTCGGTTTCGGATTCGGTTGTGAAAACCAACCTATTTAAATACCTGAATAACTGAAATTATTAATTAAAAAAAAAAAATTTAGACGGATGTGACCGTGGAGTGTTGAATTGTTGTATGTAAAACTGAATAAAAAACACGTAAAATCAAATAACTGACACCGATATAAAAAAAAATTAAGACTTAAAATTAAAACATTACGCGAGCACGACTCATTGACAAATTGCCCAAATCAATTCAATTATTTGTGGAAATAAAAAAAATCCCAAAATTTCTATCTCCTTCTGCAGTTTATCGTCACACAGAAACAGCTAAATCAGGTATGATTAAATTGAGTTAATTGATAGCTTCTGCAATTTTAAACAATGGGTGGGAATGAGTTTCGATTCTTCTTGCCAGGCGATATCAATCTTCCAGTCACTTTTTCAATCGATCGATTAGACGGGAAGTTGCCAGCTGCAGCTAAGTTGCCCAATTCAGGTAAAATTCTTCACTCTAAACTTCTTAATTTTGAATTTGATTACTAGGGTTCTACACTCAATTCGATTATTCATGTGATTTTAAGCTCTTGAAATTTCTTTTATGTACTAGCTTCATTGGAATTGATGGCACTGGATGGTGTACTGATATTAGTTCTTTTCTATATTGCTGAATTTGGAAAAACCTTTTGCTTTGAATTGCTAATAAGCCACCAAATTTGCAAGTTTTACTTTGTCTAAATGCTAAGTTTTTATGTTTAAGAACCCATGGCTTGTTCATTGAAGTGATTTTTGGTAATTAATCTGAAGAGGTTTTTTTGCTTGTCCCAAAATACAATCTTTGCACATATTTAGTTCAGTTAATACCATGAATTTCGATTTTTTCACGGGTAATGGATTTGACTAAATGTATAAATCACCCAATAGTCGATTAAATAATATAACCCCAAAACTTGAGAAATACAAAATTGCAGTTTTGTTGTTTGCAGTGATGTTTCACAATGTTTGTGTTAAATATCTCCAGCAGATGTAGATTCCACTACAGAGGAGAGGAAAGCAGAGGTGTATGTTGAGTGTGCATTGTACATTGATGGCGCTCCTTTTGGTCTTCATATGAGAACCAGGTTTATCCTCGTGCTCTTACTGTTCAAATACGTGTACACCATTCATTAATATCTCTTTGTCCATTTTCGACTGCATTTGTTTTTGTATAGTCCTTTTATTGATATACTTTTTGTGCCACGTGAAACTAATATAACGCTTGAAAGATATTTGAAACAATACAGTATTTACTTGTTTATTATCTTTCCTATCTATTCTCTAATATATTTTTAAATTGTCTTAATTTATTGCACTATATTTGACTGCATCCCAGGCTAGAATTCCCAGGCACGTCTTATTACTGGATTGAACTCATCACATTAAGTACAAAATATTGGGACTTGACTGCCAACTCGCAGCTCGCACTTACAGTAAGTCGGGGTTTCAGTAATTTTATATTCCTTTTATTAATTTGTGTGTGTGTTGTGCAACCTGTGCACACATGCACAATGGGAGATGTCCACTGCACAATCATCAGTAAGGGATTATAGCAATTAATGACACAATCGTGGAACCTAATGGATGCATATAAAAATAAAAATTAAAAAAACATGAAGGACTCTAGTTTAGTGAATTCTATCTAGAAAGAGAGAGAATATCTTTAATGAATTATATCACTATATATACATGTGCGTGTAGATTTGTCTTTACTGAATTCACCTTCTAAGAATGATGGCTATCTCTAAAGAAATTGAGCATCTTGAGTAACGATTTATTAAACATCTATCCTTCATTGTGATTGTTCAGGTTATAGTTTATAGTCATAGTCTCATAATAGACTTCTCATAATAGACTACCTTTAATTTACTTTGAGCTGAGATTCCTAATCCTGTTACTACTGCAGGTTTGGGATGTTTCATGTGGAAAAAATGAGGGTTTAATCAGTGGAGCTACCATTCATCTTTTTAACATGAAAAAACAACTTAAAACAGGTAAACACAAGCTTAGACTTTGGCTGGGAAAAGAGGCAGATGAGTCTATTCATACTAGTCCTGGAAAGGTTTCTAGTTAACACTATCAAGTAATTATATAATTTGTACTCCATTCCCTTCTTTTCAAATGTACTTTTGTTAGATTATATTGACTTGCTCACACATGTTTTAACCTCTTGTAGGTCCCTAAGGAGGAGCGAGGGGAGGTGGAGCGTTTGGAGAAGCTTGTGAATAAGTATGAAAGAGGACAGATTCAACGAGTTGATTGGCTGGACCGCCTCGCATTTAAAGCTATGGAGAAAATAAAGGTACGTGAAAGCAGTAAAAATGGAAGTTCTCATCTATACGTGGTTGTTGGTTTTTGCAGCTTTGAACATCGAGTTGTTTTTCAGGTAGCCTTAATCAGTCCACAGTTTTATTTTCAGTATTAAAATCTGTTCTGTCTATTTGTTTTTAGTCTTAAAATCTGTGTACTTTTTAAGCCTTTCATCATGTTCAGAAGTTAAATTTTTTATGTATGGCTACAATGCTGCAATTAATTGTTTTATTATGCACAGCCTATTGTTTGATATGTTATGGTTTTGTTTGATGTGTAGGAATCTGGAGCAAATTTCCTAATACCCTCTCCTATAGCTTCAACAAATGAACTGGTTACTGCGTGGGATCCAGAAGTGGGAAAGATCAATCCTACTGGAATAATAATATAGAGGAGACTTTTATAGAATTTTTTCTTAATAGGCGTGAAGTTAAGATGCTACATTTGCTTAACTTCATTTTTCAGAATTTCTCATACTTTAAAAGCAAACAGTTGAGAAAATGGTGGAAAATAATCACAGCATTTACACTATGGTTGATTTGGGAAGCTAGAAATCAGAGAGTATTCAACAAAGAGGTTGTGTGTTGGAGAGCAGTTGTTGACAAGGTGAATTACAGAGCATTCAACTGACCGGGGTATGATTCATGCAAAAGGGAGTAGCATCAACAAACACAAATGGAGTCATGAGCCATGGCTATGCATTGAAGTATAAGTTACAGTTTTTTCTAGTGAGAATTCTAGTGCAGTTGTTAAACTCATAGCCAAACCTTTTGGATAAGTTGAATGTTTGGTGTTGTATTTGGTGTTCTTTTTACTAAAGTTTCTTTTTTTTTGCTAATAAAAAAAAGTAAGGAATATTTTATCCATTCCACAAAAGATGGATTAGGTACATAATTATGCAAGTCTAGCATAATTGATACTTCCTTCGTCTAAGTTTACTTGTGTTAATTTGTTTTTTGGTTTGTTCAAATTTATTTGTCTTTTTTTATTTTAACATTATTTTTTCAATATTATCTTTATTTAACTTTATTAAAAATATCATTGAAAATAACATGACATACACTGGAAAAATGATAATTATTAACTTTGACATTGAAATTAAATACAATCACACTCTTTTTTCCCTTCTTGATCTCTCTCCTCTATATTATTATTCCAATAAAGAGTTGGGAGATTAGTTAGTACAAAAAAGATGATAATTGAAAAAATTCATATAAATTAATTTAGAAATTAATTACATTTTTTTCAAAATTATAAGTGAGTGAATATGATCATTATAAACTACATCCAATTTACTACAAATTCTAATTTTTGTAAATTAGAAAATATATCAATATGTGCTCAATTTTAATTTCAAAAATTATTACGCTGACCAAAAAAATTAAAACTGGGCATTTGTTTTGAGAAAGAGGGAGTGAAACATTTGGCGGTATAAAATTACGTCCAAATAAATAAAAATTTTAAAATGCAAAATGATGCATTTTGGGGAAAAAAAGAGAGGCTGAAACGTGCTTATTGAGTTTATCTTAATTTTGGGCAACAATTTACTAGTCGTTGTAAAAAATTGTATAAAATACGCAACAGAAAAAAATTGTTGCCAATAAATGTAGCCCATATTAGGCAACAAAATATAGCAACAAATTTTTTTTCGTTGCCCACGATGAGGAGAAATCACATCGATAACAAAAAAAGTAAATAGACGGGGGTTTTTTTCTTTCCCGACAACGAATTAGCAACGAAATTTGGCAACGACCTATGAATTTCGTTACGAAAAATGAAATTCTTTCACAAACTGAAACGAATGACAAATTTCGTTGCTAAACATACATTTTTAGCAACGACTTTATAAGTCGTTGCCCAAAAAATCGTTGCCGAATGTCCATTTTTTTGTAGTGACATATGGATCCATTGTATAAAGTAAATGCAAAGCGTTACGATAATTTCATAAACGAATAACAAAGATCATTATGGATATGAATAATTAATAATAATTATTCACGAGCATGCTTTGAAATTGATAACTCATGTTGAGTTAGGAACTAGCATAACATATACCTGTTTGCACAAAATAAAAGTAGTGCATAAGGTTCAGATACTTGCCTTAGTCGTTGACTACTGCTACGCAATTTAATATGACTTCTTTTGAAAGACCTATCAGTTATAAGATTGATCTTTCAGTTAGCGAATCATATTATATCTTAAAATATCACTTCTTTATAAGTAAATTATCTAACATTCAACCACATAATCAAATATTAGATAACACATTAACACCATACGCATTCAATTCTAAAGTTAGCACTCATCGAGTCTTTAACAGTGTTCAATATAGTATGCTGAGTGGTTTCTCACAAACAACCAATAAACTAGTTTTCGTCTCGTCTACACTGTTTTCACAGTGAGTTAGATCGGTTGCCAGTTCGTATATACCTCTGCTCCCTGAAGGAATTGTTTAGCCCAGATACTATACATCGACCATTAAAGAGTACGACTGTACCACTACTTTAAGAATTAACACTAAGTCTTTCATTATATAAAACTTTTTATGGTCCCGTAGGTTAAATATCTAATCCAACAAACTAGATTCCAAATTCAGCTAACTAGATGGCAATCCAGCAAACTGGATACCAATCTAGCAAACTAGATTCCAACCTGAATTACAATTCAGCACACTAGATTCAAACTATCTTATAATCTAGCAACCTGGATTCACTAACTTTCAATACAGTAAACTAGATTCACTAATTCAGCAAACTATTTTCCAATCCAGTAACCTGGATTCGAACTATTCTACAATACAGCAAACTAAATTCACTTTATTCAATTCAACAAACTATTTTACACTATTCAGCAAACTGGATTCACTAATTCAGCTAACTGGATTCACTAATTCAGCTAGCTGGATTTAAACTGTTTTCTATTTTATTAAATAATTTATTTAATCGATCTAAAATGTCATAAACATTGTACCACCTTATATATGACCAAAACCCATATCAAAAATCTGTATGAACCATATTTAAGGTTCTCAAGTCATAAAATCCCATTTTCCAAATTTTTAACTTCACATAATTAATTAAATCCATTTATACATAACTTCATTATTTACACGAAAAATAGCAAAATAACTTCAAAATCATTTCTTTTCTGGAAATAGGCTATATATAGTCCCTTTATGAAAATATATTTTTCCCGAAAATTTTAAAATCCATTTACTATATTTAAATCGTCTAAAATAGCCAAATTTTGCTACATTTTTCATAAATCTAAATTATATCCAAAAATCCTGAAATTTTCAGAATATGTTCCTGTTATATACATATACTCCCAGTAATAATTTCATAATTTGTAGAGTTAACCACAAAGAGTTATTTAAGATTACTTTTGAAAATAGTCCTTCACGATAAAATCCATAACTTTCATTATACATGGTCAAAAATCCTCAAATTTTTACAGGATCACATAACTTCCCATATTATCACCCTAAATGTTTCTAGAATTTTTAGAGCATAAAAAGTGGACGAACATACCCCTGGTTCCCAACAGTCAGCAGCCTCATTCAAGTTTTTGAGAAAAAGTGAAATGTTTGTACCAAAACAGTCCATACGAATTTTGTACCAACTATTTTTGAGTCCTACCACTTAGGTTTTGTAGTTAACTTATATATCTAGTACCACTCTTTGACGGATCGCAAAAAGTGTTTACGGATCACAAGTTATAAGCTTACAAAGTGATAAAAAGCTAGGGTTTTCTAGTTTTGTTTTAAAACAACTTAGTTTTCCTTTTTCTTTTCTTAACCAACCAAACATATCAACACACAAGTTGAGCACAACCAAGCATAAAACATTATTTAACATATAGCTTAAGGGTTTTAGACCTTAAGATCATAACTTTATACCATCAAAAATTAAATCAAAACAACAAGAAATAAACTAGGGTTTTTTGTTATACCTTTTTGGTTGATTTCCTTCCTCCTTTCTTTCTAGGCTTGCTATGGAACCTTGAAGCTTTACACAAAGTTCTCTCTCTACTCTTCTTCCTCTCAAACCCACGGATTCTCTCTCCCTTTCTCTTCTTTCTATTATTTCCTCTCTTTTAGCTTTTTAGGATAAAGGAACTAAACTTTTTGTTTTAGACAATATGTATAGATATAAGTTGTATATCTTTTTCTAATCTTCCAACATCTTCCATCTTATCTCTTTAGCTAGCTTGAAAATCTTGAATAGAATATGGGGGCCAAATAGATTGGTGACACATGGCATGGAGTTGATAAGTACTTTGACAAATGGGGCTTGGAAATGATTACTCTCATTACAAATACTCCCTCCATGCCGTCAGCTCTCCTCATTCTTGTTCCATTTTCTTAGTCTTCTTTTATTGTTTTAATAACTTAATCAAGTTGCTAAAAATATCTACCAAGTGGGCTAGCAATTGGGCTTTAATAAAATTCTTTTTGGGCTCATTTTTAACTACTTTGGGCCACTAGTTTTCTAATTTTATTAATACATGCTTGGTTACTAATTTAATAAGTGTTGGGATAATTTAATTAGTCCACACATTAATTATTCAAGTCCACAATTAAATAAATTAGTGGTTTGGTTAGTTAATCCAATGGGCTAGTCCACTAGTTTTCCTTACTAATTGGACTATAAAAATTAACCATTCATATATCACATAGTCTTCATTAATTAATACCCATATTAATTAATGTACAAAATTTATTCACCAACTATATTCACTTTAATCAAATATTTAATTAACTAACTATCTTATTAATTGTTTAATATTAATATTCTTAGGTTAGTCCACTAATTTAAATAACTATTAGTGGGCTCTATTTTAACTAGCAATTAATTACACACATTTTCACATAAATCATAACGTATTTATCATCATTGATAAATAATTATCATACACATTGAATCACATATTGTACATACACACATTTAAATATAATCAATACTTGTATTTAGTATTCAAATTTCTTAAGAAAATAAATTCTTATAACCATAATACAAACATACATCCATTTAAATACAATTATAACAACAATTGTATTAATCATTAAAATTCATAATCATAGATCAAATTAGGTTTTGATCATCCCTTTATCTTTGTTGCATTTACCATACTTAGTCAATTTAAAATAAATTGACTAATCTTACAAATTCATATCATAAAATAATCATAGTAATAATAATAATATTAATAATCATTTCTTAAAATATACTTTTATTATTTAAATAATATACTAATCATATTTTTATAAATAATCATATATCTTTAATATAAAAATTAACAGAATATAATTTATAACTATCAACAATTTCTTTAATAAGAAATTTAATTGAAACCATATATGAATTACATATATATGTACGTATACATATCACATATTCACATTCATTTTCTTGCACACATTCCCATGCTTGGTTTAATATATAATAAAAATAATTTTATTATAAAAAAAAATTCATACGTAAAATTTCTTATTTTAATTTATCGAAAATCTTGGGTTATTACATTCACCCTCCATTATAAGGATTCCGTCTCCGGAATCACCTTTCAACACTTACACCTATGAGGGTAAATATCATACGCATTCATATCACAAGTAGATCCCGATCTGATTCGATCGAAGCGATCTTTAACTATTCAGTGTAAAGCTTGTCTTTCTGATTATACGGAATTCGATTTCTAATAGAACTCAAATTCCTTCTTCAAAATATGTTAATAAAACGATTTATTATTAACTTATGTATTATTTATTTATTAATCTAGGTCATTTCCTATAGTTTTGATGTTTTTAAACGTAAACGTACCCCATGGTATATATAAGAATAAATTATTATTCGAATAATACCTGGAACTTCATCCCCGGCTACTACCGTATCTTGAACTGTCATGTTGAAGGTCCTTGCGGTTGGTTTATTGGTCGTAGTTGGATGAGTAATAGTCAACTTTCCGCCGCTTTTCCTTGTGTTCGCACTTTCCCTATCTGCCCTTCTTTTCGGATTTCGTATTACGAGTCCGGAACTGTTGCGTGTCTTGAACCATTGCTTACAGTCTACTTGCACCATGTTGTTTAGTGTTTCCTTGTGTTTGAGACTTGGTACAATAACGTGCCCACATGATTTTTCTTTCAAAAATCCTTTCATTAACGAGTTATTTTAACCCATTTTCTATTACTAATAGTCTTCATTATCTATCCTTTACACATACCAATACATATAACAAATATTTTTATTATCTGGTTATACAAAACCTTAAATTATTATCTTATTCTTCATATTCCTTTATGCCATATAGTATCATAACCTTATGAAACAAAATTCGAAACTTAGACCAATTCAGCTTGCCGGATTACCCAATCCAGCTTGCTGGATTGTCCATTTCAGCTTACTGAATTACCCAATTCAACTTGCTAAATTCCCAAATGCAGCTTGGCGAATTACAAGTTTACTAATTGAAATAATATAATATCTTAATCAAACATATAACCATTCCATTTCATTCATATTCATATTCGTTCAAATAGTACAACATACTTTTCATTACACAGCACCTGCTGTTACAACCACTTACTATCCCTTAATGACAATAAAAGTCGGGAGTAGTATATTACACACACATCATATCATACATAATCCTAAAACACTTATTCTATTTATTCCCTACACCGTTCTTAGATCTTGGGCAAACCTTTGCCTGGTGACCTACTATTCCACATACAAAACATACACATTGCTTCGGTTCGGGACAATGAGAAGAAACATGTCCTTCACGTCCATAATTATAACACACATTCTGTCCTTTCATGCATACACCTTCATGTTTCATGTTGCAATTTGCACACCTTAATACTTTCCTAAAGTTTCCTTGGTCAGAATTTCTGATGTCACAGTATTTATCTTTCTTTTTCCTTTTTTGCTTGGAGTTGCAGACGATTTGCTGCATTTAGCTCCCATTACATCAATTTGGCTTTTCAGCTTATCTTGTTCTTCCATTATTTCCATTAACGCTTTTCGCATTTGACCATTTAACACCCTTTCCATTTCCAATAACTTTTCCAAACATAACACCTTATTCCTTAGATCCTGCACTTCCGTTGATGCCTGGTCAGCTCCAACTTCAGTGTCTGAATCACTATCTGTCAGCACCACCGTTTCTAGTTCTGGTTCTATGTTTTCCAAGATGATTACCTCATCTAGGTTGCTTTCAAGATGAACCTTCATTTCAGCTATTGGCTTAGATATCGGCTCAGACGGAGTGATTTGCTCCTTATTCACGACATGAGAGTCTCCTAATCCTTTCTTACATGACATCTATACACAAATTATCTTGATTAATACATAATACATACACATAACAAATAATAGTTTATATAAGTTAGTTTTTATTTCGTTTTACGATGAATTTTCTTAATTCATCTCCTTTAAACTCTATTTAAGTTATTTATTTTTTAATGCTTCTATCTAGCTTAAGGTTATAGCCTAAGGTAAAGCCCACCTAAGGTTTCTAACCTATAGCTCTGATACCATGCTGTGGCGCCCCCAAATCCGGGTACTTGAAACCTGTACTTGGTGCATCACGATACCATTTCTTTGAGCTGTTTAATAAATTACAAACTTAATATTTATATCAGAGTTATTTATTCCCCAGGTATGACAGCCTTTAATTACATTCTTTACATGTTACATAATATATATGATCTGTGACACCCCCAAATCTGAGTTACCTCAAACCACACAGATTTGGTGTTCACTATCCATACACAACCACTGTCTACCCATAAACAAAAGGTTTTAAGTAAAGTAAACTGAATAATAAATAAAAGAAATATCTCCCATAAGAGGGTCACATAGCTCCCAGGTTCTCTAACCTTTATTACATCTCTTAAAATGCGGAAAGATAAATAAAAAACTAATAAGTCTTAATTACACAATCGCATAAGTGAAAATAAACAAGTCTTCTCATAATAGCAAAACATCGTCACTTGATCATTTTTCCTTTTCCTTTGCTAGTAGACGGCTCATCTGTTTTATAAGCTTTAGCTGCGAGGGTTTAGTATGCAAGGGTGAGCAAAACAAATGCCCCCCAAGATAACAATGAATGTTTCAACAAATAACTTATCTGTATGGTGTGATTTCATGTTGATAATAATCAAGAATAAAAACATCTGAAAGTTCAATAGAACAGAACAAAACATTAAGATATACTGAGGGTCAGAAGACCTTGAACCATGTCCTAGGTTAACAGATAAGTTTGCTGTAACCTTTAACATTTTAATAAACTATAACTGGACTATTCATCTCGTACTTAGGGTGATCAACCCATTGTACAATGTATTGTGCACAACCATTCAACGCTTTCGCATAAATATTCCCCTATACTAGGGTTGTTCTTCTCAGTTTTGTCATCCAAGAATTCAGTTCAGCAAAATAGAATTTTAACAACTTAGATTATGATCAAAGATCAACAACAGTGATATACAATGATATGGATTTTGTATGTCCAAGACATTAGAATAACGACTTCAATTAACTTGAGCTTTAAACAACAAGAATCCAAAAATCAGAAGTCTATGATATGCAATGATAACTTGCTAGATGAGAAAGTAGGATTTAGAAGCTTGCATAAACTGGAATCGAGGTAGGATAAGGACACTTGCGTCAAGTAAATTTAAGATTGAAAACATATTTAATGTGAAAGAGTTGAGAATAGGAAACTTGCCTCGTGCGTAGTTTTCCTATTTACAAATCACGTACAATAAACAACCTACATATTCCGTTTGTATAGCAACAAAAATAATTAGTTACAATATTCACGTACATTAACACTCCAATCCTCATCTCAATTTCCAATTAATCACTGATTATCAATCCTATTTCAGAAGCTACAAGCTTAGCTACAACAATATAACACTTTAAGAATCTCCAAAACTTATCTTTAAGTTAAGGTATATCAACTTTATATTTAATCATCATTAAATATTCACTTAGAATCCATCTTAACATCTTGGTATTCATTTATTATATTAATTTAAGTTTTAATCCTGCATCGAGTGAGACATCGCAATTATCCAAAAAATAAAAAAAATAACTTTTCCAGCAATGATCTCGCCGGGGCGAGAATTTGCTTTACAATTTTCTCGCCGGGGCGAGATTATGCAGTTCATTTATCTCGTCGGGGCGAGGAACTCGACTGCCATCTCCCACAGTTCGCGAACCAACGATACTCAGACCAAATTTTCCAAATTCTATCATCTGACTCACAAATTAAACACACGTAGACATCAAACATGTTGTAAAACAGCTACCCAACATGCTTCTAACAATTCTAACTATTATAAAACACATAATCAACCAATTAAAGTCCAAACATTCACTGCCAAAACAAAATATTCATATTTTGGCCTATTTGATAAAATTAAACACTGTGATTTCATCTCTAACACTGTTTATTTGATAAAATTAAACACTGTGATTTCTCATTATATTAACACAGTCAAAAGTCAATTTACCGATTAATATCCGAATTGAACATCAAATTTTATACAGTTAAACCATACATGAAAGTGAAACTATGTAAAAATCAAAAACCCTATTTTAAAGCATGTTTTCATGGATTGATACCTACGAATTGGTTTATAAAATCATATAATAACTATTACATGCTTACTATCAATTACAACCAAGTAATTCATACATTTAGCAAATAAATTCACATATAGGAAGGTAACAATCATATACAAAGAAAAACCTTCTAACAAAATATTAAAAGGAATTATACCTTTTATTGCTTTGAAAACTTAGCTAATCTTCTTCTCTGTATTTGTTTTTCTTTTTTGGCTTATGAAAGTAAGCTGATAAAACATCACGTGGTTTTATCAACTCACCAGTTACAAACCCAAAAAGCCTCATCAGTTAAAAAAACTAAAAGGTCACAAAGCCTTGTTTGGCTAGACCTAAAAGAAGAACTCATTTTTACCAACCAAGAGCTACAAGGCCTTGTTTGGTTTAGCTAAATAAAACTCTTCTTCCATTTATTCTAATAACTCATTATATCATATAGTTTAATTGTCACACTAACAATTTAATTAAACCTATTATTAAATAAATCCAATTAAACCTTACTAATTTAATTATAACTTTTATTTAATCAATACCACTATGCCAAATAAATTATTTTATTCAAATAAATCCCTTACTCAAATAAATCAGTTAATCATCTAATTTAATTATTAAATTAAATTAGAATAAACACATCAAATCACATTCAAATAACATTTAACACAATTACTCTTAACATGAATTACTCCACAATAACTTTACTATTTATTTATTTTACTCAATAAATAAATTAACAATCAAATATTTATTAACTCAATAAATAAATATTTTAAATTATTTACAGAATTCACAATCGTTACATCCTTCCCTCCTTACAAGGATTCTGTCCTCAGAATCACAACGTTATCGCTACATCCTTCCCTCCTTACAAGGATTCTGTCCTCAGAATCATAGAACTAGGACGAAACAAACAACTCAGGACAATTCTTCATCATTTCAGCTTCTAGTTCCCATGTAGCTTCTTCAGCATTGTGGTTCCTCCATAGAACCTTAACAGAAGGTATCACTTTATTCTTGAGAACCTGTTCCTTCCTGTCTACTATTCGAAGTGGAACTTCCTCGTAAGTTAGATCTTTCTCGAACTGTATAGGTTCATATTTTATCACATGTTTATAGTCTGGCTTATAAGGCCTTAACACAGAGACATGGAAAACATTGTGGATATGTACCAGCTCTAGAGGTAGAGCTACTTCATAAGCCACCTCAGCAACTCGCCGCAGAACCTCAAAAGGACCAATAAATCTTGGACTAAGCTTACCCTTCTTGCCAAAACGAATTTTCCCTTTCCAAGGTGAAACTTTCAGAAATACGAAGCTTCCTACCTCAAATTCTCGTTTCTAACGATGTTGATTCGCATAATTCTTTGGCCTGTCTTGAGTAGCTAATAATCGCGCTCTTATAACTTTCACGATCTCCGCTGTTTGGTGTACCAATTCCGGTCCTAGAAGTTGTCGTTCACCAACCTCGTCCCAACATAGTGGAGTCCGACATTTTCGTCCGTACAACGCTTCGTATGGTGGCATGCCAATACTTGCGTGGTAACTGTTGTTTTAAGCAAACTCGACCAATGGTAGGTGGTCATCCCAGCTTCCCTTAAAATCCATGACACAGGCGCGTAACGTATCCTCCAAAGTTTGGATCCTTCTTTCGCTCTGGCCATCAGTTTGAGGATGATATGCAGTGCTCATTCTCAACTGAGTTCCCAAGCATTCTTGTAAACGCTTCCAAAAATTTGACGTAAACATCGGATCTCGATCAGACATAATAGACACAGGAACACCATGTCACAAAATAATTTCTTTGATGTATAATTTCGCTAACTGGTCCAGGTTGAATCTAATCTTGATTGGTAAGAAATGCGTTGATTTTGTCAGTCTGTCCACGATTACCCAAATTGCGTCAAAACCTTTTTGTGTAGTCGGCAAACCTACGACAAAATCCATTGTTATGTGTTCCCACTTCCACTCTGGTATTTCTAACGGCTGCAATAAACCACTGGGTCACTGATGTTCAGCTTTCACTTTCTGGCACGTCAAACATCTAGTAACACAGTCTGCGACATCACGCTTCATTCCTGACCACCAATAATTTTGACGAAGATCTTGATACATTTTTGTACTCCGTGGGTGAACTGAGTAACGTGCATTGTGAGCTTCATTCAAGATCTCCCTTCTAACATCTGGTACCAACGGAATCCAAATTCGATTTTCAAATCTGATTAATCCCTTAGCATCAATACTGAATTTTCCACCTTGTCCCACAGAGACTTCGTTCCTAATCTTCTCACACTCCGCATCTTGAAGTTGAGCTTCTTTGATTTGGTCCAGCAACACCGGACGAACCTCGATCTGAAATATCTTCTCCTTTGCTTCATGCTGGCACTTCACCTCCAATTCTAACTTCGCCATCTGTTTAATAAGTTCCTCCTGAGCAGTCAATAACAGAAGTTTTTCTCGACCCTTCCTGCTTAATGCATCAGCAACAACATTCGCCTTTCCCGGATGATAGAGAATTTCGCAGTCATAATCTTTAATCAGTTCTAACCATCGTCTCTGTCGCATGTTGAGGTCCTTCTGTGTAAAAATGTACTTCAGGCTCTTATGATCTGTGTAGATCTCACACTTCTCACCATAAAGGTAGTGCCTCCAGATCTTTAGAGCAAACACCACCGCTGCCAATTCTAAATCATGTGTCGGGTATCCCTTCTCGTAATCTTTTAGTTGTCGTGAAGCGTACGCAATAACCTTGCCGTTATACATAAGCACACAGCCAAGGCCCTTATGCGATGCGTCACTGTAAACCACAAAATTTCTGGTACTATCTGGCAAAGATAATACAGGCGCCATACTTAACCTTTTCTTTAATTCCTGAAAACTTTCCTCGCACTTCTCCGTCCAGACAAACTTAACCGCCTTCCTAGTCAAATTTGTCAATGGAGTGGCGATCTTAGAAAAATCTTGTATAAACCGTCGATAATATTCGGCCAAACCTAAGAAACTCCTTACTTCAAACGGTGTCTTCGGTTGCTCCCAATCTATTACCGCTTCCACTTTAGCCGAATCAACTGAAATCCCATCTTTATCAATTACATTTTGAAAATTGAACACGATCCAACCAGAACTCACATTTTGAAAATTTTGCATAAAGCTTCTCTTTCCGTAATGTCTCTAAAGTTAGTCTCAGATGCTCCATATGGTCTTCTGGTGATTTAGAATACACCAAAATATCGTCGATAAACACCACCACGAACTAATCTAGAAACGGTTTAAACACCCTATTCATTAAGTCCATAAATGCCGCAGGTGCATTCGTTAGACCAAATGACATGACCAGAAACTCGTAGTGACCGTAACGAGTTCTGAACGCCGTCTTCGGAACATCCTCCCTTCTCACCTTCAGCTGATGGTAACCACTTCTTAAGTCTATCTTTGAAAAATGAGTAGCACCCTTTAACTGATCGAATAGATCGTCAATTCTCGGTAACGGGTATTTATTCTTGATTGTAACTTTATTCAATTCATGATAATCTATGCAAAGGCGCATCGAACCATCTTTCTTCTTGACAAACAATACTGGCGCTCCCCACGGCGAAACACTCGGTTGAATGTACTTCTTGTCTAGTAGTTCTTGCAATTGCACCATCAACTCCTTCATCTCCACTGGAGCCATTCAATATGGAGCTTTTGATATACACTTAACTTATTATTACAAGTATGCCATTTACTTCTTAAATAAATATTTTCCTTTTGCGGTGTGACCCTCTAGGTTCTCCATATTAAACCGGTTGTGAATAAATCAATTAGAACAATTCTAATCTTATTTAAATAAATAAATTAAAATATTTAATTCATTTAAATAAATAATATTTATTCTACAATAAGGGTAAGCCCCCTTAGCGATCAACGACTTTCTAGATAATATAGATTTCAACATCAATCACAAAAGAACCTTTGAGTAAATAGTTACCGTACAATTCAATCCTTCTACCATACAATGTCCCAATTAAATATAAGACATGGATTTACTGTCAAGTCTTATTTTATTTAATTATATGCATTTCGATTCCCAAATGCACAACTCTAAATAATGCAAATTAGAAACTCCTTTCTAATTTCATTCTGCCTTGGCCAAGGACTACTGAGTTGTCATTTATCGAATCACATAGGACATTCACTTCTTTTACTAGACGTGGTAGATTCATTGTTGATCATTCACCTATCTCCATGTACAACTTATTATACCCAATCATACCCTTTGATATACCCCAAAGGTCTTAAGGGACATGTCAAAGTATAATTCATCATACACAAGATACTATGATGATCTCAACTCCAAGGATCACTTGTACTACTATCACTAGAGGAATTCCTATTGACAGGCGAGTAAAACTCCATTAGGTATTCCTTAGCGAGTCACGTTCAGTGAACTTATTCTCTAATAAGCACCTACATACTTGCTTTAGTGTCTCCACACAAATGATTATGAGATCAATCATCCTCTTCCTAAGAGCAAGCAACGTATGTACTAATCTATCCGGATTCACTAATCCCCAATTTAGTAATCCAACGATTAGGAACAATTTTAGTTTGTGAGTTATCTAGAATTTAGATCTCATTAGCATGATCACCATCATGATTCTAAAAGCATTGCTCAAAACTATGGGTTTATCACATTTAATATAACAACACCATGTAGATAATATAAAATGCCTTTTTAAGAAAATCAATTCTTTTATTATTAAATGAATAAGATTACAAAGTATATGCTACATCATATCAAATATGATTAGCTTGTGTGCATACTACTATCAATCTCCCACTTGTACTAAAGCCAATCGCCATGGTATCTAATACCCATCTTCTCTAAGTGACGATCAAACTGATGTTAAGTTAAAGCTTTAGTAAATGGATCTGCAATGTTGTCTTGAGAGTCCACACGTTCCAGGGTGACATCTCCTCTTTCAATGATCTCTCTAATCAAATGAAACTGCCGTAACACATGTTTGGATTTCTGATGAGACCTAGGTTCCTTAGCCTGCGCAACAGCTCCAGTGCTGTCACAAAATAAAGGTATGGCTCCTCTACTACTAGCAACCACTCCAAGTTCAGTTATGAACTTCTTCATCCAAACAGCTTCCTTTGCAGCTTCACTTGCAGCTATGTACTCTGCCTCTGTCACTGAATCAACAACTGTTTGCTGCTTGGAACTCTTCCAACTCACTGCGCCACTATTTAAGGTAAACACATACCCTGAAACGAATTTATAGTCATCTTGGTCTGTTTGAAAACTTGAGTCTGTATAGCCCTCTAGTTTCAATTCAGACCCACCGTAGACAAGAAATACATCCTTAGTTCTTCTCAAGTACTTTAAGATGTTTTTCACAGCCTTCCAGTGCTCTTCTCCTAGATTCGACTGATATCTGCTTGTTACACTAAGTGCATGAGCGACATCTGGTCTAGTACATATCATACCGTACATGATAGATCCTATTACTGAAGCATAAGGAATCTTACTCATTCGGTTTCTCTCCTCAGGTATCTTTGGGGCCTGTTTCTTGGAGAGATGTATTCCATGGCTCATCGGCATGAGACCTCTCTTGGAATCTTCCATGCTAAACCTCTTTAGCATCGATTCAATTTACTTTCCTTGGGTCAAGCCAAGCATCCTTTTAGATCTATCTCTATAGATCTTTATCCCCAAAATATAGGATGCCTCACCCAAGTCCTTCATGGAGAAGTGTTTAGATAACCAAATTTTGATCGACTGTAGCATAGGAACATCATTCCCTATCAGTAATATATCATCAACATATAATACAAGGAATGAAACAGCTCTCCCACTAACCTTCTTGTACACACATGGTTCATCCTCATTTTTGATAAAATCAAACCTTTTGATTATCTCATCAAAACGAATGTTCCATCTTCGAGAAGCTTGCTTCAATCCATAAATGGATCTTTGTAGCTTACAGACTTGGTTTGTTCCAACCATTGAAACAAAACCCTCTGGCTGTATCATATATACATTCTCCTCAAGCTCTCCATTGAGGAAGGCCGTTTTCACGTCCATTTGCCAGATCTCGTAGTCATAATAAGCTGCAATTGCAAGCAAAATCCGAATGGACTTGAGCATAGCTACTGGTGAGAAGGTTTCTTCATAGTCAATTCCTTGTCTTTGTTTGAAACCTTTTGCAACCATTCGGGCCTTATAGGTCTCTACCTTGCCATCTGCTCCAGTCTTTCTCTTAAAGACCCATTTACACCCAATAGGCTTAATGCCCTCAAGTGGTGAAACCAAAGTCCATACTTATTTTTCATACATGGAGTCCATCTCGGATTTCATGGCTTCTTACCATTTCTCTGAGTCTTCACTACTCATAGCCTCTTCGTAAGTCAATGGATCATCATCATCTATGATGCGTACCTCATCATCATCCTCTATGATGAATCCATACCTATCAGGTATCTTCGGTACTCTTCCAGATTTACGAATAGGTAGTGGTACAGTAGGTTCTTCTACTTGGTCAGGTACCTGACTTTGATCTGTAGTATTTTGTGGTTTTTGAACTTCTTCAAGATATATCTTACTCCCACTGACCCCTTCAAGGATAAACTACTTTTCCAAGAAGGCAACGTGTTTCGCAATAAACACCTTTTGATCAGTCGGGGGATAGAAATAATTCCCTGATGTTTCTTTAGGGTATCCCACAAATCTACACTTGTCGGATCTAGTCTTCAACTTATCTTGCTCAAACCTTTTGACATAAGCTGGACAACCCCAAGTCTTAACATGCTTAAGATTTGGTTTCCTCCCTGTCCATATCTCATATGGGGTCTTTGGGACGGATTTGGTAGGTACCTTGTTAAGTAGGTATGCAGCCGATTCTAGGGCATAACCCCAAAAGGATACTGGAAGGTCGGTAAAACTCATCATGGAACGAACCATGTCCAACAATGTTTGATTTCTCCTTTCAGATACACCATTCAACTGTGGCGTCCCTGGTGGAGTCCATTGTGAGATTATACCATTTTCTTTGAGACAATTGAGAAACTCATTGGTTAAGTATTCCCCTCCTCGATCTGATCGAAGAATCTTAATACTCTTACCAGTTTGCTTTTCTACTTCACTTCTGAATTCTTTGAACTTTTCAAACGATTCAGATTTGTATTTCATTAAATACACATATCCAAATCTAGAATGATCATCAGTGAAAGTAATAAAATAAGAATACCCTCCTCGTGCATTCGTTGTCATAGGTCCACATACGTTTGTGTGTACCAACGCTAACAACTCTGTAACGCTTTCTCCTTTTCCACTAAAAGGAGATTTAGTTATCTTACCCATGAGACAAGATTCACAAGTTGGATATGATTCGTAATCAGATAGCTCTAAAAGTCCATCTTTATGCAACTTGGATAATCTTGTTTCATTGATATGACCGAGTCTACAGTGCCACATAAAGGTATAATTAACATCATCTCTTTTTCTTTTCTTAGTTTGTTCAATTTGAAGTATATTTTCATGCAAGTCAAGTATGTAAAGTCCATTCAGTAAATTGCCAACACCATATAAAACATTGTTATTATAAATAGAACAACTGTTGTTCTTTATTATAATATCAAAGCCATCCATATCCAATACAAAAATTAAAATAATGTTTCTAATGAGTGTCAGAAAATAATAACAATTATTTAAACTAATGAACTTGCCTGAAGGCAGTGCTAAACGATAAGTCCCTACAGCTAATGCAGTAACCTTTGCTCCATTTCCCACCCGCAGAACAACGTCATCCTTGTCCAGCTTTCTACTTCTGCTTAGTCCCTGTACATTATTACATATGTGAGAACTACAGCCGGTATCCAATACCCAAGTAGAATTTTGACTTTCAGAAAAATTAATTTCAATCATGAACAAACCTAGATCAGAAGTCGAAGCTTCTCCAAGCTTCTTTTAGTCCGCAAGATATTCCTTGCAGTTCCTCTTCCAGTGTCCCGGCTTATTGCAATGGTAGCAAATTCCTTTGCTATCTGGATCATGTTTCTTTTTATCCTTTCTCTTCGCCTTGCCCTTAGCCTTCTTGTTTTTCTTCTTTTCAGAAGATACCTTGGGCCTCTTCCTTTTCTTGGAAGAATCATCCACTAGTAAGACTTAGTTCTTGTTGGATGAGAAGTGACCTTCAGCAGTTTTCAACATGTTAAGTAACTCAGCAAGCTGACGTCCAACTTATTCATGTGAAAATTCACAACAAATTGTGAGAAGTGTCCGAGAGTGACTGCAAGATCAAATCTTGGCTTAACTCCCCATCCATCACGAACCCAAGCTGTCCAAGTTGTTCAATCAGATTGATCATCTTAAGGACATGAGTCTCAACAGCAGTGCCCTCGGTCATACGAGATCGGAAGAGCTCCTTAGATATCTGATATCTAGCAGTCCTACTTTGCTCACCATACAACTCTTTGAGATGCAGCAATATAGTACGAGCATCTATAGTTTCATGCTGACGCTGAAGCTCGTTACTCATGGATGCGAGCATGATGCATTGAGCCAAGATTGCATCATCTTGCCACTTTCTGAAAGTAGCAATCTCTTCCTCAGAGGCTGTTTCTGCAACACTTGCAGGGACAGGCGAATTTAGGACATAAGAAATCTTTTCAGCAGTGAGAACAATTCTCAGATTCCTTAACCAGTCCGTGTAATTCGGTCCGGTCAGTTTGTTAGCATCAAGTATGCTACGCAGTGATAGTGAGTTTGACATTTTTAAATTCTGCATGTGAAATAGACAACATTTTAGCATACATTCAATTTATTAATTACCAAAATAAATTAGGTCTTTATTTTAAATTGGTATCTCCCACTATTTTCATCAAACTATATTACCCTCATTATATAGTTCGACAATTCTAATTAAAGATTTGCTAGTGAGATTAAGGATCCCATTTCAAATGTATATAGCCTTGTGGTGACACAACAAACGATATATAAATAAATAGGTAGACAACTATTGTCAATTACATCACTATGTAACTCCTTGTATTTTGCCTCTTAGATTATTTTGATCAAGTGGTGACACATCCGAATCAAAATTATCCAAGTTAAGTCCAACCTACCACTTCCATATATTCGAAAGAAAAACACTGTCCTTGTGGTGACACAACAAAACAACATCGTTCAGTCTATTTATAAGCATCAAATGTGATAAAGCAACATCTTAAATATTTAATACTTGCCTTGTGGTGACACAACAAACTCATATTAAATATTTAATACTCTATTATTTTACCATGCTAGAAGGCGACGTTCGATATTCCAAATATCTTTGAACGCTTAGGACTTAATATATTACTTTGAGGGGTTTGTTATTATTTGTCTCATCTTATTTAGCGTGCATGCACATATATATATAAAATACGCGTCATATTATTTAACATGCGAAGCATGTTGTATAATATATAATATATATATAGTAAACATGCACATATAGAATACTATATTCTACCCGGATTGATTATGAACTTTTATTCTAGTTTGGTTCACTAGAGCCACCAAGTGAACGAAAAGGTCAAACCTAGGGTGCAAGAATTAAATTTAAATATAACTATTACATTTAAACCCGGGCTCCATTACAAACGGGTCTTCAAGCGCTCCTTGCTCCTTTGTCTCCAATTCTTCAAAATTAATTCTAATTAGTCCTATTACAGAAACTATTTACAATAAATAGAAACCTTGATCAGCAGTCAAGGGGAAGTACATATTAGGGAGATAGAATTTACATTAAGAAAAAATTAGAGAAGGCGAGGTATGCAGACCCCATTTATAAAACCCATACATTCAAGCATCCACTAAAATAAATCCAATCATACATTGGTCAATAGTCCATAATCAATCCCTATTTATTATCATACATATCTCTATATGTATCAATAAATAACATTCATCCCATGAATAATAAAACCATTCCATATATGCATTGATATCAATTAATGGGCAAAAGTTTTGCTAATATTTAGTTTTGAAACAAAATAAAGTCTTTTATTTTAATCAAAAATCAAATCCAAATTAAACTCCTTTAATTTTAGCAATCTGAATTCCTATTCCAGATAAAATAAACTCTTTTATTTTAAACTTTTATCAATTAAATAAACAATTTATTTTAATTGGGAAAAACAAAAATTTTCAAAGTCTGGACACCGGCGCGGCCGTGCTCCATTTTGAACTAGGAGCAGCGCGGCCGCGCTGCACCCCCAGAAACATTTTCTGGGTTAGGGCGCGGCCGCGCTCCAGAATGAACTGGAAGCGGCGCGGCCGCGCCGCGACGCAGATTCAAAAAAAAAAATTTTCTTTAGCCCAAAATCCGATCGTATCGCATATCAATTCATACATGGAATCATCAAGATCAATAATTAGCACATGATTAGGCTCTGATACCACTGTTAGGTTTGTATATAACGCGAGCATGCAATCAAATTACATAAATAGAGCGAAAGCGCGATAAAACGAATTTTAAAATTTTATACAAACTATCACCATGATCGATCAATGTGCTCAATTAACGATATAAACGAAAGAGAAAGAGAATAAGAAATTATACCCTCGTAGAATAAAGCTTCCTCGGGTACAAGTTCAACTCCTAGTCCTTCGTGTTCTCCTCGAATGCTACGGTGTGATTCCTTCCTTTGATCAACGTTAGCCACCCAAGTGTTTAGCCTCTAGAGGTGATCCACCAAGGAAGAACAAGTATTCAAGAAGTTGGGTATTTGGCAAAAACCCTAGTTTCTATCTCTATAGAAATTGTAAGTATTCTCCACAATCTAATGCAAGAGTGTGTAACCCTAATCTATGATAAGACTCCTCATATTTATAGATGTAGGAATAACCCTTCCCTAAACTATTTAGGATTAGGGTTCAATTATAATTAAACTCCTTTAATTAATTATGCTCCTAATCCAATTAGGAATTTGTGAGAGAGTACTTCTATTAATTAATTCCCAATCCCTATTAGGAATTAAATAATTGTAATAGTAATAATAATAATAAGACTTCTCTTATTAATTTATATTTAATATTTCCAAAATATTAAATAATAAATATTAAGCTATTTAATTTATTCTATCTCTATAGATTAAATTAAATACACTTAACTTATTATTACAATTATGCCATTTACTTCTTAAATAAATATTTTCCTTTTGCGGTGTGACCCTCTAGGTTCTCCATATTAAACCGGTTGTGAATAAATCAATTAGAACAATTCTAATCTTATTTAAATAAATAAATTAAACTATTTAATTCATTTAAATAAATAATATTTATTCTACAATAAGGGTAAGCCCCCTTAGCGATCAACGACTTTTTAGATAATATAGATTTCAACATCAATCACAAAAGAACCTTTGAGTAAATAGTTACCGTACAATTCAATCCTTCTACCATACAATGTCCCAATTAAATATAAGACATGGATTTACTGTCAAGTCTTATTTTATTTAATTATATGCATTTCGATTCCCAAATGCACAACTCTAAATAATGCAAATTAGAAACTCCTTTCTAATTTCATTCTGCCTTGGCCAAGGACTACTGAGTTGTCATTTATTGAATCACATAGGACATTCACTTCTTTTACTAGACGTGGTAGATTCATTGTTGATCATTCACCTATCTCCATGTACAACTTATTATACCCAATCATACCCTTTGATATACCCCAAAGGTCTTAAGGGACATGTCAAAGTATAATTCATCATACACAAGATATTATGATGATCTCAAGTCCAAGGATCACTTGTACTACTATCACTAGAGGAAGTCGTAGTGACAGGCGAGTAAAACTCCATTAGGTATTCCTTAGCGAGTCACGTTTAGTGAACTTATTCTCTAATAAGCACCTACATAGTTGCTTTAGTGTCTCCAGACAATTGATTATGAGATCAATCATCCTCTTCCTAAGAGCATGCAACGTATGTACTAATCTATCCAGATTCATTAATCCCCAATTTAGTAATCCAATTATTAGGAACAATTTTAGTTTATGAGCTATCTAGAATTTATGTAACGACCGGGAATTCTGAAATTTCCTTGTAATTCGAATTTTTGAATATTAATGAATATTTTATATGTTATTAATATTATATTGTGTTACGTGTTTAAAGGTTGTGTGACAACTTGAATTATGTGAATGCGTAAAATTTTACATGTTATAGTTTTGTTTAAGTGAATAATTGATTTCGCGAAACTTCACTAAATCACTATTCACGGGGCACGTTTCTCGAGGCACTATTCACGCCATAAAATTTTGTGCCCTTTTCGATGTTGAGTAATTTAGTTAATGCGTATATGCGTAGTAGGATTTTTCCAAGTGTTAGAATTTTATTTGGAGTCATTGGTGATTTATTTAGGGAGCCCAATGGGAATCAAATTAGAAGCCCAAGTGATTTAAAGGGTGACCCAAAACCCATAACCCAACCCATGACCCAAGACTTGACTCATGTGGGATGTGGGCACAAAAATCAGCATTTTTGGTGTAAGAAGGAGGGGAATGCACGGTTGGGAGGGGAGGAGACCAAGTGTTGGGAGATTCATTTCCCAAACACAAGCATGCCAAACATTTAGTTGCCCAACTTAGACAAATGCCTTGAGCTCTTCAATATTCCTCCCATCTCTTTCCAAGGCACCTAGAAGACCTACTCTCCATTTCCAATTTCAGCAGAATTTGTAAGAGGGAGAGAGAGCAAATAGAGGGAGAAAGAGTTTGGAAGTTAGAAAATCTGAATATTGCAAGAGAGAGTAAGGAAGAAGGAGGAGAGCCATAGCAACCTTGCACCATCTCCACCTTCATCTTCATTCCCCACATTCCATCCTCCCGTGACCCATTCTATTTCCAAGTTGCTGCAGAAAATAAGAAAGGAGAAGAGAAAGGTTTGGAGAAGAAGAAGAAAAGGAGAAGAGGAGAATCAAGTTTTCCTTCACAAACTCATCCATTGCATATTGAGAGAGGGATAGGTTCAGGTTTTGAGCAAGGAGGAAGAAGGAATAGCAAGCTAAGCATCTTCACCATCTTCACCATCTTCACCATCTTCATCTTCAACCTTCAAAGCATCTAGAGAGAGAAAGAAGTGGGTGTGAGCTAACTTGAAGTAAAGGCTTCGGGAGAACTCAAGGAGGTTGAGGAGAGTTTCTAACAAAGCTCTAAAGGAGTTCTACCATCTAATAAGTAGCTACAAGAGGTAAAACTTTAACTCAAACCATTCCATTTGATTTGGTTGAGGTTTTTCAAAGTTTTCATGGGTTATAAGCTTTTGTGCTTGTGAGTTAGTTCTTGTGGCAATTCTTGTTGTCTTTGTTTGTGTTGGATGTTTATATATGTTGTTAAGAGGTTACATAAGCCATTAATAACATCAAAGTGAAACAAAAACACAATAAATCTGTACCTATGCTTAAGGAGGATGAAGAACATGAAGAACAATGAACTTTGGACATGAATTTGGACTGTTGGACGAATTTAGAGGACTCTATAGCTATGTTTCCATGTGTGTTTAATTTAATTGTTGTTATGGTATTGTAGTTCCATGGGTTACCAAGCTAACCCAACTGGAATCGAGTAAAAAGATGTAAAAACGAAGATTTGGTGATGATTTTAGTGAAGAACACTTAGAACATGCAAAACAGAGCATGAGTTGATACTTTGGCCTAAGATTCGGCCATGTTAATCTTAATGGGTAACTCTGAATATTTGATATGTTGTAGCTCTATGTCTTAGGAGTCCATAGAGTCCGAAACGGACCAATTTGAAGGTCTAGAGAAGAAGTTATGAGGATTGGAGTGAAGGAGGGTCAAAATCGCGATGTCTGACATGGGCCACCAGGCCAGCCGCGCGCCCGCACCAAGGCCCCGCGCGCCAGCGCGCGCGCGCTGCCGCACGCCGTGCGCCTGGTGCCGCCCGCCCGCGTGTGCGCTGCCCGACTCAGCTTCGACGTCCGTTGGGAAAATGGCCATAACTTTCTCATACGGACTCGGATTTAGGCAATTCAAGATGATCCGGAAAGCTTAGAGATAGACCTACAATATCCATTAATTAGAATTGAAATTTATTACCTGGAACAATTTTGAAATTAACCGTTTTTAGGGCTATTGTGCAAACGGTAGGCGTCGGTCATGCGTGTGTGCATCGTATAATGCTCCCGACATTGTTAAATGATGTTCTAAGTTCTAAAACATGATTATTATGATTTATAATGATACTTAACATTAACCATTGGGTATTGGACAATTCGAATGGGCGTGTTAGGCGTACGCAATTGCGTGTCGCTTGGGCATTCGAATAGGCAAGTTTGGCGTATAGACGTACAAGCGTCGTAACGCCGTAACTAGTGGATATAACCTTGTTTAATATTTTGTTTCTTATATGAATGAGATATTATAGAGTTGTATAAACAAATATTTGATATCCGGTATGTGACTAATTGTATGTGAATATGTACCTAATTGTGTAGGATATTAAGGAGCGTGTGTTGTAATATTGTAGCAGCGCTTCAGGCAAGTTTCCTAACGCTTGTCTAACCCTTGTGTTGGGCAAGTTTCCCTAACCTTACTCGAATTATATTTTGAGCAGGTTTCATATTTTATACAGGTGTTGTATATTGTTACAAGTTTCACGACTCAAATGGAGTTATTACCTTTGAATCATATTAGTGGATTAGTTATTGTCAATTACTCCTCCTCCAAGATAATTATTGATATTCGCAGTTTATGCATTTGAATTCATTATCTGTTGTTGGATTGTGAAAACGTTTAAGTTCTTCATTCATGAACTATTTAAGGAAATAGTCTACGCCATTTGTTTCGGCTAGACATGTACATGTTATTATTTTAAAAGCTATCCAAACCAATAGTTGGTACGGATTCTTGGACTGAGAGAGCAACCCTTATTAGGGGATTATAATGTGTCGGTTATTCGATGCAGTCAAAGTTAAATGTTATGCATATACATGGTGTACAAGAGGCTGATCCCCTCGAGTACAACTGACGGGGCCAGGTTTTTAAAAGAGTTAGTTGAATGATTGACTCTTTGGCCAAAAGTTCAGGGTCGGTTGGACCACTCAGCAGTAAATAATCATTATTCATTACTTCATTTGAACTTTGATTATGTCATTTCAGCTACTTCATCAATGTTCATAAATTGTTGATCTATGCGGTTATTATTCTTATTCATTCATGATATATCTTCATTCTTGCTTTTAAACTTGCTGAGCAAAGTAGTTGCTCACCCTTGTTATATCATGAACCTATTGCAGTTAAGCCGGGGAGTTCCAGAGCGGACAAAGGCAAAGGAAAGCTTAAGGAATAGTTATATGTACTATCCTGTTATGTAATCGTGGA
Organism: Aralia elata; assembly: GCA_034770075.1. Lineage (NCBI taxonomy): Eukaryota > Viridiplantae > Streptophyta > Magnoliopsida > Apiales > Araliaceae > Aralia > Aralia elata. The sequence continues at coordinate 1,753,281 of JAVJAP010000094.1, read as the reverse complement.
ATAGTTTTGCATTATTAATGTATTCTGCGATGTATTTATTTAAGGTTATAGACCTTGGGACCGTAGTGAACCTTTTGTAATGAACAAGATATGTTTATTTTATTCCGCATTAGTTGATTTATGTTGTTTAGAGGTGTATGGATATATTTTATCGTGAGCACCAAATTCGAGGTATTGGTACCTGAATTTGGGGGTGTCACAGGTTGGTATCAGAGCTTTAGGTTATAAACTTTAGGATTTGCGAAACCTAGGTTATAACCTTAGTATTAAACTCGTATTGAGTACGCTAGGTGATGGATCGAGGAGATTCATTTGATGGTCATGTCTGGAGGTGGATTGTGGAAATCCATCGAGCCGAGTTGTGCATGATAAAATATTATTTCATTTTATCAATGAATATATTTTATTGTGACACTGACATCTTGTTGTCTATTTGTTTGTGTTTGTGGCTGTAGGATGTCTGAGATGGGAGAGTTCAGTCCTGCTAGAGAGGGAGAGTTCACAGACATTCATATGGACGTAGGGCCCATAGTGGAGGTGCAGCCGAGTGAGCCAGAGATGATGGACACTAGGGATGAGTCCGAGGCCGAGTATGGTTCTGAGGAGGAGCCAGTTACCAGAAGAGTGCGGAGGCTGTTAAGCGACGAGGGGGAGGATGAGGACCCCGAGGAGGATCCATTGACGGAAGATGATGAGCCACCTGAGTATGCAGATGGCATGGGCACTACTGCTAGTGATATTATCGAAGAGCTGACAAATAGGAACGAGGAGCTCGAGAATCGAGTAACTCACTTAGAGGAGCAGAACCAGGAGCACCAGGACCGAGAAGAGCAGTACAGGTCATTGGCATATCAGACTTTAGGGGAAAAGACTGAGTTGACCCAGAAGTTGTAGGAAAAGGACCAGAGGATTGCCGAATTGGAGGCAGAGGTTCACGGTCACCGAGGGGTTTCTGTACAGTTTGGTGTCATGGTTTATGACCTCCTAGAGAGGAATGTGATGCTGGTAGGACAGATAGAGCGGGTGGAGGATCAGCTAGAGACTACTCGTCTAGAGTGAGATGAGGCTATGGAGCACTTGGCAGCCCTGACTGAAGAAATTGATTCCCTCAGGTCAGGCTTAACTACTTCCATAGGCAGGCTGAGGGACAGGGTGAGGAGGTACCCCAGGGATGAGGGTAGCAGCAGGCGCGTGATTAGGCGCCGAGTGGTTGACAGGTTGGCTCGACGGGAGCTCATGGTTGCAATTCGCCGTAGCAGGCGGTGATGTGTTATTTTTAGCATTATGTTTGCAGTAGGTCCCACTTTTGTTGTAATAGGGGGCTTACTTATGTTGTAAATCCCTCTGCTGGTAGCGTGCGTGGGATAGTAGTTGAACCCCAATTTTGCTTCTAGTATAGGGGTGGAAGGTTATTATTCCCCACTTGTGTTTGTTAGGGGATAGTTAATGGTTGGCAGGCTATGTCATTTAGCATTTATAGAAGTATGCCACATGTTGAGTCTGGTTGTATTAAGACAATGACATATGGTTATAAATACAGTTGTTTTATTTAAATCAAACGTGTTTGACGGATATTTTTACTTTTAATTGTTGACTTAAATGACTTATTGCATGAGGCCTAGATCTATTAGTAATAGCCGACGATTTTCTTTTAGCAGATCATGGCGCCAAGAGGACGACCGTGTAATCAAAGGGTTGAGGAGTCGGTGAATAACGAAGGGGGTCAGGCAGACCCTATGAGGACTTTTGTGAACTTGTTAGCCGAAGCAATGCAGGGCAGACAAGCCGCTGCACTTGATCAGCCAGGAAGTCACATGGCGAATTTTAAGGACTTCAAATTAGTAGGACCACCGGAGTTTCGTGGGACTACGGATCCGATTGAAGCCCAGACATGGGTAGAAGAAATGGAGAAAGTTTTTGAGTTCGCAAGGGTGGCCGAAGAACAGATGACGTCGTTTGCCAATTTCATGATGAAAGGTGAGGCAAATTACTGGTGGAAGGCGAACAAAGGTCGACCGGGGGAAGGCACGATTGCATGGGCTCGTTTCAAGGAGCTGTTTTTCGAAAGTTACTTTCCAGCAAGCATGCAGGTAAGCATGGAGATAAAATTCTTGGAACTAAAGCAAGGAGGCATGTCAGTTGCGGAATATGCCGCAAAATTTAACGAGTTAGCGAGGTTTGCTCCACATCAGGTGGACACCGAAGCTAGGCGAGCGAAGAGGTTTGAACAAGGACTGAAACCTTGGGTGTACAGTAAGGTTGCAGTTTTACAGATCAACACGTTTTCTACATTACTTGAGAAAGCAATCATTGCTGAGGGAGGAAGTGAAGCTTTGGCTAGGCACAACCTAGATCAGAAAAAGAAGAAGAGCCATGATGGTCATAAGGAAGGTAGCAGCGGGGGAAGTAACCCAAATAAGAGGAAATAGAACGACAGTCAGATGACAGGAAGCAAATCTGGAGGGGATACAAAGAAGGGTAATAAATGCGAGAAATGTGGAAAGAATCACTTTGGAGAATGCATGAAAGGAAAAGGAGTTTGTTTCAACTGTGGTCAACCAGGGCACTTTGCCCCACAATGCCCAAAGGCGAAGGCAGGAAGTTGTTTTTCTTGTGGCGCTTCAGATCATCAGAAGAAGGATTGCCCAAAGAGGAAGAGTGATGCAGGCAGTGCTAACCAAGGGAACAACAGTAAGCTGACTATCGGAGGACCAACACAGCAGAACAGACCAGTAGCACGCACCTTCAACATGACAGTGCAGGATACGATGGAATCAAAGGATGTGGTGTCAGGTATTATTTCGATCAATAATATTAATGCATATGTATTATTTGATTCGGGAGCTACCTGTTCATTTGTGTCGAATGAATTTGCTAAACGGCTAAACTTACCTCGTGAGAAATTAGAGAGTTCAATGAATGTGGAAGTAGCTAATAAGGAAGTTATTCTTGTAGAACATATTCATAGAAATTATTGTGCTGAGATAAACGGGTATAAACTGAGTGTAGATTTGATTCCGATACGACTAGGAGAATTTGATGTAATCCTCGGGATGGATTGGTTGTCTAGTCACGGGGCTATGATTGATTGTCAGAAGAAAAGTATACATCTAAAGACTCCGAATAAGTCGAAGGTCATATTTTACGGTAGTAAATCGCCGAGACAATCTTATTGTCTGACGATGATGCAAGTAAAGAAATTGCTACGGAAAGGTTGTATAGGTTATCTGGCTCACGTGGTTGATACCCGAAGAGTAGAGGGTGAGCTGGGTCAGATACCTGTAGTAAGGGAATTTCCAGATGTCTTTCCAGATGAGATACCGGGATTGCCGCCAGATAGAGAAGTAGAATTTGTGATCAACTTAGTACCGGGAACCGCACCGATCTCAAAGGCACCATACAGAATGGCACCAGTGGAAATGAAAGAACTGATGGTTCAATTGCAGGAGTTGCTAGATAAGGGGTATATTCGTCCAAGTGTATCTCCATGGGGAGTGCCAGTACTGTTCGTAAAGAAGAAAGACGGATCGCTTAGGCTTTGCATTGACTATCGGGAGTTGAACAAAGTCACGATTAAGAACAAGTACCTGTTGCCCAGAATTGATGATTTGTTCGATCAATTAAAGGGAGCAAAATACTTCTCGAAGATTGACTTGAGGACGGGATATCACCAACTGAAAGTGAGACAAGAGGATATTCCAAAGACAGCATTCAGAACTCGATATGGACACTTTGAGTTTTTGGTGATGTCGTTTGGGCTGACGAACGCGCCAGCAGCATTTATGGACATGATGAACAGAGTGTTCAAGCAATACCTAGATAAATTTGTTGTCGTTTTCATAGATGACATTTTAGTCTACTCGAAGACGGAGGAGGAACACGTCGAGCATTTAAGGATAGCCCTGGAAACACTGAGAAGGGAGAAGTTGTATGCAAAGTTTTCCAAGTGTGAATTTTGGCTACAAAGAGTGCAGTTTTTGGGGCATGTGATTGACAAGGATGGTGTATCGGTGGATCCTGCCAAGGTAGAAGCAGTAATAAACTGGGAGCAGCCGAAGACACCGACAGAGGTCCGAAGTTTCTTGGGATTAGCAGGTTACTATCGGAGGTTTATTCAGAACTTTTCAAAGATAGCGATACCGTTGACAAATTTGACAAGGAAGATTGTGAAGTTTGTATGGACGGATAAGTGCGAAGAGAGTTTCTTGGAGTTGAAGAAGAAACTTAGTGAAGCACCTATGTTATCACTGCCAGATAATACAGGGGGATTTGTGGTGTACAGTGATGCGTCACACAAAGGTCTTGGGTGCGTATTGATGCAGCATGGGAAGGTCATTGCGTACGCATCACGACAACTGAAGGACTATGAGAAGGGATATCCGACTCATGACCTGGAACTAGCGGCAGTAGTGTTTGCTCTAAAGATTTGGAGGCACTATCTGTATGGGGAGAAGTGTGAGATATACACAGATCACAAAAGTCTGAAGTATATCTTCACCCAAAAGGAATTAAACATGAGACAGAGGCGATGGTTGGAGTTGATCAAGGACTATGATTGTGAAATTCTATATCATCCCGGTAAGGCCAATGTAGTAGCTGATGCTCTAAGTAGGAAGGGTAGAGATAAGTTGATGATGCTGACAATTCAAGAGGAACTGATCAAGGATATGGAAAGACTGGAGTTGGAAGTCAAGTATCCGACGAATGCAAATGAAAAACTGTTCACAGTGGAGGCGAGTCCGACTTCATTAGACAAGATAAAAGAGGCTCAAGAAAAGGATGATGAATGTATCGCCATAAAGAAGCGAATCTCAGAAGGAGAGAAATTAAATACAAAATTGATGGTACAGGACTGCCAAGGTTTGAAGGGAGGATCTGGATACCGATGGTTTCGGAGTTGAGAGAAGAGATTCTGCAAGAAGCTCATTCTACAAAGTATTCGATACACCTTGGTAGTACCAAGATGTATCAGGATTTGCGCCAACATTTCTGGTGGCCGAACATGAAGAGGGAGGTTACGGAATGTGTTGGACGATGTTTGACATGTCAAAGGGTAAAAGCAGAACATCAGAAACCGGGTGGACTGCTACAACCACTGGATATTCCGGAGTGGAAGTGGGAGCATATCACGATGGATTTTGTGACGGGGCTTCCACCAACTCAGAAGGGTTAAGACGCGATCTGGGTGATCGTGGATCGTTTAACTAAATCTGTACATTTTCTACCGATCAAGATAAGGTACAATTTGGAGCAGCTAGCAAAGTTATATGTGAAAGAGATTGTGTCACGACATGGAGTACCGGTATCTATTGTATCTGACAGAGATCCGTGCTTCACATCCAATTTCTGGAAGAGCTTACAAGAAAGATTGGGAACTCAGTTGAGGTTGAGTACGGCGTATCATCCTCAAACGGATGGGCAAAGCGAACGAACGATTCAGATGCTGGAGGACATGCTTAGAGCATGTGTGATGGATTTTAAAGGCGGTTGGGACGATCACCTACCGTTGGTGGAGTTTTCCTATAATAATAGTTATCATGCGAGTATTGGAATGCCGCCATACGAAGCATTATACGGAAGGAAGTGCCGAACACCTTTGTGTTGGGACGAAGTCGGTGAACGAAGACTGTTGGGACTTGAATTGGTACAACAGACTGTGGACGTCGTCAAGGTGATAAGAGCTCGATTGGTAGCGGCTCAGGACCGACAGAAGAAATATGCCGATTTGCATCGTCAGAAACGAGACTTTGAAGTTGGCAGCTTTGTGTTTTTGAAGGTATCTCCCTGGAAGGGGAAGATCAGATTTGGAAAGAAGGGAAAATTGAGTCCTAGGTTCGTAGGACCTTTCGAAGTTTTGAAGAGGGTAGGTGAAGTGGCATACGAGGTAGCTCTACCTCCTAAACTTGAGCACATTCACAATGTGTTTCACGTTTCTGTGTTACGACCGTATAAACCCGACTACAAGCATGTGATATCCTATGAACCAATTCAAGTTGTGAAAGACTTGTCATATGAAGAGATTCCTGTCCAGATATTAGATAGGAAAGAGCAGACATTAAGAAATAAAGTCATCCATTCGGTCAAAGTACTTTGGAGGAATCAGGCAGCTGAAGAAGCTACATGGGAACTGGAAGAGAGGATGAGGAAGAATTATCCGCATCTTTTTGAGTGAACCCGTTAAGTTTTCCGTACCTAGACTATAATTCTGGGGACAGAATTCTTATAAGGGGGGGAGGATGTAACGACCGGGAATTCTGAAATTTCCTTGTAATTCGAATTTTTGAATATTAATGAATATTTTATATGTTATTAATATTATATTGTGTTACGTGTTTAAAGGTTGTGTGACAACTTGAATTATGTGAATGCATAAAATTTTACATGTTATAGTTTTGTTTAAGTGAATAATTGATTTCGCGAAACGTCACTAAATCACTATTCACGGGGCACGTTTCTCGAGGCACTATTCACGCCATAAAATTTTGTGCCCTTTTCGATGTTGAGTAATTTAGTTAATGCGTATATGCGTAGTAGGATTTTTCCAAGTGTTAGAATTTTATTTGGAGTCATTCGTGATTTATTTAGGGAGCCCAATGGGAATAAAATTAGAAGCCCAAGTGATTTAAAGGGTGACCCAAAACCCATAACCAAACCCATGACCCAAGACTTGACCCATGTGGGATGTGGGCACAAAAATCAGCATTTTTGGTGTAAGAAGGAGGGGAATGCACGGTTGGGAGGGGAGGAGACCAAGTGTTGGGAGATTCATTTCCCAAACACAAGCATGTCAAACATTTAGTTGCCCAACTTAGACAAATGCCTTGAGCTCTTCAATATTCCTCCCATCTCTTTCCAAGGCACCTAGAAGACCTACTCTCCATTTCCAATTTCAGCAGAATTTGTAAGAGGGAGAGAGAGCAAATAGAGGGAGAAAGAGTTTGGAAGTTAGAAAATCTGAATATTGCAAGAGAGAGTAAGGAAGAAGGAGGAGAGCCATAGCAACCTTGCACCATCTCCACCTTCATCTTCATTCCCCACATTCCATCCTCCCGTGACCCATTCTATTTCCAAGTTGCTGCAGAAAATAAGAAAGGAGAAGAGAAAGGTTTGGAGAAGAAGAAGAAAAGGAGAAGAGGAGAATCAAGTTTTCCTTCACAAACTCATCCATTGCATATTGAGAGAGGGATAGGTTCAGGTTTTGAGCAAGGAGGAAGAAGGAATAGCAAGCTAAGCATCTTCACCATCTTCACCATCTTCATATTCAACCTTCAAAGCTTCTAGAGAGAGAAAGAAGTGGGTGTGAGCTAACTTGAAGTAAAGGCTTCGGGAGAACTCAAGGAGGCTGAGGAGAGTTTCTAACAAAGCTCTAAAGGAGTTCTACCATCTAATAAGTAGCTACAAGAGGTAAAACTTTAACTCAAACCATTCCATTTGATTTGGTTGAGGTTTTTCAAAGTTTTCATGGGTTATAAGCTTTTGTGCTTGTGAGTTAGTTCTTGTGGCAATTCTTGTTGTCTTTGTTTGTGTTGGATGTTGATATATGTTGTTAAGAGGTTACATAAGTCATTAATAACATCAAAGTGAAACAAAAACACAATAAATCCGTACCTATGCTTAAGGAGGATGAAGAACATGAAGAACAATGAACTTTGGACATGAATATGGACTGCTGGACGAATTTAGAGGACTCTATAGCTATGTTTCCATGTGTGTTTAATTTAATTGTTGTTATGGTATTGTAGTTCCATGGGTTACCAAGCTAACCCAACTGGAATCGAGTAAAAAGATGTAAAAACGAAGATTTGGTGATGATTTTAGTGAAGAACACTTAGAACATGCAAAACAGAGCATGAGTTGATACTTTGGCCTAAGATTAGGCCATGTTAATCTTAATGGGTAACTCTGAATTTTTGATATGTTGTAGCTCTATGTCTTAGGAGTCCATAGAGTCCGAAACGGACCAATTTGAAGGTCTAGAGAAGAAGTTATGAGGATTGGAGTGAAGGAGGGTCAAAATCGCGATGTCTGACATGGGCCACCAGGCCAGCCGCGCGCCCGCACCAAGGCCCCTCGCGCCCGCGCGTGTGCGCTGCCCAACTCAGCTTCGACGTCCGTTGGGAAAATGGTCATAACTTTCTCATACGGACTCGGATTTAGGCGATTCAAGATGATCCGGAAAGCTTAGAGATAGACCTACAATATCCATTAATTAGAATTGAAATTTATTACCTAGAACAATTTTGAAATTAACCGTTTTTAGGGCTATTGTGCAAACGGTAGGCGTCGGTCATGCGTGTGTGCATAGTATAATGCTCCCGACATTGTTAAATGATGTTCTAAGTTTTAAAACATGATTATTATGATTTATAATGATACTTAACATTAACCATTGGGTATTGGACAATTCGAATGAGCGTGTTAGGCGTACGCAATTGCGTGTCGCTTGGGCATTCGAATAGGCAAGTTTGGCGTATAGACGTACAAGCGTCGTAACGCCGTAACTAGTGGATATAACCTTGTTTAATATTTTGTTTCTTATATGAATGAGATATTATAGAGTTGTATAAACAAATATTTGATATCCGGTATGTGACTAATTGTATGTGAATATGTACCTAATTGTGTAGGATATTAAGGAGCGTGTGTTGTAATATTGTAGCAGCGCTTCAGGCAAGTTTCCTAACGCTTGTCTAACCCTTGTGTTGGGCAAGTTTCCCTAACCTTACTCGAATTATATTTTGAGCAGGTTTCATATTTTATACAGGTGTTGTATATTGTTACAAGTTTCACGACTCAAATGGAGTTATTACCTTTGAATCATATTAGTGGATTAGTTATTGTCAATTACTCCACCTCCAAGATAATTATTGATATTCGCAGTTTATGCATTTGAATTCATTATCTGTTGTTGGATTGTGAAAACGTTTAAGTTCTTCATTCATGAACTATTTAAGGAAATAGTCTACGCCATTTGTTTCGGCTAGACATGTACATGTTATTATTTTAAAAGCTATCCAAACCAATAGTTGGTACGGATTCTTGGACTGAGAGAGCAACCCTTATTAGGGGATTATAATGTGTCGGTTATTCGATGCAGTCAGAGTTAAATGTTATGCATATACATGGTGTACAAGAGGCTGATCCCCTCGAGTACAACTGACGGGGCCAGGTTTTTAAAAGAGTTAGTTGAATGATTGACTCTTTGGCCAAAAGTTCAGGGTCGGTTGGACCACTCAGCAGTAAATAATCATTATTCATTACTTCATTTGAACTTTGATTATGTCATTTCAGCTACTTCATTAATGTTCATAAATTGTTGATCTATGCGGTTATTATTCTTATTCATTCATGATATATCTTCATTCTTGCTTTTAAACTTGCTGAGCAAAGTAGTTGCTCACCCTTGCTATATCATGAACCTATTGCAGTTAAGCCGGGGAGTTCCAGAGCGGACAAAGGCAAAGGAAAGCTTAAGGAATAGTTATATGTACTATCCTGTTATGTAATCGTGGAATAGTTTTGCATTATTAATGTATTCTGCGATGTATTTATTTAAGGTTATAGACCTTGGGACCGTAGTGAACCTTTTGTAATGAACAACATATGTTTATTTTATTCCGCATTAGTTGATTTATGTTGTTTAGAGGTGTATGGATATATTTTATCGTGAGCACCAAATTCGAGGTATTGGTACCTGAATTTGGGGGTGTCACAATTTAGATCTCATTAGCATGATCACCATCATGATTCTAAAAGCATTGCTCAAAACTATGGGTTTATCACATTTAATATAACAACACCATGTAGATAATATAAAATGCCTTTTTAAGAAAATCAATTCTTTTATTAATAAATGAATAAGATTACAAAGTATATGCTACATCATACCAAATATGATTGGCTTGTGTGTATACTACTATCATATCCATCGTTTCTGATCGAGATCCTCGGTTCACTTCACGATTTTGGGTAAGCTTCCAAAAAGCTATGGGCACTGAATTACGATTCAGTTTTGCATACCATCCCCAAACAGACGGGCAATCGGAAAGGACTATTCAAACTCTTGAAGATCTATTAAGACTCTGCGTACTAGACTTCAAAGGAAGTTGGGACAAATACTTGCCATTGGTGGAATTCTTTTACAATAACAGTTATCAAGCAAGTATAGGCATGGCTCCCTTCGAGGCATTGTATGGACGAAGGTGTCGATCTCCAGCATGTTAGGATGAAGTAGGTGAGGCAAAATTGTTGGGACCCGAGTTGATACGCATGACTACGGAAAAGATCCAAATGATCCGGCAACGTATACAAACGGCTCAAGATCGACAAAAGAGTTATGTCGATCTTCATCGAAGAGACGAGGAATTCATTGTCGGGGATCATGTATTTTTACGTGTTACTTCGTGGAAAGGATTTACGAGATTCAGAAAGAAAGGAAAGCTTAATCCTCGATTCATCGGTCCATTTGAAATCCTCGACCGAGTAGGAACTGTGGCCTACAGACTCGCCTTACCGCCACGCATGTCTCTTGTTCATAATGTTTTTCACATATCCATGCTACGTAGATATGTGAAAGATCCAAACCACATTATTGAGTTGGAACCAGACGAGATAGCAGAGGATTTGACGTACGAAGAGATACCTGTCAAGGTCTTGGATAAGAAGGAACAGATTCTACGATCAAAAGGTTATACCTCAAGTCAAAGTTTGTTAGGGTTGTATATAACGCGAGCATGCAATCAAATTACATAAATAGAGCGGAAGCGCGATAAAACGGATTTTAAAATTTTATACAAACCATCACCATGATCGATCAATGTGCTCAATTAATGATATAAACGAAAGAGAAAGAGAATAAGAATTATACCCTCGTAGAACAAAGCTTCCTCGGGTACAAGTTCAACTCCTAGTCCTTCGTGTTCTCCTTGAATGCTACGGTGTGATTCCTTCCTTTAATCAACGTTAGCCACCCAAGTGTTTGGCCTCTAGAGGTGATCCACCAAGGAAGAACAAGTATTCAAGAAGTTGGGTATTTGGCAAAACCGTAGTTTCTATCTCTATAGAAATTGTAAGTACTCTTCACAATCTAATGCAAGAGTGTGTAACCCTAATCTATGACAAGACTCCTCTTATTTATAGATATAGGAATAACCCTTCCCTAAACTATTTAGGATTAGGATTTCTATTATAATTAAACTCCTTTAATTAATTATGCTCCTAATCCAATTAAGAATTCATGAGAGAGTACTTCTATTATTAATTCCCAATCCCTATTAGGAAATAAATAATAGTTCTTTTAATTAATTCGCAATCCCTATTAGGAATTAAATAATAGTAATAGTAATAATAATAATAAGACTCCTCTTATTAATTTATATTTAATATTTCCTAAATATTAAATAATAAATATTAAGCTATTTAATTTATTCTATCTCCACAGACTAAATTAAATACACTTAACTTATTATTACAATTATGACATTTACTTCTTAAATAAATATTTTCCTTTTGCGGTGTGACCCTTTAGGTTCTCTATATTAAACCGGTTGTGAATAAATCAATTAGAACAATTCTAATCTTATTTAAATAAATAAATTAAACTATTTAATTCATTTAAATAAATAATATTTATTCTACAATAAGGGTAAGCCCCCTTAGCGATCAACGACTTTCCAGATAATATAGATTTCAACATCAATCACAAAAGAACCTTTGAGTAAATAGTTATCGTACAATTCAATCTTTCTACCATACAATGTCCCAATTAAATATAAAACATGGATTTACTGTCAAGTCTTAATTTATTTAATTATATGTATTTCGATTCCCAAATGCACAACTCTAAATAATGCAAATTAGAAACTCTTTTCTAATTTCATTCTGCCTTGGCCAAGGACTACTGAGTTGCCATTTATCGAATCACATAGGACATTCACATCTTTTACTAGACGTGGAAGATTCTTTGTTGATCATTCACCTATCTCCATGTATAACTTATTATACCTAATCATACCCTTTGATATACCCCGAAGGTCTTAAGGGACATGTCAAAGTATAACTCATCATACACAAGATACTATGACGATCTCAAGTTCAAGGATCACTTGTACTACTATCACTAGAGGAATTCGTATTGACAGACGAGTAAAACTCCATTAGGTATTCCTTAGCGAGCCACGTTCAGTGAACTTATTCTCCAATAAGCACCTACATACTTGCTTTAGTGTCTCTACACAAATGATTATGAGATCAATCATCCTCTTCCTAAGAGCAAGCAACGTATGTACTAATCTATCTGGATTCACTAATCCCCAATTTAGTAATCCAACGATTAGGAACAATTTTAGTTTGTGAGCTATCTAGAATTTAGATCTCATTAGCATGATCACCATCATGATTCTAAAAGCATTGCTCAAAACTATGGGTTTATCACATTTAATATAACAGCACTATGTAGATAATGTAAAATGCCTTTTTAAGAAAATTAATTCTTTTATTAATAAATGAATAAGATTACAAAGTATATGCTACATCATATCAAATATGATTGGCTTGTGTGCATACTTCTTTCAATCTCCCACTTGCACTAAAGCCAATCACCATGGTATCTAATACCCATCTTCTCTAAGTGACAATCAAACTGCTGTTGTGTTAAAGCTTTAGTAAATGGATCTGCAATGTTATCTTAAGAGTCCACACGCTCTAGGGTGACATCTCCTCTTCCAATGATCTCTCTAATCAAATGAAACCGCCGCAACACGTGTTTGGATTTCTGATGAGACCTGGGTTCCTTAGCCTGCGCAACACCTCCATTGTTGTCACAGAATAAAGGAACGGCTCCTCTAATGCTACGAACCACTCCAAGTTCAGTTATGAACTTCTTCATCCAAACAGCTTCCTTTGCAGCTTCACTTGCAGCTATGTACTCTGCCTCTGTCACTGAATCAGCAACTGTTTGCTACTTGGAACTCTTCCAACTCACTGCGCCACCGTTTAAGGTAAACACATACCCTGAAACGGATTTATAGTCATCTTGGTCCGTTTAAAAACTTGAGCCTGTATAGCCCTCTAGTTTCAATTCAAACCCACCGTAGACAAGAAATACATCCTTAGTTCTTCTCAAGTACTTTAGGATGTTTTTCACAGCCTTCCAGTGCTCTTCTCCGGGATTCGACTGATATCTGCTCGTCATACTAAGCGCATGAGCGACATTTGGTATAGTACATATCATACCGTACATGATAGATCCTATTGCTGAAGCATAAGGAATCTTACTCATACGGTCTCTCTCCTCAGGTGTCTTTGGGGCCTGTTTCTTGGAGAGATGTATTCCATGGCTCATCGGCATGAGACCTCTCTTGAAATCTTCCATGCTAAACCTCTTTAGCATCGAGTCAATTTACTTTCCTTGGGTCAAGCCCAGCATCCTTTTAGATCTATCTCTATAGATCTTTATCCCCAAAATATAGGATGCCTCACCCAAGTCCTTCATGGAGAAGTGTTTAGATAACCAAATTTTGATCGACTGTAGCATAGGAACATCATTCTCTATCAGTAATATGTCATCAATATATAATACAAGGAATGAAATAGCGCTCCCACTAACCTTCTTGTACACACATGGTTCATCCTCATTTTTGATAAAATCAAGCCTTTTGATTATTTCATCAAAACGGATGTTCCATCTTCGAGAAGCTTGCTTCAATCCATAAATGGATCGTTGTAGCTTACAGACTTGGTTTGTTCCAACCGTTGAAACAAAACCCTTTGGCTGAATCATATATACATTCTCCTCAAGCTCTCCATTGAGGAAGGCCGTTTTCACGTCCATTTTCCAGATCTCGTAGTCATAATAAGCTGCAATTGCAAGAAAATTCGAATGGACTTGAGCATAGCTGCTGGTGAGAAGGTTTCATCATAGTCAACTCCTTGTCTTTGTTTGAAACCTTTTGCAACCAGTCGGGCCTTATAGGTCTCTACCTTGCCATCCGCTCCAGTCTTTCTCTTAAAGACCCATTTACACCCAATAGGCTTAATGCCCTCAGGTGGTGAAACCAAAGTCCATACTTGGTTTTCATACATGGAGTCCATCTCGGATTTCATGGCTTCTAGCCATTTCTCTGAGTCTTAACTACTCATAGCCTCTTTGTAAGTCAATGGATCATCATCATTTATGATGCTTGCCTCATCATCATCCTCTATGATGAATCCATGCCTATCCGGTATCTTTGGTACTCTTCCAGATTTACGAATAGGTAGTGGTACAGTAGGTTCTTCTACTTGGTCAGGTACCTGACTTTGATCTGTAGTATTTTGTGGTCCTTGAACTTCTTCAAGATATATCTTACTCCCACTGACCCCTTCAAGGATAAACTCCTTTTCCAAGAAGGCAGTGTATTTCGCAACAAATAGCTTTTGATCAGTAGGAAGATAGAAATAATACCCTGATGTTTCTTTAGGGTATCCCACGAATCTACATTTGTCAGATCTAGTCCTCAGCTTATCATGCTCAAACTTTTTGACATAAGCTGGACAACCCCAAGTCTTAACATACTTAAGATTTGGTTTCCTCCCAGTCCATATCTCATATGGGGTCTTTGGGACGGATTTGGTAGGTACCTTGTTAAGTAGGTATGCAGCCAATTCTAGGGCATAACCCCAGAAGGATATTGGAAGGTTGGTAAAACTTATCATGGAACGAACCATGTCCAACAATGTTCGATTTCTCCTTTCAGATACACCATTCAACTGTGGCGTTCCTGGTGGAGTCCATTGTGAGATTATACCATTTTCTTTGAGACAATTGAGAAACTCATTGGTTAAGTATTCCCCTCCTCGATCCGATCAAAGAATCTTAATACTCTTACCAGTTTGCTTCTCTACTTCACTCCTGAATTCTTTGAACTTTTCAAACGATTCCGATTTGTATTTCATCAAATACACATATCCAAATCTAGAATGATTATCAGTGAAAGTAATAAAATAAGAATACCCTCCTCGTGCATTCGTTGTCATAGGTCCACATACGTTTGTGTGTACCAACGCTAACAACTTTGTAACTCTTTCTCCTTTTCCACTAAAAGGAGATTTAGTCATCTTACCCATGAGACAAGATTCACAAGTTGGATATGATTCGTAATCAGATAGCTCTAAAAGCCCATCTTTATGCAACTTGGATAATCTTGTTTCATTGATATGACCGAGTCTACAGTGCCACATAAAGGTATAATTAACATCATCTCTTTTTCTTTTCTTAGTTTGTTCAATTTGAAGTATATTTTCATGCAAGTCAAGTATGTACAGTCCATTTAGTAAGTTCCCAACACCATATAAAACATTTTTATTATAAATAGAACAACTGTTGTTCTTTATTATAATATCAAAGCCATCCATATCCAATACAAAAATTGAAATAATGTTTCTAATGAGTGTCGGAAAATAATAACAATTATTTAAACTAATGAACTTGCCTGATGTAATGTCCAGGAATTTCTAAACATTGTATCAAATTTATTTTGATAAATAAAATCCATTTTTTTTTCTCTTCTCATAATTTTTCGAATTAAATTGGATCCATGTAGGTATTATTATTTAATTATATAAATATATGGCCCAATACTTTTCTTGTATTAAAGGGGCTCATTAATAGATTGAATAAAATAGTGAGTTAACCCTAAGACTTGATTTGCAAGAAATTTGGAAGAATTAATGAATAATTTCATTTAAATAATTGCCATGAGGAATTATTGTGGGGATAAATATTATAACTAATTATTTTAGATTAAATTAGTTATTTAATATTAGAAGCATAATGTTATTTTAATTGGGTCATATTTTTATTTATTTATTTAAGCTAACCTAATATCAAGTGGGCTGAAACCATTTTCCTTTTTATTTTCTTTTGAGCCATTTTCCTAATTAATTCAGCCGGCCCAATCCAAATTCCTTTCTTTTTATTGTCCTATTGGGCCGCCTTTTTAATTAAACCTACCGGCCCAACCCTATTGGGTTGAGCCCAAATTTTTCTTTCTAGCCGAATCAACCCATTCCCTTTTCTTTTGGCCGGTTCGGATCCGTTTGGGGCAAATGGTAAGGAATTTGGGGAAAACCAAATTTGACCGGTGGGATTAAACCGGCAAATTCATTTGGAGGGGTTTTATATCGACAAAATCAAAATTGGGGAAAATCCCAAATCCTCAGCCAAGACCTAGCCAAACGAGACCCAAACCTTCGATCCAATCGGACGGGACAGGCGCAACTGACGGGAGAGGGTGTCGCCAGGCGTACGCCGGCGACGGCACGAGCAACCAGCGGGCGATTCAAGGACTGAAGTGGACGACCGAGTGTTCAACGTTCGGACCAAGGGTTCCAGAAAAACCGGTGACGCGACCGGTGAGACGCACGACTCGAGGGCCACCAACTGAGCTTAGCTGGACTAGGATGGGTGGCGATGAAGACCAGTGACAGCCCACTCCTCTAACCCTTGGGTATTGTCCGGATAAGCGAGGTAATAGCCAGCGAGTTGAGTAATTATTCCTCTATAAATTGAGCCCCCAAAATCCTAAGCCAAAGCTGCCGAATCCTTTGTCTGTGTAATCTCTAATTTAGAAAATTTAGGGTTCAAAATTTAAGCGATAGAGGAAGCAGGGGTGGCTAGTTGTGGGTTTCAATTTCTGCTAGAGTGGATGTCCAGTTGGGTCGATTATTATGGACGAAGAAGGAGGACAGCCATTCGAACCACCCCCAGGTATACCAACAAGCGTCTGTGATAGTTTCTTTAGGGGTTTTGTATAAGTTTCTTTTCCTGTACAAAATTTTCTTCCTCTGTACATGGATTGGTGTTGCCGAATGGGTTGTGTGGTTATATTATACATTGTATTGTACTGTGTTAGTTCAATTGATTCAGAATCTGGTATTAAATTGTGTGAACACATTGGGTTGGTACTGTATGGAATTAAATTGTTTCTCTGTACCGGTGTCTTATTTCTTGTATTGAGTAATTTCGTTCTGGTATTGGTATGTATTGACTGAAACTCTGGTATCTAAGAACCTTAAGGTTCGGACATCCTAAAGTTGTAGAGTAATTGGGCCAGTGTTGAGTTTCTATACGCCTACCATGTGCTTGTTGAAAGGTCTGAATAAAAACAAACTGAACTTTGGTTCCTGGTTAGTTGTTAATGTGGGCTGGATAGTGCTTTATTAATTCAGTGTTATTCAGCCAAAATAATCCACAAATGGGTCTATTCATTAAGATGAATTAATGATTATTTGTATTAGATAATAAATATTTAATTATTATTTGATTAAATAATTAAATATGAATAAAGATAATAAATATTTAGTTATTATTTGATTAAATAATAATTAAATATGAATAAAGTTAATAAATAATTGTTTATCATTCTCCCAATAAATGATAAACAGAGATAATAAATATCTACTAATAATTAGGTATGACTAAAAGTAATGAGTATTTAATAATTATTTATTGTTTAATGTTACCTAATAAACAAAGATGATAAATATCTAATATTTGATTAATATTAATAATAATTAGATATGAATAAAGCTAATAAGGATGACAATTACTTAATCATTAATGAAATAATGATTAAGTATGAGGGAGATTAATAAGTTAACTATTTTTGGCCCTTAATAAATAATGATAATAAACACTTAAGGACTATTTAATAACAACTAAGTGCGTGTAGAATTAATATATTAAGTATATAATTAATAAGGAACAAGATTAATAATTACTCAATTACCCTTAAGGGTGATTGGTAATTAATGGTAAATGAATTGAATAAGTGATCAATTGTTACTTAGTTGTCATTAAGCCAGAATAAATTTATTATTTATTTTATAATAATAAATAAAGATTGTTAGCCCACATTCTGAGACAAACAAAAGGTACTCTAATGATAAGTGATCATATCAGCTATCATTTATTTTAATAGCTAAGAGTCATTAATGAATTTTTGCTTAGCTAATGTTAACTATTAGTTAAATGTATATGGTGAATGGTTTATACGTTAAATAAATGACATAAGTGAGTGTATCGATATACAGTTGTGCAATGCTAATGGATAAACCGATTTTATCAACTGATAGGTTATCCAAGATCAATTAATTAAAGCTAAAATTTATCTGTAGCTGAGCAAACAGGCAAGTTCTCTATTCCGAAACTTTAAATATTGCAAGTTCCCTAACTTCATTCTTTCAATATATTGAATGCAAGTCCTATCTTACTCAACTTTTATATTGAGCAAATTTCTAAACCTTATGCATTATTTTTAATTCGTGCAAAAGGTATATATTATTATTGCAAGTTATTCTTTAAGCTTGAATCTTATCTCCAAGCATGCCTTAAGTGGTCTAATTACTTTTAAAATTATTTCACATCTTTGTATTTATTGACATTCGCACTCGTGCATTTGAATTCGTATATTTATTTAAGTTCAGAAATTTGTGAACTATTCATGGTTGAGTCTGAACCCTTGTTCGGTCAGGCAAGTATGTGAGAATTTATAAAAGCTATCCGAACCAATCATGGTAAGGATTCTTAGACTGAATGAACACCCCTTTTATTATAGGGGAGTACCCCAGGTACCGGATATAAGGTACAAATAGCAGAGTTAAATGTTATGCATACACATAGCGTACGCGAGGCTGATCCCCTCAAGTACTCATTCTGTAGCCAGTAACCAGAGGGTCAACTAGCTATTGACTCCTTTGGAAGTTATTGTTCAAAGTCTATTTGACTACCTATTGTTCTAAAAGCATTTATTGTTATTGCTTCTGATAATTCTATTGTTGAAATCTCTTCCTATATTTGTTTCATCATGATATATCCTTATTGTTGTACTTTAAACTTGCTGAGCAAACTCGTTGCTCATTCTTGCTATATCATGATTTCATTGCAGCTAAACCCGGGACGTCAGGGAAGAACAAAGGGAAAGAAAAGATGAAGTGATAGACTTCATGTAGCAGATTTTAAATTATGTGTAGTTAATTACTGTTAATGTAATTTAAACCCTGACATTTATTTAAGGTATGGATTTGTGTAAGTGTTTAAGGTTGTTGTATTCTGGGACTAGTAACACCTTTGAAATGAACAACACATGTTTATTATATTCCGCATAATAGTTACCATATGTCGTTAGAGGTGAATGTTTATAGTGGATCGTGATGACCGGATCCGGGTATTTGGAGACCCGAATTTGGGGGCGTCACACTTGAAGGCAGTGCTAAACGATAAGTCCCTCCAGCTAATGTAGTAACCTTTGCTCCATTTCCCACTCGTAGAACGACTTCATCCTTGTCCAGCTTTCTACTTCTGCTTAGTCCCTGTACATTATTACATATGTGAGAACTACAGCCGGTATCCAATACCCAAGTAGAATTTTGACTTTCAGAAATATTAATTTCAATCATGAACAAACCTAGATCGGAAGTCGAAGCTTCTCCAAGCTTCTTTTAGTCCGCAAGTTACTCCTTGCAATTCCTCTTCCAATGTCCCGGCTTATTGCAATGGTAGCAAATTCCTTTGCTATTTGGATCAGGTTTCTTTTTATCCTTTCTCTTCGCCTTGCCCTTAGCTTTCTTGTTTTTCTTCTTTTCAGAAGATACCTTGGTCCTCTTCCTTTTCTTGGAAGAATCATCCACCATTAAAACTAGGTTCTTGTTGGATGAGAAGTGACCTTCAGTAGTTTTCAGCATGTTAAGTAACTCAGGCAAGCTGACGTCCAACTTATTCATGTGAAAATTCACAACAAATTGTGAGAAGGTGTCCAGGAGTGACTGCAAGATCAAATCTTGACTTAACTCCCCATCCATCACGAACCCAAGCTGTCCAAGTTGTTCAATAAAATTGATCATCATAAGAACATGAGTCTCAATGGTAGTGCCCTCGGTCATACGAGATGGGAAGAGCTCCTTAAATATCTGATATCTAGCAGCCCTACTTTGCTCACCATACAACTCTTTGAGGTGCAACAATATAGTAGGAGCATCCATAGTTTCATGCTAACGCTGAAGCTCGTTACTCATGGATGCGAGCATGATGCATTGAGCCAAGATTGTATCATCTTGCCACTTTCTGAAAGTAGCAATCTCTTTCTCAGAGGTTGTTTCTGCAACACTTGCAGGGACTGGCGAATTTAGGACATAAGAAATTTTTTCAGCAGTGAGAACAATTCTCAGATTCCTTAAGCAGTCCGTGTAATTCGGTCCGGTTAGTTTGTTAGCATCAAGTATGCTATGCAGTGATAGTGAGTTTGACATTTTTAAATTCTGCATGTGAAAATAGACAACATTTTAGCATACATTCATTTAATTAATTACCAAAATAAATTAGGTCTTTATTTTAAATTGGTATCTCTCACTTTTCATCAAACTATATTACCCTCATTATATAGTTCGGCAATTCTAATTAAAGATTTGCTAGTGAGATTAAGGATCCAATTTCAAATGTATATAGCCTTGTGGTGACAAAATAAACGATATATAAATAAATAGGTAGACAACTATTGTCAATTACATCTCTATGTAACTCCTTGTATTTTGCCTCTTAGATTATTTTGATCAAGTGGTGACACATCCGAATCAAAATTATCCAAGTTAAATCCATCCTAGCACTTCCATATATTCGAAATAAAAACACTGTCCTTGTAATGACACAACAAAACAGCATCGTTCAGTCTATTTATAAGCATCAAATGTGAAAAAGCAACATCTTAAATATTTAATACTTGCCTTGTGGTGACACAACAAACTCATATTAAACATTTAATACTCTATTGCTTTACCATGTTAGAAGGCGACGTTCGATATTCCAAATATCTTTGAACGCTTAGGACTTAATATATTACTTTGAGGGGTTTGTTATTATTAGTCTCATCTTGTTTAGCGCGCATGCACATATATATATATATATATATAATACTCGTCATATTATTTAACATGCGAAGCATGTTGTATAATATATAATATATATATATAGTAAGCATACACATATAAAATACTATATTCTACCCGGATTGATTATGGACTTTTATTCTAGTTTGGTTCACTAGAGCCACCAAGTGAACCAAAAGGTCAAAACTAGGGTGCAAGAATAAATGTAAATATAACTATTACATTTAAACCCGGACTCCAATACAAACGGGTCTTCAAGCGCTCCTTGCTCATTTGTCTCAAATTCTTCAAAATTAATTCTAGCTAGTCCTATTACATAAACTATTTACAATAAATAGAAACTTTGATCAGCAGTCAAGGGGAAGTACATAGGAGGGAGATAGAATTTACATTAAGAAAAAATTAGAGAATACGAGGTATGCAGACCCCATTTATAAAAACCCATACATTCAAGCATCCACTAAAATAAATCCAATCACACATTGGTCAATAGTCCATAATCAATCCTTATTTATTATCATACATATCTCTATCTGTATCAATAAATAACATTCATCTCATTAATAATAAATTCATTCCATATATGCATTGATATCAATTAATGGGCAAAAGTTTTGCTAATATTTAGTTTTTAAACAAAATAAACTCTTTTATTTTAATCAAAAACCAAATCCAAATTAAACTCCTTTAATTTTAGCAATCTGAAATTATATTTCAGATAAAATAAATATTTTATTTTAAACTTTTATCAATTAAATAAACCATTTATGTTAATTGAGAAAAACAAAAAATTTTCAAATTCTGCATACCGGCGCGGCTGCGCTCCAAATTGAACTAGGAGCGGCGCGGCCGCGCTGCACCCCAGGAAACGTTTTTCTGGGTTCGGGCGCGGCCGCGCCGCGACGCAGAATCAGAAAATAATTTTCTTGCCCAAAAATTTGAACATTTCGCATATCAATTCATACATGGGATCATCAAGATCGATAATTAGCACATGATTAGGCTCTGATACCACAGTTAGGTTTGCATATAACGCGAGCATGCAATCAAATTACATAAATAGAGCGGAAGTGCGATAAAACGGATTTTAAAATTTTATACAAACCATCACCATGATCGATCAATGTGCTCAATTAACGATATAAACGAAAGAGAAAGAGAATAAGAATTATACCCTCGTAGAACAAAGCTTCCTCGGGTAGAAGTTCAACTCCTAGTCCTTCGTGTTCTCCTCGAATGCTACGGTGTGATTCCTTCCTTTGATCAACGTTAGCCACCCAAGTGTTTGGCCTCAAGAGATGATCCACCAGGAAGAACAAGTATTCAAGAAGTTGGGTATTTGGCAAAACCCTAGTTTCTATCTCTATAGAAATTGTAAGTACTCTCCACAATCTAATGCAAGAGTGTGTAACCCTAATCTATGATAAGACTCCTCTTATTTATAGATATAGGAATAACTCTTCCCTAAACTATTTAGGATTAGGGTTTCTATTATAATTAATCTCCTTTAATTAATTATGCTCCTAATCCAATTAGGAATTCATGAGAGAGTACTTCTATTAATTAATTCCCAATCTCTATTAGGAAATAAATAATAGTTCTATTAATTAATTCTCATCCCTATTAGAAATTAAATAATAGTAATAGTAATAATAATAATAAGACTCCTCTTATTAATTTATATTTAATATTTCCAAAATTTTAAATAATAAATATTAAGCTATTTAATTTATTCTATCTCCATAGACTAAATTAAATACACTTAACTTATTATTACAATTATGCCATTTACTTCTTAAATAAATATTTTTCTTTTGCGGTGTGACCCTTTAGGTTCTCCATATTAAACCGGTTGTGAATAAATCAATTAGAACAATTCTAATCTTATTTAAATAAATAAATTAAACTATTTAATTCATTTAAATAAATAATATTTATTCTACAATAAGGGTAAGCCCCCTTAGCGATCAACGACTTTCCAGATAATATAGATTTTAACATCAATCACAAAAGAACCTTTGAGTAAATAGTTACCGTACAATTCAATCCTTCTACCATACAATGTCCCAATTAAATATAAAACATGGATTTACGGTCAAGTCTTATTTTATTTAATTATATGTATTTCGATTCCCAAATGCACAACTCTAAATAATGCAAATTAGAAACTCCTTTCTAATTTCATTCTGCCTTGGCCAAGGATTACTGAGTTGTCATTTATCGAATCACATAGGACATTCACATCTTTTACTAGACGTGGTAGATTCTTTGTTGATCATTCACCTATCTCCATGTACAACTTATTATACCGAATCATACCCTTTGATATACCCCAAAGGTCTTAAGGGACATGTCAAAGTATAACTCATCATACACAAGATACTATTATGATCTCAAGTCCAAGGATCACTTGTACTACTATCACTAGAGGAATTCCTATTGACAGGCGAGTAAAACTCCATTAGGTATTCCTTAGCGAGCCACGTTCAGTGAACTTATTCTCCAATAAGCACCTACATACTTACTTTAGTGTTTCCACACAAATGATTATGAGATCAATCATCCTCTTTCTAAGAGCAAACAACGTATGTACTAATCTATCCGGATTCACTAATCCCCAATTTAGTAATCCAACGATTAGGAACAATTTTAGTTTGTGAGCTATCTAGAATTTAGATCTCATTAGCATGATCACCATCATGATTCTAAAAGCATTGCTCAAAACTATGGGTTTATCACATTTAATATAACAGCACTATGTAGATAATGTAAAATACCTTTTTAAGAAAATTAATTCTTTTATTAACAAATGAATAAGATGACAAAGTGTATGCTACATCATATCAAATATGATTGGCTTGTGTGCATACTTCTTTCAAAGTTTTAAGGAGAGACCATGATGTTGAGGAAATGACCTGGGAGTTAGAATCTGAAATGAGAGCAAGGTATCCTCACCTCTTCGAAATGCCAGGTACGTACGTCAATTTCGAGGACGAAATTTCATAAGGAGGGGAGATTGTAAGATCCCGACTTTATGAAATTAAAGTTTATTATTTTCTTTATGATTATTTTTCTAAATAGTAAAGTGTTTAATTGTTATAAATGATAGTTAAGGGTGTTATATGCAAATTATCGGATAAACAGTATATGTTGGGGAATATTCTTTTTGTCGGAGAATATTCTTTTTGTCGGAGAATATTATATTCGGTATCGTACGACGGCGACGAAATGACAATATTGTCAACGATAGTGGGCCCCATTGTCAGATACTGAAAACGACAGTATTTGTCAATAGTATTATCATCTGCAACTGTTGAAATACCCGGTAAGAAAAAGAACAGTAAAACGCGTTATTCCACAGTAGTATGCGGTATTTCACAAGCACACGGTGTTACACAGTATTTTATATTATTGATTCAATAATTGATAAAGTAGCTATGACACAGTATTTTGATTCAATAATTGTTACAGTAGCATCTGCATAATACTTTTTATTATTTGTCATGACATTGTAACTCATATTATTTGATATGATATTTTAGCATTAATGACAATGTCTAGAAATTCTGTCAAGAAAAAAGGTTGTTTAATTGCGCGCCATTTATCCAGAAGGCCCCCTTTTTCCTGGGAATGATCTGGTTGTCAATATTATAAGTCTATAATATTAACGGTGAATAATTATTGAAAGTCTAAAATAGTGTTGATTAAAAATATGTGAAGCGTTTGTTGTAAGTTAACTTATATTTCTGTGGGATCCACACTTTATTCTGTAGGACCCATAACTATTTGATCGGTGGGACCCACAAATTATTTTTGTAGAATAATTTCTTCATATTTTATTTTTTCGTGGGACCCACATGTCATTCAATAGTAATTACCGTCAGTAAATAGTTAATTCAGTTTTTATTTTACCTTAGGGTTAAAATCCTAAGTGAAAGCATATTCTAAGAATATACTATGGCATAAAGTATATTAAAAGAATATGCCAAGGGTATAAGAGTAATAAACCAAGAAAATTTAGGTAAAAGACTAAAATGCCCTCACCTTGATTTTTCTATAAATAGGGAGGGTTTGCTTAAGAAATTTTCACACCTTCATTGCTTATACTTTCTCTCTCTCTCTAAATTTCTCAAGTTCTCTTAGTGTGCTAGGCTATTGTGAGTATTTGTGAGAATACTAGTATTATCCGAAGTTAGTAAACTTCATAGAAAGTAACATCCAGTCACTTGTTAACTAAGGTTAGGGAATATCATTTCTTTCGTACTCATATATAATATCATTTGCTTTCATGTTCGTAAGTGATATTATACTCATAACGGTTGTTATTCATTCTGTATTAATTTATGGGGATAACCTGTCTGTGCGGTATGACGCATGCCTGGTGAATATCCTTTTGTATCCATTCCTTATTATTCTGTGAGAATAACCTGTGTGTACGAGTGTCGTACCTGGTGAATAACCCTTTGTATTCATTCCTTATTAATCTGTGGGTATAACCTGTCCGTGCGGATTGACGCATGCTTGGTGAATAACCCTTTGTATTCATTACTTATTATTCTGTTGTGGAAATAATCTGTCTACGCGGATTATCGCATGACGGGTGAAAATCCATTTGCAGTTTCATATATTCTGTTATACTCGTATAACGTATCATTTCTTTTGTACTCTTTAAGGGATATCTTTTTCTTTCACATTTCTCCATTTATGATAAGAAATCTTTGTTTGTTTCCAAAACCTTATTTTTAAATGGAGAAAATTCCTGAAAATTAGTAGAATATCCTTAATAGTTTGTGCTTCATCTAATATCTTTTCACTTGAATCTTTCTATTTCATTTTATACGTTATAGTTGAAACATGAAATAATTTCTTGAATATCATTCTTGAATTTGACTCCACAATTTGGTCATCATGTCGGCAATTTGGTCAATCTTTGATACTGATTAAATTATAAAGCTTTTCTTATCCTTAATCTCACTGTATAATTGTCATCATCCTCATCCTCATACTTAAATTGTGGTGATAGTTCTCTTTGGTCCGTAGTGCAAAGATGAACTGGCGTGACATGATTTTGACCAAACTGTGTATTGGTATAATCATGACTTTTGGTGTTACAAACAAAGGCGTATGGTGAAAGGTCTCTTTGGCCCGTAGTGCAAAGATGAACTGGCGTTTGGCATGATCATGACCGGTGATGTTACAAATAAATATCTTTGGCACATAGTGCAAAGAGAGGCTGTTGAATATAAACTGTTGATTTGGATGTTCATAAAACAGGAATTATTGATTAGTGTTACAGAGATAAAATATTGGTGGTGATCCTTTAACTTATAGACGATGGTAGATATTATAATCTACTTGACTCTTCTAATGGATTGTTCGTTCCGCTGCAGTGGTTGTTATTGAACAATTATAATATCTTTAATTCTCTGATTTAATTCTGTTGAAGACTAAAGATAATTTTATTCTTCATTATCTTAGTCATGATATTTCTTATTGGGCTATTTATGCTCACCCTTTTCCTTTTTGTTCCATTGTTTTCCTCAGAAAAAGAGAGTGTAGCGGGGACTAGCCGGGAAATGGAGTGATGGTCCGAGATAATAGAAGTGTCTCAATACCTCACTATTAGTGTGACAATAAGTGTATTGAGAATTTAAGATGTATTTGTATTGTGTTGTCGTATTTTGCACGACACTTATTAGTTGTAAATGGAAAAATTCGTATTTGTATTTGTATTTGGTGGAATGTTATTGGCGACTCAAAATGGGTTGTATGGACCTATTTTGGGGGCGTCACAGTTGGTATCAGAGCTTAGGGATTAAAACTAGGAGGGGAGAGACGATTAAAATCCTTCACTAGTGTGTCATACCTAAGTTATTTTTGGTTATTTAAGTAATTGGTTTGGTTATAGGGACAAGATGTTGCATGTCTATTTCTTTAACTAATCTTTGTTTTGTGATCACATTTCAGAATAACATCTTAAAACCAAGAGATTCACTATGAGACCATTGTGGCTGAAAACCAGGAAGCCACAAATATTACGGGTGCAAACTCAGAACATCATGATGCTAATCATGATGCTAACAACAGAATGAATGATGAAATGTTTAGGAACTTCATGCAATACATGCAGAACCAGGCGAGAAGAGCTCCTGTCTATAATACTGGCAGAAACGCTGATAATGTACGGATGGTCACTGCCAAGCAGTTCAAAGAATTGGGACCACCTGAATTTTTCGACAAGTCATATCCACTCAAGGCAGAGTCGTGGCTTAAACAATTAACAAAGATATTTGATGTACTGAATTGCACGGACGACCAAAAGGTTCCTTTTTCCACCTTTATGTTGCGAGGAGAAGCGGATCATTAGTGGGAATCTGTGAAACGTACCCATCGCTCGGCACTCGAGATGTCTTGGGTCGAGTTCCAGGAATTATTTAATGAGAAGTATTTTCCGGAAAGTATTCGCCATATGAAGGAGGTAGAATTCATTAAACTGGAACAGAACAACATGACGGTGTCACAGTACGAAGCCAAGTTTGCCGAGCTGTCGCGTTTTGCATCCCATTTAGTGGACACTGAGAAACGGATGACACGAATGTTCCTACGAGGTTTGAAACCAGAGATTTGCCAATATCTCGTTTCTCATAAAATTTGTATATACGCAGATGCCGTAGATAGGGCTCAAGTAGTGGAGCAAGAAAGGGGACTACTACAACCAGGAAGCAACACCCAACAACGAGAGAAAAATTACGATAATAATCGTAATGGTGGCAACAATTATCGAAATAATGATAATCAGCGAGGAGGGAATCACAACACCGGAATTGGTAACCACTTCGGTGGTAATCCTGGCCCGGATAACAGAAGGAGTGAGTCAAGTGGCAACAATTCCAAGAAGAGGAGATTCAACAACAACCATGGAAAGGCACCAACGTCAGCACCAGCACCAGTACCAGTTTCGAAGGAAGGAGAACGACCACCAGTTAGATGTTTCAGGTGTGGGAAAGAAGGACATATCAGTCCAAATTGTACACAATCGCCATCCCAAGTATGTTACAATTGTGGAAAGGAAGGCCATATAGCTCACTTTTGTCATGCAGCGAAGTCAAGTCCAGCTGCGATGATGACACCAACGGCGGTCAAGGACAAGTCAAAGTCTGTGGTTCAGGGGAGAGCTTTTGTCGTGACGTCACAAAAAGCGCAGAATCCGAACGAGGTTATTACGGGTAAACTACTTATTAACTCTTGTGAAGTCTATACCTTATTAGATACTGGTTCTACCCACTCTTTTATTTCACCAACATGTGCTCAACGCCTGAATTTGACTCCTGAAAAATTAGATTTTGACTTATCTGTCAAAACACCATTAGCACAAACATTCGTTACATCTACAGTCTATAAATCTTGCTTTGTTCAAATCGGCACCCTCACATTACCTGTTGATCTTATCTCCTTGAACATGCATGAATTTGATGTGATTTTAGGAATTGATTGGTTAACTGCTCATCATGCTAAAATTGATTGCTTTCGTAAAGTCATTAGTTTTCATATTCCTAATCAACCTATTATGCGAATTCAAGCAACTAAACCATTAAAATTAATAACCATCATTTCTAGTCACAAAGCCATTCGTTTATTAAAAAACGAATGTCAAGCCTTCTTAGCCCATGTAATGAAGTTAAATAAAAGTACGTCAGATTTGAATAATATTTTTGTTGTTAATGAGTTCGCTGACGTATTTCCCGAAGAACTTCCTGGCCTACCCCCAGACCGTGAAATTGAATTTTGTATCGACCTTGAACCCGGTACGAAACCTATTTCCAAAACCCCATATCGAATGGCTCCTATTGAACTTCAAGAGTTAAAAGTCCAACTACAGGAGTTGTTAGACAGCGGTTTCATACGTCTAAGTACATCGCCTTGGGGTGCTTCTATTTTATTCGTAAAGAAGAAAGACAGGAGTATGAGACTTTACATTGACTATCGGGAGTTAAACCATGTCACCATCAAAAATAGGTACTCGTTACCTCGCATTGATGACCTGTTCGACCAATTACAAGGTGCTCAATTCTTTTCAAAGATCGATCTTCGTTCTGGATATCATCAGTTGAAAGTTAAAGCTGATGACATTCCAAAGAGTGCCTTCAGAACTCGGTACGGGCATTATGAATTTCTAGTCATATCTTTTGGATTGACTAATGCTCCTGCTGCTTTCATGGATATGATGAACTGGATATTCAAGAAATATTTGGATCATTTCGTGGTTGTCTTCATTGATGACATTCTCATATATTCTAAAAGTCGTGAAGATCATGAGCAACACTTGAGGCTGATACTCCAAAAACTTCGTGAAAACAAGTTATATGCTAAGTCGAAGAAATGTGAATTCTGGCTTGAGGAAGTTGCATTCCTTGGTCATTTGGTTTCTAAAGAAGGAATCTCGGTTGACCCGGTGAAGATTGAAGCAGTATCAAATTGGGAACAACCCAAGTCAGTAACTGAAGTACGAAGCTTTCTATGTCTAGCTGGTTATTATCGGAGATTCGTAGAAGGATTTTCTCGAATAGCTATTCCATTAACTCAACTGACTCGGAAAAGCACAACATTCAAATGGAGCAAAGAATGCGAGAAGAGTTTTCAAGAACTCAAAAGAAGACTCATTTCAGCACCTCTATTGGCAATACCATCAGGATCGAAAGGATTTGTCATCTACAACGACGCTACAAGCAAAGGACTAGGTTGTGTTCTCATGCAACATGGGAAGGTTATAGCCTATGCGTCTCGGCAACTTAAGGAATATGAGAGGAATTATCCTACTCATGATCTAGAGTTGGCAGCAGTCGTTTTCGCGTTGAAGATTTGGAGACATTACTTGTATGGGGAGAAAGTGGAGATCTATACAGACCACAAAAGGCTCAAATATTTCTTCACCTAGAAGGAACTCAACATGCGACAACGGCGTTGGCTCGAGCTGTTGAAAGATTACCATCCAATACCATCCTGGAAAGGCGAACGTAGTAGCTGACGCATTGAGTAGAAGATCATATGCAAGTACGAGTGTGTTACTGACATCGCAAAGGCTCATCTTGGATGATTTACAAAGGATGGAGATAGAGTTAAAGACTCCAGGAACCCATGTGAAGATCGCACATATACAGGTAGAACCGGCTTTAATCGACAAAATTAAAGCTGCTCAAGTTACAGACCCGGAGTTGATGAATGTGAAGAAAAAGGTACAAGAAGGTGCTATTCCAGAAGCAAGAGTCGACGAAGACGGAATACTTCGAGTCAACTCTAGACTGTGTGTTCCTAACGACCCTGACTTGAAATACAAAATCATGATGGAGGCACACAACACACCATTTGCAATCCACCCTGGAAGTACCAAAATGTATCGTGATCTTCGACATACATTTTGGTGGAACAATATGAAGAGAGAGATTGCAGAGTTTATTGCAAGATGTTTAACTTGTCAACGTGTCAAGGCAGAGCATCAAGTACCAAGGGGTCCATTGCAACCACTTGAGATTCCAGAATGGAAGTGGGAACACATCAACATGGATTTCGTGACAGGTCTTCCCAAAGTTTCTCAAGGCTTAGATGCAATTTGGGTCATTATAGATAGATTGACCAAGTCTGCTCATTTCTTGCCTATACGAGAAAACTATTCACTTGAGCATCTTGCTAGTATGTATATAAGCAAGATTATCAGATTGCATGGCATGCTAGTATCCATCGTTTCTAATCGAGATCCTAGGTTCACTTCACGATTTTGGGTAAGCTTGCAAAAAGCTATGGGCACTGAATTACGATTCAGTTCTGCATACCATCCCCAAATAGACGGGCAATCGGAAAGGACTATTCAAACCCTTGAAGATCTATTAAGACTCTGCGTACTAGACTTCAAAGGAAGTTGGGACAAATACTTGCCATCGGTGGAATTCTCTTATAATAACAGTTATAAAGCAAGTATAGGCATGGCTCCCTTCGAGGCGTTGTATGGACAAAGGTGTCGATCTCCAGCATGTTGGGATGAAGTAGGTGAGGCAAAATTATTGGGACCCGAGTTGATACGTATGACTATGAAAAAGATCCAAATGATCCGACAATGTATACAAACGGCTCAAGATCGACAAAAGAGTTATGCCGATCTTCATCGAAGAGACGAGGAATTCAATGTCGGGGATCATATATTTTTACGTGTTACTCCGTGGAAAGGAGTTACGAGATTTGAAAAGAAAGGAAAGCTTAACCCTCGATTCATCGGTCCATTTGAAATCCTCGACCGAGTAGGAACTGTGGCCTACAGACTCGCCTTACCGCCAAACATGTCTCGTGTTCATAATGTTTTTCACATATCCATGCTACGTAAATATGTGAAAGATCCAAACCACATTATTGAGTTGGAACCAGACGAGATAGCAGAGGATTTGACGTACGAAGAGATACCTGTCAAGGTCTTGGATAAGAAGGAACATATTCTACGATCAAAGGTTATACCTCAAGTCAAAGTTTTATGGAGAAACCATGATGTTGAGGAAATGACCTGGGAGTTAGAATCTGAAATGAGAACAAGGTATCCTCACCTCTTCAAAATGCCAGGTACGTAGGTCAATTTCGAGGACAAAATTTCATAAGGAGGGGAGATTGTAAGATACCGACTTTATGAAATAAAAGTTTATTATTTTCTTTATGATTATTTTTCTAAATAGTAAAGTGTTTAATTGTTATAAATGATAGTTAAGGGTGTTATATACAAATTATCTGATAAACAGTGTATGTCGGGGAATATTCCTTTTGTCGGAGAATATTCTTTTTGTCGGAGAATATTATATTCGGTATCGTACGACGGCGCCGTAATGACAATGTTGTCAACCATAGTGGGCCCCATTGTCGGATACTGAAAACGACAGTATTTGTCAACAGTATTATCATCTGCAACTGTTGAAATACTCGGTAATAAAAAGAACAGTAAAATGCGTTATTCCACAGTAGTACGCGGTATTTCACAAGCACACACGGTGTTGCACAGTATTTTATATTATTGATTCAATAATTGATAAAGTAGCTATGACATAGTATTTTGATTCAATAATTGTTACAGTAGCATCTGCATAATAGTTTTTATTATTTGTCATGACACTGTAACTCATATTATTTGATATGATATTTTAGCATTATTGACAATGTCTAGAAATTTTGTCAAGAAAAAAGGTTATTTAATTGTGCGCCGTTTATACGGAAGGCCCCCTTTTTCCTGGGAATGATCTGGTTGTCAATATTATAAGTCTATAATATTAACGGTGAATAATTATTGAAAGTATAAAATAGTGTTGATTAAAAATACGTGAAGCGTTTGTTGTAAGTTAACTTATATTTCTGTGGGACCCACACTTTATTCCGTGGGACCCATAACTATTTGATCGGTGGGACCCACAAATTATTTTTGTAGAATAATTTCTTCAAATTTTATTTTTTTATGGGACCCACATGTCATTCAATAGTAATTACCGTCAGTAAATAGTTAATTCAGTTTTTATTTTACCTTAGGGTTAAAATCCTAAGTGAAAGCATATTCTAAGAATATACTATGGCATAAAGTATATTAAAAGAATATGCCAAGGGTATAAGAGTAATAAACCAAGAAAATTTAGGTAAAAGACTAAAATGCCCTCACCTTGATTTTTCTATAAATAGGGAGGGTTTGCTTAAGAAATTTTCACACCTTCATTGCTTATACTTTCTCTCTCTCTCTAAATTTCTCAAGTTCTCTTAGTGTGCTAGGCTATTGTGGATATTTGTGAGAATACTAGTATTATCCGAAGTTAGTAAACTTCATAGAAAGTAACATCCAGTCACTTGTTAACTAAGGTTAGGGAATATCATTTCTTTCGTACTCATATATAATATCATTTGCTTTAATGTTCGTAAGTGATATTATATTCATAAAGGTTGTTATTCATTCTGTATTAATTTGTGGGGATAACCTGTCCGTGCGGTATGACGCATGCCTGGTGAATAGCTTTTTGTATTCATTCCTTATTAATCTGTGGGTATAACCTGTCCGTGCGGATTGACGCATGCCTGGTGAATAACCCTTTGTATTCATTACTTATTAATCTGTTGTGGAAATAATCTGTCTACGCGGATTATCGCATAACGGGTGAAAATCCATTTGCAGTTTCATATATTCTGTTATACTCGTATAACGTATCATTTCTTTTGTACTCTTTAAGGGATATCTTTTTATTTCACATTTCTCTATTTATGATAAGAAATCTTTGTTTGTTTCCAAAACCTTATTTTTAAATGGAGAAAATCCCTGAAAATTAGTAGAATATCCTTAATAGTTTGTGCTTCATCTAATATCTTTTCACTTGAATCTTTCTATTTCATTTTATACGTTATAGTTGAAGCGTGAAATAATTTCTTGAATATCATTTTTGAATTTGACTCCACAATTTGGTCATCATGTTGGCAATTTGGTCAATCTTTGATACTGATTAAATTATAAAGCTTTTCTTATCCTTAATCTCACTGTATAATTGTCATCATCCTCATCCTCATACTTAAATTGTGGTGATAGTTCTCTTTGGCCCGTAGTGCAAAGATGAACTGGCGTGACATGATTTTGACCAAACTGTGTATTGGTATAATCATAACTTTTGGTGTTACAAACAAAGGCGTATGGTGAAAGTTATCTTTGGTCCGTAGTGCAAAGATGAACTGGCGTTTGGCATGATCATGACCGGTGATGTTACAAATAAATATCTTTGGCTCGTAGTGCAAAGAGAGACTGTTGAATATAAACTGTTGATTTGGATATTCATAAAATAGAAATTATTGATTGGTGTTACAGGGATAAAATATTGGTGGTGATCCTTTAACTTATAGACGATGGTAGATATTATAATCTACTTGACTCTTCTAATGGATTGTTCGTTCCGCTGCAGTTGTTGTTATTGAACAATTATAATATCTTTAATTCTCTGATTTAATTCTGTTGAAGACTAAAGATAATTTTATTCTTCATTATCTTATTCATGATATTTCTTACTGGGCTATTTGTACTCACCCTTTTC
The DNA here is from genome assembly GCA_034770075.1 of Aralia elata. Taxonomy (NCBI): domain Eukaryota; kingdom Viridiplantae; phylum Streptophyta; class Magnoliopsida; order Apiales; family Araliaceae; genus Aralia; species Aralia elata. The sequence goes on along the minus strand of JAVJAP010000094.1, from coordinate 1,719,280 downwards.
CTTTTTGTTCCATTGTTCTCCTCAGGAAAAGAGAGTGTAGCGGGGACTAGTCGGGGAATGGAGTGATGGTCCGAGATAATAGAAGTGTCTCAATACCTCACTATTAGTGTGACAATAAGTGTATTGAGAATTTAAGATGTATTTTTATTGTGTTGTCGTATTTTGCACAACACTTATTAGTTGTAAATGGAAAATTTCGTATTTGTATTTGTATTTTGTGAAATGTTATTGGCGACTCAAAATGGGTTGTATGGACCTATTTTGGGGGCGTCACAATAAACAACCTACATATTCCGTTTGTATAGCAACAAAAATAATTAGTTACAATATTCACGTACATTAACACTCCAATCCTCATCTCAATTTCCAATTAATCACTGATTATCAATCCTATTTCAGAAGCTACAAGCTTAGCTGCAACAATATAACACTTTAAGAATCTCCAAAACTTATCTTTAAGTTAAGGTATTTCAACTTTATATTTAATCATCATTAAATATTCACTTAGAATCCATCTTAACATCTTGGTATTCATTTATTATATTAATTTAAGTTTTAATCCTACATAGAGTGAGACATCGCAATTACCCAAAAAATAAAAAAAATAAAAAAAATAAAAAAAATAACTTTTCCAGCAATGATCTCGCTGGGGTGAGAATTTGCTTTACAATTTTCTCGCAGGGGCGAGCTCTCGCCGGGGCGAGATTATGCAGTTCATTTATCTCGCCGGGGCGAGGAACTCGACTGCCATCTCCCACAGTTCGCGAACCAGCGAAACTCAGACCAAATTTTCCAAATTCTATCATCCGACTCATAAATTAAACACACCCAGACATCAAACATGTTGTGAAACAGCTACCCAACATGCTTCTAACAATTCTAACTATTATAAAACACATAATCAACCAATTAAAGTCCAAAAATTCACTACCAAAACAAAATATTCATATTTTGGCCTATTTGATAAAATTAAACACTGTGATTTCATCTCTAAACCATTTTAATCCATTCCACTTGCATTCATTTTGTTTCTCATTATATTAACACAATCAAAAGTCAATTTACCGATTAATATACGAATTGAACATCAAATTTTTTACAGTTAAACCATACATGAAAGTGAAACTTTGTAAAAACCAAAAACCCTATTTTAAAGCATGTTTTCATGGATTGATACCTACAAATTGGTTTATAACATCATATAATAACTATTACATGCTTACTATCAATTACAACCAAGTAATTCAAACATTTAGCAAATAAATTCACATACAGGAAGGTAACAATCATATACAGAGAAAAACCTTCTAACAAAATTTTAAAAGGAATTATACTTTCTATTGCTTTGAAAACTTAACTAATCTTCTTTGCTTGAATTCTTGCTTCCAATTTCCAAAATTCTCTCTCAAATTTCTCTCTTCTTCTCTGTATATTTTTTATTTCTTCTTTGGCTTATGAAAGTAAGCTGATAAAACATCACGTGGTTTTATCAACTCACCAGTTACAAACCCAGAAAGCCTCATTAGTTAAAAAAATTAAAAGGTCATAAAGCCTTGTTTGGCTAGACCCAAAAGAAGAACTCATTTTTACCAACCAAGAGCCACAAGGCCTTGTTTGGTTTAGCTAAATAAAACTCTTCTTCCATTTATTTTAATAACTCATTATATCATATAGTTTAATTGGCACACTAACAATTTAATTAAACCTATTATTAAATAAATCCAATTAAACCTTACTAATTTAATTATAACTTTTATTTGATCAATACCACTATGCCAAATAAATTATTTTATTCAAATAAATCCCTTACTCAAATAAATCAGTTAATCATCTAATTTAATTATTAAATTAAATTAGAATAAACACATCAAATCACATTCAAATAACATTTAACACAATTACTCTTAACATGAATTACTCCACAATAACTTTATTATTTATTTATTTTACTCAATAAATAAATTAAAAATAAAATATTTATTAACTCAATAAATAAATATTTTAAATTATTTATAGAATTCACAATCGTTACATGATCACAATGCAAGAGACTAATTATTACAAATAACACTATACAACTTATTCCTTCAGCTTTCCCGTTCCTTTGTCCTTGCCAGAGCCTTCTGGTCGATCACACTTAGCTGAAAACATTTAAGTCAAAGCAAGAATGAGCATTCAATTGCTCAGCAAGTAATAACAATTATAATAATACACTGAAGAAGTAAATATTTTCTTTGAGGACTACTTCTACCACGAATCAATAGTGGTGAAGTCATTTGAAACTATTCTTAACAACATATCAAATCATTTTAAGATTTCTTTGAAATGACTGAACAATAAGTCATTTCAAGTAACATGAATTTTCTTGAATTTCATGCTGAGTAATACATCAAGAATGAAAGAGTTAAAATTCTTTCGAAGATTCAATAATATTTAATTGATTATGAAGGATTAGCAATTTTGCGATATTATTCAATACATAGGGTTATTCCCAGATTTCATGCTGAGTGATCACAAATGGATCAAGAACTGCTAGAGGAATCATCAGTTATTTTATTACTGACTACCTCAAGAGTAAAAGTTAGCTATAAAAACTAAACTTTACTCTTCTGCAAGTACGTAAGGGGATCAGCCTCATTGTACCCGAGATTATGCATAATTCTCAAACATAGCGCGCGGTCGGGTTACCGACAATAAAGTTTCCCCTGATTTATTTTTCAGGGTTGTTCATCTTAGTCTTACATCATGAGTCCGTACCACATCAATATGGTTTGGATTGCTTTCAAAGAATTATTTTGAGTTCAACATATTATAACAATTTTGATCTAGCCGAATCAAATGGCATATATCTTTAATAACGAATTAGTTCTAATAGTAGAACGTTTCATGCGATATCAATTAATATTAGTCTAGCCGGTCAAATAGCTTAGACAATCTTTAAACTAGGTATACATACCAAAATTTAATAGTATGTATCAGAACTTATCAACGAATTTCGAATTCAAGGGTAATTAATAATGTACAATAGTTCATACAAGTGGGGACACTTGTATAACCAAACTTAGAATACAAATTTTCAATATGAGTCATAGCAATTCAGTAATGAGATACTTTTAAACAATGAACGAATCGAAGGAATTCGAATTTATAATAATTCTAACAATTTGTACAAGTGAGGACACTTGCACAAAGAACAGAACAAATTTGATTATAAATGCATCACATGAGATAATATCGAGATATTTGAAATCAATAGATAGCTTGAATAAAGTTTAAAAATACTTGCATAACATATGGATCTATTGCATAAAGTAAATGCAAAGGGTTACGATAATTTCATAAACGAATAATAAAGATCATTATGGATATGAATAATTAATAATAATTATTCACGAGCATGCTTTAAAATTGATAACTCATGTTGAGTTAGGAACTAGCATAACATATACCTGTTTGCACAAAATAAAAGTAGTGCATAAGGTTCAGATACTTGCCTTAGTCGTTGACTACTGCTACGCAATTTAATATGACTTCTTTTGAAAGACCTATCAGTTATAAGATTAATCTTTCAGTTAGCGAATCATATTATATCTTAAAATATCACTTCTTTACAAGTAAATTATCTAACATTCAACCACATAATCAAATATTAGATAACACATTAACACCATACGCATTCAATTCTAAAGTTAGCACTCATCGAGTTTTTAACAGTGTTCAATATAGTATGCTGAGTGGTTTCCCACAAACAACCAATAAACTAGTTTCCGTCTCGTCTACACTGTTTTCACAGTGAGTTTGATCGGTTGCCAGTTCGTATATACCTCCACTGCCTGAAGGAATTGTTTAGCCCAGATACTATATATCGACCATTAAAAAGTACGACTGTACCACTACTTTAAGAATTAACACTAAGTCTTTCATTATATAAAACTTTCTTTATGGTCCCATAGGTTAAATATCCAATCCAACAAACTGGATTCTAAATTCAGCTAACTAGATAGCAATCCAGCAAACTGGATTCCAATCTAGCAAACTAGATTCCAACCTGAATTACAATCCAGCACACTGGATTCAAACTATCTTATAATCCAGCAACCTGAATTCACTAACTTTCAATACAGTAAACTAGATTCACTAATTCAGCAAACTATTTTCTAATCCAGTAACCTGGATTCGAACTATTCTACAATACAGCAAACTAGATTCACTTTATTCAATTCAGCAAACTATTTTACACTATTCAACAAACTGGATTCACTAATTCAGCTAACTGGATTCACTAATTCAGCTAGCTGGATTCAAACTGTTTTCTATTTTATTAAATAATTCATTTAATCGATCTAAAATGCCATAAATATTGTACCACCTTACATATGACCAAAACCCATATCAAAAATTTGTATGAACCATATTTAAGGTTCTCAAGTTATAAAATCCCATTTTTCAAATTTTCAACTTCACATAATTAATTAAATCCATTTATACATAACTTCATCATTTACACGAAAAATAGCAAAATAACTTCAAAATAGCTATATACATATACTCCCAGTAATAATTTTATAATTTTTGGAGTTAACCACAAAGAGTTATTTAAGATTACTTTTGAAAATAGTCCTTCACGATAAAATCCATAACTTTCATTATACATGGTTTAAAATTCTCAAATTTTTACAGGACTCATATAACTTCCCATATTATCACCAGTTTCTAGAAATTTTAGAGCATAAAAAGTGGACGAACATACCCCTGGATCCCAACAGTCAGCAGCGTCATTCCAGTTTTTGAGAAAAAGTGGACTGTTTGTACCAAAACAGTCCATACGAATTTTGTACCAACTTTTTTTGAGTCCTACCACTTAAATTTTGTAGTTAACTTATATATCTAACACCACTCTTTGACGGATCGCAAAAAGAGTTTACGGATCACAAGTTATAAGCTTACAAAGTGATGAAAAGCTAGGGTTTTCTAGTTTTGTTTTAAAACAACTTAGTTTCCCTTTTTCTTTTCTTAACCAACCAAACATATCAACACACAAGTTGAGCACAACCAAGCATGAAACATTATTTAACATATAGCTTAAGGGTTTTAGACCTTAAGATCACAACTTTATACCATCAAAAATCAAATCAAAACAACAAGAAATAAACTAGGGTTTTTTGTTATACCTTTTTGGTTGATTTCCTTCCTCCTTTCTTTCTAGGCTTGCTATGGAACCTTGAAGCTTTACACAAAGTTCTCTCCCTACTCTTCTTCCTCTCAAACCCACGGATTCTCTCTCCCTTTCTCTTCTTTCTATTATTTCCTCTCTCTTAGCTTTTTAGGATAAATGAACTAAACTTTTTGTTTTAGACAATATGTATAGATATAAGTTGTATATCTATTTCTAATCTTCTAACATCTTCCATCTTCTCTCTCTATCTTATCTCTTTAGCTAGATTGAAAATCTTGAATAGAATATGGGGGCCAAATAGATTGGTGACACATGGCATGGAGTGGATAAGTACTTTGACAAATGGGGCTTGGAAATGATTACTCTCATTACAAATACTCCCTCCATGCCGGCAGCTCTCCTCATTCTTGTCCCATTTTCTTAGTCTTCTTTTATTATTTTAATAACTTAATCAAGTTGCTAAAAATATCTACCAAGTGGGCTAGCAATTGGGCTTTAATAAAATTCTTTTTGGGCTCATTTTTAACTACTTTGGGCCACTAGTTTTCTAATTTTATTAATACATGCTTGGTTACTAATTTAATAAGTGTTGGGCTAATTTAATTAGTCCACACATTAATTATTCAAGTCCACAATTAAATAAATTAGTGGCTTGGTTAGTTAATCCAATGGGCTAGTCCACTAGTTTTCCTTACTAATTGGACTATAAAAATTAACCATTCATATATCACACAGTCTTAATTAATTAATACCCATATTAATTAATGTACAAAATTTATTCACTAACTATATTCCCTTTAATCAAATATTTAATTAACTAACTATCTTATTAATTGTTTAATATTAATATTCTTAGGTTAGTCCACTAATTTAAATAACTATTAATGGGCTCTATTTTAACTAGCAATTAATTACACACATTTTCATATAAATCATAACGTATTTATCATCATTGATAAATAATTATTATACACATTGAATCACATATTGTACATACACACATTCAAATATAATCAATACTTGTATTTAGTATTCAAATTTCTTAAGAAAATAAATTCTTATAACCATAATACAAACATACATCCATTTAAATACAATTATAACAACAATTGTATTAATCATTAAAATTCATAATCATAGATCAAATTAGGTTTTGATCATCCCTTTATCTTTATTGCATTTACCATACTTAGTCAATTTAAAATAAATTGACTAATCTTACAAATTCATATCATAAAATAATCATAGTAATAATAATAATATTAATAATCATTTCTTAAAATATACTTTTATTATTTAAATAATATAGTAATCATATTTTTATAATTAATCATATATCTTTAATATAAAAATTAACGGAATATAATTTATAACTATCAACAATTTTTTTAATAAGAAATTTACTTGAAACCATATATGAAATAAATATATATGTACATATACATATCACATATTCACATTCATTTTCTTGCACACATTCCCATGCTTGGTTTAATATATAATAAAAAAAATTTTATTATAAAAAAAATTCATACGTAAAATTTCTTATTTTAATTTATCGAAAATCTTGGGTTATTACAGTTCTTTTGATGAATTTCCTCAATCCACCCTTAACAACTCTATTTGAGTTCATTTACTAACCCTTCCATTCTCTCTACGGTCATATTCCTAAGGTTTTCCTCAACCTAAGGTTTAAAACCTATCAGCTCTGATACCAACCTGTGACGCCCCCAAATCCGGGTACCTCAAACCCGAATCCGGTGCTACACGGTACATCCCATTCCATACAACATAATAGACATGAATGTAATTATTATATTATTACAACACATCTTACTCTCAATCCCAGGTTTTATTACCATAACATCATTCTAAATACATAATAAGTCTTAGTATTACAACATTACTAATACAAATAAACTACGACGCCATCTAGACGTTCATCTTGCCCTTTCCCTTGTCCTTACCGGAACCTTCGACCGCTCGGACTTAGCTGCAATGTTTAATATAAAGCAAGAATGAGCATTCAATTGCCCAGCAAGTATAACAGTTGAATAACAACAATTTCATCAATCATATCATTTCTCTTTGACAACTGAACAATAGTTGTGAAATATTCTGAATAAACAAGAATAATACTTTGCTTTCGTTTTAAAAATATATTTTTGAAACGACATTGAGTGGTCATAAGACCTTGAACTTTCTTTTGCTTTCTCGAAAAGGTACACAGCAATATAACTGCAAACCGTCTTACTTACGAGCACTTCTAGGTGATCAGCCTATTGTACTTTATGTTGATCAACACTCTAGCTGGAAACGACTATATACGTTTGTTTTAGGCGCTCGATGCCTTCTCAGAATAACTGACTAAAAACTGCCCCAAATATTAGGGTTGTTCATCTCATTCATGTCTCGGAATCCTAACCAAAACAATTCGGTTGGATAGCTCTACTTAACCATCAATAACATTTCAAGGATTTATTATCAAATCAATGAAACATTTCGATATTTGTCTAGCCGAAACAAATGGCATCGACGTTCTCTATAATAGTTCATATATATGTGAACTTGAAAGCTTCAACAATTTATGTCATAACATAGCTCGAATACTTGTGTAAATACTGAAAGATTTACAAAAGTAAGGAATTCACACAACCATATACGTATTGCGTAAATTGGAACTTCAAACATCGCATGAGAGTCATGAGAATATAATCAAATGAATCAAATAGACTTGCCCAACACAAGAGTTAGACAAGCGTTAGAAAACTTGCACAATATACGTCTTTTGTATAAGATACGAAACTTGTATTCAATACTGAAAATGAATGAAGCTAGAGAACTAGCCCAACACAAGGGTTAGACAAGGGTTTAGGAAACTAGCCTTAAGTGCTTGCTACTATTTGATGTTAATCGTCCTTCAAATATGTCCTACGCATTTAAACACGTATTCACATACCAATTAGTCTCACAATAGACACCAAACATTGACTTACATTAATCAACACATTATAATCATTACGAACAATTATTGCTACTACGACTACCCAAATGGGAGTCTCGCTCCCCGGTGAGCGAGTGGTTACCTAGCTCGCCAGTGAGCTGGCGGGGGAGTAGGGGGCAGTGCCCCTGAAAGCCAAACGAAAACTGCAACTAAGCTATTCATTTTATTTCAGTAAATCTCACGTGACTAAGTCATTTCATGCTTGGTTAACCAGTTAATAACATGCTTCATGTATTACTACTTAAGAGGTTCACATACACTTGCCTTAAGCTTCAGTTCATGAAAAGAAATAACTGGGCAACTCTGTAGCACAGCGCGGTCGTGCTGCTATTTGGCCTAGGAGTGGCGCGGCCGCGCTACTCCCCCGGATGCACTTTTCTGGTTTATTTCTCACACTGCTCAACTTCTAAATGCTTGGGGTCATTCTACTATTATACTAACATATCATAGGTATGCTTTGGGGTATTTATAACATGCTAGGTTTATGTAAACATGCATCAAATCAACAACACGAAACAACAAAGCAATTCAGCTCTACAGACCAGCGCGACCGCGCTGGTTTTAAGCTTGGGAGTGGCGCGGCCACGCCACTCTGCATCCAGGGAACTCCCAGGTTCTGCTACTGCAGAACCAAAAACCAACACTTTTGATTTCGTCCCCTTTGCTCGTTAGCTATTATACAACATGTTTATGTGACTTAAAACATGCTTTTACAACTGAGCTATGTATCATAACATCATTAAATCAATTAGTCATTCCTAGTTCTCATGTTCCTTAGAGAAATCATTCTCTTGGACATTAAATCAAATAGCTTGTGGGCATGGCTTTAGAGTTCATAACTCATAGCCTATCATTACATGGTTACCCTTGACTTCACATATGAAATCAATTCCCATAGCTTCTGGACATATACAAACAGTACACAACCAATGCACATAACCAAACCAAGATTATATCTTCATTAATACACAATAATAGTCCTTAGCAGTCCATTAATGTCCATCATTGATTCCTTATACATATGTTTTGATTTCTCATTCTTTGTTCCACTTTTACATACCATTAACAAGGTTTTATAGAGCTAATTAACCTTCATACATGTTCATACACTAACTAGCAAAATCAGTCACATAACTCCAACAAGGCAACCAAAGCAAAACTATACACTTGGAAATATTGAGGAAATGAGTTTGCTTAATCATTGCATACCTCTTGGAGCTTGTTCTAAGGTTGCTAAGAGTATTAATACCCAGCTGCTACACCAATCCTTCTTCTTCCTCAATCATCCATGAACACTCTCTTCACTATTTTCTCTCAAGTTTCAGATTCTAACTTAGCAACAAATGAAAGGAATTGAAGGCTTGCAATGGAGGAGTATATATATAGAGGAAGGACTGAGTTTCTTGGAGGTGGAGGAGCTGAGCATGCAGGGCATGGCAACTCCCTATGTATGGGCGACTGAGCTTTTGCTCTCCCCATGGCTCGGATACTCCCCCTCTTCTCCCAAGTTGCTTTCTTACATTCTTCCTTCACCAAATGCAGATTGCTTCTCCCCATGCTTTTCCCACGTTCTTGGCTTTTCTTCTACCTCTCCTCTCCTTCTCCCGTACTATTCTCCTTCTTCAATTGGTTCAGCTGATTACATAACCCATTTCCCTCATGGGTCATGGGTTGTGGGTCATGGGGTGTAGGTTTGGGTCATGGACTTGACCCATGGGTTTTCGGCCTCAACTTGGGCCACTCTTTGACTTCTAATTTAATTCCAATTGGGCTTCTAATAAAAATTCAATTGAGCTCAAATAAAATTCCACACTTGGATTATTAATCCCTCTTATTAACACTTTGGCGAAATTATAAAAAGTCATAAAATCGAAAAAGGCATCTTTAGCGTAAATAGCGCTTTAGCGCTATTTCTCTAATGATTTAATCAACTCCAATAAAAATAATAACAATCAAAAATTATCACCTACACATCATATGTAGTAATAAAATATTCAAACACATCACACAAAATAATATTAATAAAAGTTCAATTTATTCAATAAAATTCATAAGCTCGTGTTACAAAGCTACCCACGATCCGCGGTCGTTACATAACCCATTATAGGATTAACTAACAACCATGCTCTGCCACATTTATTTCATACGCATTCTATCATCAGTTCCTAAAAACCAAGTCAGAGAGAAAAGAGAGAATTTTGAGAAAATTGGAGAATTGAGAACAAATCCTTTCATTTGTTGCATAATCTAAGCACTAATCAAGGTAATTCCTTGAATTCAAACTTTAATTCATGTTCTTTTAAGTTTTATTCCATAAACGTATATTTTAAGTTTTCTGTAATCTGAATTCTAAGGCTAAATTTTTAGTAACTTGATGTTAGATGTTTGTAAGCATGCATAAATGTATTTTATATGATTTATATGTGATTTAGAGTAATTAAATCCATGAAATCATGTTTATATTAGAGTTCTGGAATTTACAGAGTAGTAATATACGAATATGGCTTAAATGTATGAAATTGATGCTTGTTTTGCATGTTAATCGGTTAAATTGATAATTGATTATGTTTATGCATGTAAAAACGAAGAAAACAAAAGTTAAACGGATTAAATTGATTAAGAAACGAATTCACAGTGATTAAATACGCTAACTGTATTAAAATATAAACATAAAGCATAAATAATGAATTTTTAGCCTTTAAATTGGTCATTTAGATTGTTTATGATGTTAAAATCATTGTGTATATACTAGGTTTTGATTTTATAACACATATGATGAATGGGTAGTAATTAAACTGGTGAATTGTGAAAAACTTTGGTCAAATTTGGCATTTTGTTGTGTTCTTCGCGAACTGCAGGAACTGAGTTTCGGGTCCACCGCCCCGACGGTGGAAATACACTAGGATTAGCGCCCCGGCGGTGTCCCTTCCCCTGCGGTATAAATGAACTAAGATTGCCGCCCCGGCGATGTCTTCACCCCGACGCCCAAATTAAACTAAATTCTACCGCCCCGGCGGTAGCCTTGCCCCGGCGGGAATTTTATGAAGGAAACCATCGCTCAGGCGGTGGATCAGGAAATGTAATTTTTTTTTCTTTCTTTGTGCTCATGTTATGTAACCATGTGCATGTTTAAAGCTTAGACTAATGTATTAAATAAATAATAAGATACTATGATGGATGATAAGCAAATACCTATTAATTATCCAGTGACAATTGAGATATTTGAAAGTAGTATGCACACAAGCCAATCATATTTAATATGATGTAGCATATACTTTATAATTTTATTCATTTATTAATAAAAGAATTGATTTTCTTAAAAGGCATTTTACATTATCTACATAGTGCTGTCATATTAAATGTGATAAACCCATAGTTTTGAGCAATGCTTTTAGAATCATGATGATGATCATGCTAATGAGATCTAAATTCTAGATAGCTCACAAACTAATATGGTTCATAATCATTAGATTACTAAAAAGGGAATTAGTGAATACGGATAGATTAGTACATACGTTGCTTGCTCTTGGGAAGAGAATGATTGGTCTCATAATCATTTGTGTAGAGACACTAAAACAAATATATAGGTGCTTATTAGAGAATAAGTACACTGAACGTGGCTCGCTAAGGAATACCTAATGGAGTTTTACTCGTCTGTTAATAGAAATTCCTCTAGTGATAGTAGTACAAGTGATCCTTGGACTTGAGATCATTATAGTATCTTGTGTATGATGAGTTATACTTTGACATGTCCCTTAAGACCTTTAGGGTATGACAAAGGGTATGATTGGATATAATAAGTTGTACATGGAGATAGGTGAATGATCAACAAAGAATCTACCACGTCTAGTAAAAGATGTGAATGTCCTATGTGATTCGATAAATGACAACTCAGTAGTCCTTGGCCAAGACAAAATGAAATTAGAAAGGAGTTTCTAATTTGCATTATTTAGAGTTGTGCATTTGGGAATCGAAATACATATAATTAAATAAAAAAGACTTGACAGTAAATCCATGTCTTATATTTAATTGGGACATTGTATGGTAGAAAGATTGAATTATACGGTAACTATGCACTGAAAGGTTCTTTTGTGATTAATGTTGAAATCTATATTATCTGGAAAGTCGTTGATCGCTAAGGGGGCTTACCCTTATTGTAGAATAAATATTATTTATTTAAATGAATTAAATAGTTTAATTTATTTATTTAGATATTATTAGTATTGTTCTAATTGATTTATTCACAACCGGTTTAATATGGAGAACCTAAAGGATCACACTGCAAAAGGAAAAATATTTATTTAAGAAGTAAATGGCATAATTGTAATAATAAGTTAAGTGTATTTATTTTAGTCTATGGAGATAGAATAAATTAAATAGCTTAATATTTATTATTTAATATTTTAGAAATATTAAATATAAATTAAAAAGAGGAGTCTTATTATTATTATTATTATTATTATTATTACTATTACTATTATTTAATTCCAAATAGGGATTGAGAATTAATTAATAGAAGTACTCTCTCATGAATTCCTAATTAGATTAGGAGCATAATTAATTAAAGGAGTTTAATTATAATAGAGACCCTAATCCTAAATAGTTTAGGGAAGGATTTTCCTACATCTATAAATAAGAGAAGTCTTATCATAGATTAGGGTTACACACTCTTGCATTAGATTGTGGAGAGTACTCGCAACTTCTATAGAGATAGAAACTAGGATTTTGTTAATACCCATCTTCTTGAACAACTATTCTTCCTTGGTGGAACACCTCTAGAGGCCAAATACTTGGGTGGCTAACGTTGATCAAGCGAAGGAATTTAGTCGTTGGAATTCAAGGAGAACGCGAAGGAATTGGAGGTGAACTTGTACCCGAGAAAACTTTGATTCACGAGGGTGTAATTCTTTATCTCTATCTCTTTCGTTAATTGATAATTGAACACAAGGAAAGATCATGGTGATGATTTGTATGAAAAATTTTAAAATCCGTTTTATCACGCTTTTGCCCTATTTATGTAATTTGATTGCATGCTTGCGTTATATACAAACCCAACAGTGGTATCAGAGCCTAATCCTTGTGTTAATTATTGATTTTGATGGTTACATGTATGAATTGATATGCAATACGATCGGATTTTGGACAAAAAAAATTTTCCTGAATCTGCATCGCGGCGCGACCGCGCCGCTTCCAGTTCATTCTGGAGCGCGGCTGCGCCTGAATCCAGAAAACGTTTCTGGGGTGCAGCGCGGCCGCGCCGCTCATAGTTCAATTTGGAACCCGGCCGCGCCGGTATGCAAAGTTTGAATTTTTTTTTGTTTTTCTCAATTAACATAAATGGTTTATTTAATTGATAAAAGTTTAAAAATAAAGATGTTTATTTTATCTAAAATATGATTCCAGATTGCTAAAATTAAAGGAGTTTAATTTGAATTTGGTTTTTTGATTAAAATAAAAGAGTTTATTTTGTTTCAAAAACTAAATATTAGCAAAACTTTTGCCCATTAATTGATATCAATGCATATATGGAATGGTTTTATTATTCATGAGATGAATGTTATTTATTGAAGCATATAGAGATATGTATGATAATAAATAGGGATTGATTATGGACTATTGACCAATGTGTGATTGGAATTATTTTAGAGGATGCTTGAATGAATGTGTTTTTATAAATGGGGTCTGCGTACCTCGTCTTCTCTAATTTTTCTTAATGTAAATTCTATCTCCCTCCTATGTACTTCCCCTTGACTGCTGATCAAGATTTCTATTTATTGTAAATAGTATATGTAATAGGATTAGTTAGAATTATTTTGAAGAATTGGAGACAAAGGAGTAAGGAGCCCATGAAGACCCGTTTGTAATGGAGCCCGGGTTTTAAATGTAATAGTTATATTTAAATTTAATTCTTGCACCCTAGGTTTAACCTTTTGGTTCACTTGGTGACTCTAGTGAACCAAACTAGAATAAAAGTCCATAATCAATCCGGGTAGAATATAGTATTCTATATGTGCATGATTAATATATATATATATATATATATATATATTATATTATCCAACATGCTTCGCATGTCAAATAATATGATGCGTATTTTATATATATGTGCATGCACGCTAAAGAAGATGAGACTAAAAATAATAAACCCCTCAAAGAAATCATATTAAGTCCTAAGCGTTCAAAGATATTCAGAATATCGAACGTCGCCTTCTAGCATGGTAAAGCAATAGAGTATTAAATGTTTAATATGAGTTTGTTGTGTCACCACAAGGCAAGTATTAAATATTTAAGATGTTATCTTATCACATTTGATGCTTATTAAGGAATTGAACATTACTGTTTTGTTGTGTCACCACAAGGACGGTATTTTTCTCTTCACATATATGGAAGTGCTAGGATGGACTTAACTTGAATAATTTTGATTCGGATATGTCACCACTTGATCAAAATAATCTAAGAGGCAAAATACAAGGAGTTACATAGTGATGTAATTGACAATAGTTGTCTACCTATTTATTTATATATCGTTTGTTGTGTCACCACAAGACTATATACATTTGAAATAGGATCCTTAGTTTCACTAGCAAATCTTTAATTAGAATTGCCGAACTATATAATGAGGGTAATATAGTTTCATTTAAAAGTGAGAGATACCAATTTAAAATAAAGACCTAATTTATTTTGGTAATTAATTAAATGAATGTATGCTAAAATGCTGTCTATTTCACATGCAGAATTTAAAAATGTCAAACTCACTATCACTGCGTAGCATACTTGATGCTAACAAACTGACCGGACCGAATTACACGGACTGGTTAAGGAATTTGAGAATTGTTCTCACTGCTGAAAAGATTTCGTTTGTCCTAAATTCGTCAGTCCCTGCAAATGTTGCAGAAACAGCCTCTGAGGAAGAGATTGCTACATTCAGAAAGTGGCAAGATGATGCAATCTTGGCTCAATGCATCATGCTCGCATCTATGAGTAACGAGCTTCAGCGTCAGCATGAAACTATGGATGCTCCTACTATATTGTTGCACCTCAAAGAGTTATATGGTGAGCAAAGTAGGACTGCTAGATATCAAATACCTAAGGAGCTCTTCCGATCTCGTATGACCGAGGGCACTACCATTGAGACTCATGTCCTCAAGATGATCAATTTGATTAAACAACTTGGACAGCTTGGGTTCGTGATGGATGGGGAGTTAAGTCAAGATTTGATCTAGCAGTCAGTCCCGGACACCTTCTCATAATTTGTTGTGAATTTTCACATGAATAAGTTGGATGTTAGCTTGCCTGACCTACTTAACATGTTGAAAACTGCAAAAGGTCACTTCTCATTCAACAAGAACCAAGTCTTACTAGTGGATGATGCTTCCAAGAAAAGGAAGAGGCCCAAGGTATCTTCAGAAAAGAAGAAAAATAATAAGGTTAAGGGCAAGGCGAAGAGAAAGGATAAAAAGAAACTTGATCCAGATAGCAAAGAAATTTGCTACTATTGCAATAAGCCGGGACATTGGAAGAGGAACTGCAAGGAGTATCTTGCGGACCAAAAGAAGCTTGGAGAAGCTTCGACTTCTGATCTAGGTTTGTTCATGATTGAAATTAATTTTTCTGAAAGTCAAAATTCTACTTGGGTATTGGATACCGGCTGTAGTTCTCACATATGTAATAATATACAGGGACTAAGCAGAAGTAGAAAGTTGAACAAGGATGAAGTCGTTTTACGAGTGGAAAATGGAGCAAAGGTTGTTGCATTAGCTGTAGGAACTTATTGTTTAGCATTGCCTACGGGCAAGTCCATTAGTTTAAATAATTGTTATTATGTTCCAACACTCATTAGAAACATTATTTCAATTTCTGTATTGGATATAAATGGTTTTGATATTATAATAAAGATCAACAGTTGTTCTATTTATAATAAAAATATTTTATATGGTGTTGGCAATTTACTGAATGGACCTTACATACTTGATTTGCATGAAAATATACTTCAAATTGAACAAACTAAGAAAAGAAAAGGAGATGATGTTAATTATACATTTATGTGGCACTGTAGACTTGGTCATACCAATGAAACAAGATTAACCAAGTTGCATAAAGATGGGCTTCTAGAGCTATCTAATTACGAATCATATCCAACTTGTGAATCTTGTCTCATGGGTAATATGACTAAATCTCCTTTTAGTGGAAAAGGAGAAAGAGTTACAGAGTTGTTAGCATTGGTACACACAGACGTATGTGGACCTATGACAACGAATGCACGAGGAGGGTATTCTTATTTTATTACTTTCACTGATGATCATTCTAGATTTGGATATGTGTATTTAATGAAATACAAATCTGAATCGTTTGAAAAGTTCAAAGAATTCAGAAGTGAAGTAGAGAAACAAACAGGTAAGAGTATTAACATTCTTCGATCGAATCGAGGAGGGGAATACTTAACCAATAAGTTTCTTAATTGTCTCAAAGAAAATGGTATAATCTCATAATGGACTCCACCAGGGATGCCACAGTTGAATGGTGTATCTGAAAGGAGAAATTGAATATTGTTGGACATGGTTCGTTCCATGATGAGTTTTACCGACCTTTCAGTATCCTTCTGGGGTTATGCCCTAGAATCGGCTGCATACCTACTTAACAAGGTACCCACCAAATCCGTCCCAAAGACTCCATATGAGTTATGGACAGGGAGGAAACCAAATCTTAAGCACGTTAAGACTTGGGGTTATCCAGCTTATGTCAAAAAGGTTTGAGCATGATAAGCTGAAGACTAGATCTGACAAATGTAGATTCGTGGGATACCCTAAAGAAACATCAGGGTATTATTTCTATCATCGTACTGATTAAAAGGTGTTTGTTACAAAACACGCTGCCTTCTTGGAAAAGGAGTTTATCCTTGAAGGGGTCAGTGGGAGTAAGATATATCTTGAAGAAATTCAAGAACCACAAAATACTACGGATCAAAGTCAGGTACCTGACCAAGTGGAAGAACCTACTGTATCACAACCTATTCGTAAATCTGGAAGAGTACCGAAGATACCTGATAGGTATGGATTCATCATAGTGGATGATGATGAGGTACACATCATAGAGGATGATGATCCATTGACTTATGAAGAGGCTATGAGTAGAAAAGACTCAGAGAAATGGCTAGAAGCCATGAAATCTGAGATGGACTCAATGTATGAAAACAAAGTATGGACTTTGGTTTTACCACTTGAGGGCATTAAGCCTATTGGGTGTAAATGGGTCTTTAAGAGAAAGACTAGAGTGGATGGCAAGGTAGAGACCTATAAGGCCCGACTGGTTGTAAAAGATTTCAAACAAAGACAAAGAGTTGACTATGATGAAACCTTCTCACCAGTAGCTATGCTCAAGTCCATTTGGATTTTGCTTGCAATTGCAGCTTATTATGACTACGAAATCTGACAAATGGACGTGAAAACAGCCTTCCTCAATGGAGAGCTTGAGGAGAATGTATATATGATATAGCCAGAGGGTTTTGTTTCAACGGTTGGAACAAACCAAGTCTGTAAGCTACAACAATCCATTTATGAATTGAAGCAAACTTCTCGAAGATGGAACATCCGTTTTGATGAGATAATCAAAAAGTTTGATTTTATCAAAAATGAGGATGAACCTTATGTGTACAAGAAGGTTAGTGGGAGCGCTGTTTCATTCCTTGTATTATATGTTGATGATATATTATTGATAGGGAATGATGTTCCTATGCTACAGTCGATCAAAATTTGGTTATCTAAACACTTCTCTATGAAGGACTTGGGTGAGGCATCCTATATTTTGGGGATAGAGATTTATAGAGATAGATCTAAAAGGATGCTTGGCTTGACCCAAGGAAAGTATATTGACTCGATGATAAAGAAGTTTAGCATGGAAGATTCCAAGAGAGGTCTCATGCCGATGAGCCATGGAATACATCTCTCCAAGAAACAAGCCCCAAACACACCTGAGGAGAGAGACCATATGAGTAAGATTCCTTATGTTTCAGGAATAGGATCTATCATGTACGATATGATATGTACTAGACCAGATGTTGCTCATGCACTTAGTGTAACAAGCAAATATCAGTCGAATCCAGGAGAAGAGCACTGGAAGGCAGTGAAAAACATCCTAAAGTACTTAAGAAGAACTGAGGATGTATTTCTTGTCTACTGTGGGTCTGAATTAAAACTAGAGGGCTATATAGACTCAAGTTTTCAAACGGACCAAGATGACAGTAAATTCGTTTTAGGGTACGTGTTTACCTTAAACGGTGGCGCAATGAGTTGGAAAAGTTCCAAGCAGCAAACAGTTGCTGATTTAGTGACAGAGGCAGAGTACATAGCTGCAAGTGAAGCTGCAAAGGAAGCTGTTTGGATGAAGAAGTTCATAACTGAACTTGGAGTGGTTCCTAGCATTAGAGGAGTTGTACCATTATTCTGTGACAACACCGGAGCTGTTGCGCAGGCTAAGGAACCCAGGTCTCATCTGAAATCCAAACACTTGTTGCGGCGGTTTCATTTAATTAGAGAGATCATTGAAAGAGAAGATGTCACCCTGGAGCGTGTGGACTCTCAAGACAACATTGCAGATCCATTTACTAAAGCTTTACCATAACAACAGTTTGATCATCACTTAGAGATGATGGGTATTAGATACCATGGCGATTGGCTTTGGTGCAAGTGGGACATTGAAAGTAGTATGCAAACAAGCCAATCATATTGGATATGATGTAGCATATACTTTGTAATCCTATTCATTTATTAATAAAAGAATTGATTTTCTTAAAAGGCATTTTACATTATCTACATAGTGATGTCATATTAAATGTGATAAACCCATAGTTTTGAGCAATGTTTTTAGAATCATGATGGTGATCATGCTAATGAGATCTAAATTCTAGATAGCTCATAAACTAAAATCGTTCCTAATCATTAGATTACTAAAAAGGAGATTAGTGAATCCGAATAGATTAGTACATACGTTGCTTGCTTTTAGGAAGAGGATGATTGATCTCATAATCATTTGTGTGGAGACACTAAAACAAGTATGTAGGTGCTTATTGGAAAATAAGTACACTGAACGTGACTCGCTAAGAAATACCTAATGTAGTTTTGCTCGCCTGTCAATAGGAATTCCTCTAGTGATAGAAGTATGAGTGATCCTTGGACTTGAGATCATCATAGTATCTTGTGTATGATGAGTTATACTTTGACATGTCCCTTAAGACCTTTAGGGTATATCAAAGGGTATGATTGGGTATAATAAGTTGTACATGGAGATAGGTGAATGATTAACAAAGAATCTACCACATCTAGTAAAAGATGTGAATGTCTTATGTGATTCGATAAATGACAACTCAGTAGTCCTTGACCAAGACAAAATGAAATTAGAAAGGAGTTTCTAATTTGCATTATTTAGAGTTGTGCATTTGGGAATCGAAATACATATAATTAAATAAAAAAGACTTGACAATAAATCCATGTCTTATATTTAATTGGGAAATTAGAAAGATTGAATTATACGGTAACTATACACTGAAAGGTTATTTTGTGATTAATATTGAAATCTATATTATTTGGAAAGTCGTTGATCGCTAAGGGGCTTACCCTTATTATAGAATAAATATTATTTATTTAAATGAATTAAATAGTTTAATTTATTTATTTAGATATAATTAGAATTGTTCTAATTGATTTATTCACAACCGGTTTAATATGGAGAACCTAAAGGGTCACACCGCAAAAGGAAAAATATTTATTTAAGAAGTAAATGGTATAATTGTAATAATAAGTTAAGTGTACTTAATTTAGTTTATGGAGATAGAATAAATTAAATAGTTTAATATTTATTATTTAATATTTTGGAAATATTAAATATAAATTAATAAGAGGAGTCTTATTATTATTATTACTATTACTATTACTATTATTTAATTCCTAATAGGGATTGAGAATTAATTAATAGAAGTACTCTCTCATGAATTCCTAATTGGATTAGGAGCATAATTAATTAAAGGAGTTTAATTATAATAAAAACCCTAATCCTAAGTAGTTTAGGGAAGGGTTTTCCTACATCTATAAATAAGAGAAGTCTTATCATAGATTAGGGTTACACACTCTTGCATTAGATTGTAGAGAGTACTTGCAATTTCTATAGAGATAGAAACTAGGGTTTTGCCAACACCCATCTTTTTGAACAACTATTCTTCCTTGGTGGATCACCTCTAGAGGCCAAACACTTGGGTGGCTAACGTTGATCAAGCGAAGGAATTTAGTCGGTGGAATTCAAGGAGAACACGAAGGAATCGGAGGTGAACTTGTACCCGAGGAAGCTTTGATTCACGAGGGTATAATTCTCTATCTCTATTTCTTTCGTTAATTGATAATTAAACACAAGGAAAGATCATGGTGATGGTTTGTATAAGATTTTTTAAAATTCGTTTTATCACGCTTCCGCCCTATTTATGAAAATTGGATGAGAATGAATCCTGAAGTGTTTATAATACTGTAACTAATCATTGTTACTGCTTTATAAATGGAATGTATAAGTTGATTAAGGAACATGAATTTTAATTTGTAATCCACGCACGAGGCAAGTTTTCTACCCTTAGTCTTTTATTTCATTAAAAGCATGTTTCTGAACTTCACTCTTATATTGAGCAAGTTTCTTAACTCTACTTTTCATTGAGCAAGTTCTAAAACCCTATCTCTCTTTTGTGAAAGTTTCTATACTTTACTTCATATTGAGCAAGTTCTTTACCATAATTCGTTCAAGTTCAGGAATTCAAATGTGTTATTCTAATTTCTTTTAAATAAATACTTCAGTTATACAGAGTTTATTCGATTGTATGCCTTTGAGATTCAGTCTTTAATTCTTGAATACCTTTCATAGTAAATTATTAAACCTTGATTAACTAGCGAACCTTTATTGATTCGACTAGTCCATAGTTGATGAGCGTTCAAAATTTTAGAAACATTATTGAAGTAAATCCAAACCAAACTTCCTTTGGTGCGGACTCTGATGTCAAACTGAGATGAACAACCCTTATATAGGGGATTATTTTACGAGTTAGCATTTAGATGTTGTGCACATACATGGTACAAAGCGTTGATCCCCCTAAGTACGAAAAGTAAGGTCCATATAGTCTTACGACTGTTAAAGGTTTAAAGTAGAAATACTTTATAACCTGGGACATCGTTCGTGGTCTTGTGACCCTCAGACGTTCTTTTGATTCTTGTATTCTAATCTTGATTCAAAAGTTAAGAATTTGATTATTCGATATCCATTGATTATTCGCATGTTATTATTATTTTTGTTGTGTTACTACTGAGCAATTGTTGCTCACCCTTGGATAATAACATTGTAGCTAAAGTTGAAAGAGTTGATGAGCCATCCACTAGTAAGGGCAAAGGCAAAACAAACAAGTGATGAAGACTTGTTATATTTGTTTAAATGATGTTTATGTAATAGACTTATGTTAAGTTTCCGCATTGATGTTTTATTAAGGTTAGATGACCTGGGATTTATTTGTTAAAGACGTTGTAACCCTTTAATGGGAGATTTCTATTTTAATTAAGAGTTTTCATTTATATATGAATGGGTAGTTAGATGTGATGTGATTTATTTAGATAGTGAACACTAAATCTTGTGGAAACGAAGTACCCGGATTTGGAGGTGTCACAGGTTGGTATCAAAGTTGTAGGTTATGAACCTTAGGTGGGAAAACCTTAGGGTAGTAGCCTTTTAAGAGACAGAAAATATAGTGGTGATAAACTCTTATCGAGTTCTAAGGAATGAATTAAGGAATTCATTAAAGATAATAAAAGACTTTATGTGCTGCGATTAGTACCGAGTATTAATTAAAACTTAAACTTTGTTGTCTGGATGTCGAATGTTGGAGGATTCAGTCAACCTAGGGAGGTTGAGCCCCGAATGGCTGGAAGGGAGGAGCCCCGTGATATCCATATTATCCAGGAGCAGTTGATACAGAGAGAGCCATCTCCATTGATCACTGTTGTGGGTCAGGTGCATGAGCCTGAGTTTGATTTAGAGGAGGACTTTGAGGATGTTGAGATAGAGGCTGAGGAGGATGATGAGGATCCCGAGGAGGTACCCCTTACCTCTGTCGATGTTGAGATGTACGATGCATTATATGATCATACCATAGAGTTGTAGGATAAAGTCAGAGACTTGGAGGGACTGGCAAATAAACGCCAGACTCTTATAGACCAGAAGAATAAGAAAATTGAGTGTCTTGATATACGTCTTGGAGACGTGGAGTGGAAGCTAGTTCAGGCAGAAAGTCAAAAGGAAGACCTGTTAGCTGAGAATGAGAAGATGAAATTTGAGATTCAGAAATTGAAGGACGATCTGAGTGAGGAGTCAGCGGAACGTACTAGAGCAGAAATTTTCGAAGAAGGCGAATGGGCAAAGAAGGCTAAGATTGAGGAGATAGACTACACTTTTCAGACAACGATTGATAGGGCCCGAGATCGAGTTCTCCACTATCTAGTTCAGTTCGAGGACTTGCCATGGTACATGTTGGATCGCAGGACGATGTTCCGTATCATGGAGGAAGAACGCAGGAAGGCGGTTCGATGCCTTAGTAGGCCGTGATAGGAGACTTATTGAAGTATATGTGTAAATATTTATGGTAGCTAGTGATGTAAATTCCAGCGTGATTACACACAATGGAATATGACTATTTAATCCTGATGATTATTTGGTCTCGGGATAGTTGATGTAAATAGCAGTGATGCTATCTTTTTATATTTAAGACTTTTGAATGAATGAAATATTAAAGTTTATTTGAAGATGTTATGTGTTAAGTGTTTACCTGAATTGTTTGAGTTAAGTATTGAACACTTAAGAAATTGAGTGATGATCTAATAAGCGCATATTCTTAAACAGAAAATGCCGCCGAGACACTAACCACATCAACAAGCTTAGGAGAACTCTACCAATAACAACAACGACGCCAATGCTAATCTTGTACAGCAGTTGGTGAACCTTTTGGCTGGAGCACTTGCGAATCAGCCGCAAGCTTCACCAGTGACGTCATTTAAGGATTTCAAAGCGGTAGGACCGCCAGAATTTAGGGGTTCCCTATACCTAATCGAAGCCCAAACCTGGGTGATGGAAATGGAGAAATTATTTGACCTTTCTAGGGTTAGTGATGACCAAAAGACTGCCTTTGTAACGTTCATGCTTAAGTCAGAGGCCAGCAATTGGTGGCAGGCGAATAAGGTTCGAGGAGATCAGGGTGTAATCGCGTGGGAGAGGTTTAAGGATATGTTCTTTGAGATGTATTTTCCGACAAGCTCGCGTAATCAGATGGAGATTTAATTCCTGGAGCTAAAACAAGGTACCATGTCTGTACCGGAGTATGCGACAAAGTTTAATGAGTTGGCTAGGTTCGCAACCTACCAGGTGAACTGTGACACCCCCAAATTCGGGTAATTCGTTTCCATAGAATTTGGTGTTCACTATCCAAATTATATCACATCACATCTAACTACCCATTCAAATGTAAGTGAAGGTTCTTAACAAAAATAGAAATCTCCCATTAAAGGGTTACAATATCTTTAACAAATAAATCTAAGGTCATCTAACCTTAATAAAACATCAATGCGGAAACATAACTTAAGCCTATTACATAAACATCATTTAAACAAATATAACAAGTCTTCATCACTTGTTTGCTTTGCCTTTGCCCTTACTAGTGGATGCTCATCAACTCTTTCAATTTTAGCTGCAATGTTATTATGCAAAGGTGAGCAACAATTGCCCAGCAAGTAATACAATATAAATAATAATAATAACATGCGAATAATCAAATGGATATCGGATAATCGAATTCTCGACATTTGAATCAAGACTAGAATACAAGAATCAAAAGAGCATCTGAGGGTCACAGGACCACGAACTATGTCCCAGGTTATCAAGTACTTCTACTTTATGTTAGGTTTGTATAACGCGAACATGCAATCAAATTACATTAATAAAGTCGAAGCGCGATAAAATCAGATTTTAAAATTTTATACAAACCATCACCATGATCTTTCTTTATGCACAATTATTAATTATACCTTTGTAGAATTCTAGCTTTCTCAGGTACAAGTTCACCTCCAATTCTTTCGCGTTCTCCTTGAATTCCACCGATTAAATTCCTTCCTTTGATCAACATTAACCACCCAAGTGTTTGGCCTCTAGAGGTGATCTACCAAGGAATAATACTTGTTCAAGAAGATGGGTGTTGGCAAAACCCTAGTTTCTATCTCTATAGAAATTGTAAGTACTCTCTACAATTCTTATGCAAGAGTGTGTAACCTTAATCTATGATAAGACTTCTCTTATTTATAGATGTAGGAAAACCCTTCCCTAAACTATTTAGGATTAGGGTTTCTATTCTAATTAAACTCCTTTAATTAAATTAAACTCCTAATCCAATTAGGAATTCATGTGAGATTACTTCTATTAATTAATTCCCAATCCCTATTAGGAATTAAATAATAGTAATAGTAATAATAATAATAATAAGACTCCTCTTATTAATTTATATTTAATATTTCTAAAATATTAAATAATAAATATTAAGCTATTTAATTTATTCTATCTCCATAGACTAAATTAAATACACTTAACTCATTATTACAATTATGTCATTTACTTCTTAAATAAATATTTTCCTTTTGCGGTGTGACCCTTTAGGTTCTCCATATTAAACCGGTTGTGAATAAATCAATTAGAACAATTCTAATCTTATTTAAATAAATAAATTAAACTATTTAATTCATTTAAATAAATAATATTTATTCTACAATAAGGGTAAGCCCCCTTAGCGATCAACGACTTTCCACATAATATAGATTTCAACATTAATCATAAAAGAACCTTTCAGTGCATAGTTACCGTACAATTCAATCCTTCTACCATACAATGTCCCAATTAAATATAAGACATGGAATTACTGTCAAGTCTTATTTTATTTAATTATATGTATTTCGATTCTCAAATGCATAACTCTAAATAATGCAAATTAGAAACTCTTTTCTAATTTCATTCTGCCTTGGCCAAGGACTACTGAGTTGTCATTTATCGAATCACATAGGACATTCACATCTTTTACTATACGTGGTAGATTCTTTGTTGATCATTCACCTATCTCCATGTACAACTTATTATATCCAATCATACCCTTTGTCATACCCTAAAGGTCTTAAGGGACATGTCAAAGTATAACTCATCATACACAAGATACTATGATGATCTCAAGTCCAAGGATCACTTGTACTACTATCATTAGAGGAATTCCTATTGACAGGCGAGTAAAACTCTATTATGTATTCCTTAGTGAGCCACGTTCAGTGAACTTATTCTCCAATAAGCACCTACATACTTGCTTTAGTGTCTCCACACAAATGATTATGAGATCAATCATCCTCTTCTTAAGAGGAAGCAACATATGTACTAATCTATCCGGATTCACTAAGCCCCTTTTTAGTAATCCAACGATTAGGAACGATTTTAGTTTGTGACCTATCTAGAATTTAGTTCTCATTAGCATGATCACCATCATGATTCTAAAAGCAGTGCTCAGAACTATGGGTTTATCACATTTAATATAACAACACTATGTAGATAATATAAAATGCCTTTAATAACCGAATAAGATTACAAAGTATATGCTACATCATATTAAATATGATTGGCTTGTGTGCATACGACTTTCAATCTCCCACTTGCACTAAAGCCAATCGTCATGGTATCTAATACCCTTCTTCTCTAAGTGACGATCATCCTGTCGTTTGGATAAAGCTTCAGTAAATGGATATGCAATGTTGTTCTTGAGAGTCCACTATCTCTATAGTGACTTTTCTTCTTTTAATGATTCCTCTAATCAAATGAAAGTGCCGCAACACATGTTTGAATCCAAGATGAGACTTAGGAACTATTCCTAGTTCTGTGATGAACTTTTCATCCAAACAATCAACTTGCAGCTTCACTTACAGCTATATACTTTGTCTTTGTCACTAAATCAGCAACTCTTTGCTATTTTGGAACCTTTCCAATTCACTGCACCACCATTCAAGGTAACAATTTACCCTAAAGTGGATTTGTTATCATATTGGTCAGTCTGAAAAACTTGAGTCTGTTTAGCCCTCTAGTTTTAATTCAGACCTACCATGAATCATGATCACATCTTCAATACCGGTTAAGTACTTGAGATGTTTATCACTGTCTTATAGTGATCTTCTCCAAAATATGACTGATCAACATCAGGCCTTGTATATTCATTGCATACATGATAGTAACTCATGCGATCTCTCTTTAAATTGGAGACAATTTTATAGAGATTCACTCCATGGCTCATCATCATGAGTCCTCTCTTGGAGTTTGCCATGCTAAACGCCTTTAGCATCGAATGAATATACGTTCATTGGGTTAAGCCGAACATCCTTTTAAATCTATCTATATAGATTTATATCCCCAATTTATAGGATGCTCCTCCCAAGTTATTCATGGAGGAATGTTTAGATAATTTTATCTTTACTGATTGTAGCATTGGTGTGTCATTCCTTATCAGTAATATATCAACATATAATACTAGGAATGTCACAGTACTCCTACTGACCCTTTTTTACACACTAGGTTCATTCTCGTTTTTGATAAAATCAAACTCTTTTGATTGTCTCATCAAAACGAATGTTCCATCTTTGAGAAGCTTGCTTCAATCCATAACTGGATCATTGTAGCTTAAAACACAATTTCCTTCAACCTTTGAAACAAATTCCTCTGGCTATATCATACATACATTCTCCTCAAGTCTTCATTGAGGAAGGATGTCTCCACATCCATTTTGCCAGATTTCGTAATAAGCTGTAATCACAAGCAAAATCCAAATGGACTTGAGCATTACCTGGTAATAAGGTTTTATCACACTCAACTCTTTGACTTTATTTGAAACCTTTTAAACAGGTCTGGTCTCATAGGTCTTTACCTTGCCAATTGCCCTAGTCTTTCTCTTAAAGACCCATTTACACCCTCTAGGCACTATGCCTTTCGGTGGAGTAAACAGAGTCTATACATGGTTCTCATACATGGAGTCCATTTTGGATTTTATGGCCATCTGCCATTTCTCTGAGTGTCTTCTACTCATAGCCTCATCGTATATAACTGGATCATCATCCTCTATGATGTGTACCTTATCATCATCCTCTATGATGAATCCATACCTCCTAGGTATCTTCGGTGCTCTTCCAGATTTACGATTCGGTTGTGGTACAATAGGTCTATCTACAGGTCCCTCGGTTTGACTAAAAGTGCTTTGTGGTTCTTGAACTCTTTCAAGATCTATTACCCTCCCACTAGCTCCTTCAATGATAAACACCTTTTATCCAAGAAGGCAGCGTGTAGGATTATACTAATAATACCCTAAAATTTCTTTAGGATATCCCACAACTCTGCACTTGTCAGATTTTGTCCCAAACTTATCTTTTGAAACCTTTTCACATAAGTTGGACAACTCCTTATCTTAACATACTTAAGATTAGGAATCCTCCCTATCCATAACTTTTATGGAATCTTGGGGCCGAATTTTGAGGTTACCTTATTTTGTAGATATGCAGCCGTTTCTAGGGCATAACCCCAGAGGGATTCTAGAATGTCGGTAAAAATCATTATGGACCGCACCATATTCTACATGGTACAATTTTCCTTTTTAGATACACCAATCAATTATTGCGTATCATGAAACGTCCATTATGAGAAAAATAACATTTTGAGATGATCTAGAAACTTATTGCACAAGTATTCCTTCCTCGATCTGATCAAAGAATCTTAATACTTTGTCAATTTGTTTCACTTCTGAATTCTTTGAACCTTTCAAATGATTCAGACTTGTATTTCATCAAATACATATATTCAACTCTTTGAATGATTATTTCCTTTTCTTTTACTAGTTTGTTCAATTTGCAAAATTATATTTCATGTAAGTCAAGTTTACAAAGTCCATCAAATGATCTTCCAGTTTCAAATAAAACATTATCATTATAAATAGGACAACAATTGTTCTTAAATATAATACCAGAACCTTCCTTGTCCAACAACGGAAGTAATAATGTTTCTTAAGAGAACTGGAACATAATAACAAATTATTAACTTAACAGACTTGCCCGTAGGCAACGCCAAACTATAAGTTCCTACGGCTAATGTAGCAACCATTACTCCATTCTCCGCACGTAAGATTACTTAATCTTTGTTTAGCTTTCTACTTCTGCTTAGTCTCTGTATTGGATTGCATATGTGAGAACTATAGCCGGTATCCAATACGCAAGTAGAACCTTGACTTATAGAAAGATTTATTTCAATGATGAACAAACCTATATCTATAACTGAAGCTTCACTAAGCTTCTTCTGGTTAGCCTCTGCAAGATACTCCTTATAGTTTCCTTTCCAATATCCAGGCTTATTGCAGTGGAAGCAAACTCCTTTGCTATCTGCATCAGTTTTGTTCTTAGTGTCCTTAGTTATTGCCTTTCCTTATACCTTCTTTGAATTGTTCTTTTTTTAAGAAGATCCTTTGGCCCTCTTCCGCTTCTTGGAAGAATCATCTACTAGTAAGACTTGGTCTTTCTTGGTTGGAAAGTGACTCTTTACAGTTTTCAACGTGTTTAAGCAACTCAT
Organism: Aralia elata; assembly: GCA_034770075.1. Classification (NCBI taxonomy): domain Eukaryota; kingdom Viridiplantae; phylum Streptophyta; class Magnoliopsida; order Apiales; family Araliaceae; genus Aralia; species Aralia elata. The sequence goes on along the minus strand of JAVJAP010000094.1, from coordinate 1,690,412 downwards.
GCAGGTTAACATATAGCTTGTTCATGTGGAAAATTCACAACAAATTGTGAGAAAGAGTCCGGGAGTGATTGCAAGATCAAATCTTTGATCAACTCTTCATCCAATACAAAACCCAGTTGTCCCAATTGTTCAATCAGATTGATCATTTTTAGGACATTTGTCTATACTGTAGTGCCATCGATTATTCTAGATTGGAAGAGTTCTTTAGATATCTAATATCTAGCAGTCCTACTTTCCTCACCATTCAACTCCTTGAAGGTGCAGGAGTATAGTAAGAGCATCAATAGTTTAATGCTAACGTTGAAGCTCGTTACTCATGGATCCAAGCAGGATGCATTGAGCCAACTGTGCATCATCTTGCCACTTTCTAAAAGTAGCAATCTCTTCCTCAAAGGCATTGTCTGCAACTATTGCAGGGATAGGCATATTAAGGATATAAGATAGCTTTTTAGCCTTAAGAACTATTCTCAGATTCCTTAACCAGTCCATGTAATTCGGTTCGGTTAATTAGCATCTAATATGCTACGCAGTGATAGCGAATTAGACATTGTAAAATTCTGTAAAATGAATTTGTAATTTAACAACATTTTAGCATACATTCATTTAATTAATTACCAAAATAAATTAGGTCTTTATTTTAAATTGGTATCTCTCACTTTTTCATCAAACTATATTACCCTCAATATATAGTTCGGCAAATCTAATTAAAGGTTTGCTAGTGAGAATATAACAAGTCTTCATCACTTGTTTGCTTTGCCTTTGCCCTTACTAGTGGATGCTCATCAACTCTTTCAATTTTAGCTGCAATGTTATTATGCAAAGGTGAGCAACAATTGCCCAGCAAGTAATACAATATAAATAATAATAATAACATGCGAATAATCAAATGGATATCGGATAATCGAATTCTCGACATTTGAATCAAGACTAGAATACAAGAATCAAAAGAGCATCTGAGGGTCACAGGACCACGAACTATGTCCCAGGTTATCAAGTACTTCTACTTTATGTTAGGTTTGTATAACGCGAACATGCAATCAAATTACATTAATAAAGTCGAAGCGCGATAAAATCAGATTTTAAAATTTTATACAAACCATCACCATGATCTTTCTTTATGCACAATTATTAATTAAACGAAAGAGATGGAGAATAAGAATTATACCCTTGTAGAATTCTAGCTTTCTCAGGTACAAGTTCACCTCCAATTCTTTCGCGTTCTCCTTGAATTCCACCGATTAAATTCCTTCCTTTGATCAACATTAACCACCCAAGTGTTTGGCCTCTAGAGGTGATCTACCAAGGAATAATACTTGTTCAAGAAGATGGGTGTTGGCAAAACCCTAGTTTCTATCTCTATAGAAATTGTAAGTACTCTCTACAATTCTTATGCAAGAGTGTGTAACCTTAATCTATGATAAGACTTCTCTTATTTATAGATGTAGGAAAACCCTTCCCTAAACTATTTAGGATTAGGGTTTCTATTCTAATTAAACTCCTTTAATTAAATTAAACTCCTAATCCAATTAGGAATTCATGTGAGATTACTTCTATTAATTAATTTCTAATCCCTATTAGGAATTAAATAATAGTAATAGTAATAATAATAATAAGACTCCTCTTATTAATTTATATTTAATATTTCTAAAATATTAAATAATAAATATTAAGCTATTTAATTTATTCTATCTCCATAGACTAAATTAAATACACTTAACTCATTATTACAATTATGTCATTTACTTCTCAAATAAATATTTTCCTTTTGCGGTGTGACCCTTTAGGTTCTTCATATTAAACCAGTTGTGAATAAATCAATTAGAACAATTCTAATCTTATTTAAATAAATAAATTAAACTATTTAATTCATTTAAATAAATAATATTTATTCTACAATAAGGGTAAGCCCCTTAGCGATCAACGACTTTCCAGATAATATAGATTTCAACATTAATCATAAAAGAACCTTTCAGTGCTTAGTTACCGTACAATTCAATCCTTCTACCATACAATGTCCCAGTTAAATATAAGACATGGAATTACTGTCAAGTCTTATTTTATTTAATTATATGTATTTCGATTCTCAAATGCACAACTCTAAATAATGCAAATTAGAAACTCTTTTTTAATTTCATTCTGCCTTGGCCAAGGACTACTGAGTTGTCATTTATCGAATCACATAGGACATTCACATCTTTTACTAGACGTGGTAGATTCTTTGTTGATCATTCACCTATCTCCATGTACAACTTATTATACCCAATCATACCCTTTGTTATACCCTAAAGGTCTTAAGGGACATGTCAAAGTATAACTCATCATACACAAGATACTATGATGATCTCAAGTCCAAGGATCACTTGTACTACTATCACTAGAGGAATTCCTATTGATAGGCGAGTAAAACTCTATTAGGTATTCCTTAGTGAGCCACGTTCAGTGAACTTATTCTCCAATAAGCACCTACATACTTGCTTTAGTGTCTCCACACAAATGATTATGAGATCAATCATCCTCTTTTTAAGAGCAAGCAACGTATGTACTAATCTATCCGGATTCACTAATCCCCTTTTTAGTAATCCAACGATTAGGAACGATTTTAGTTTGTGAGCTATCTAGAATTTAGATCTCATTAGCATGATCACCATCATGATTCTAAAAGCAATGCTCAAAACTATGGGTTTATCACATTTAATATAACAGCACTATGTAGATAATATAAAATCCTTTTCATAACCGAATAAGATTACAAAGTATATGCTACATCATATTAAATATGATTGACTTGTGTGCATACTACTTTCACCTTAAACCTTTAATAGTCGTAAGACTATATGGACTTTACTTCTCGTACTTAGCGGGATCAGCCCTTTGTACCATGTATGTGCATAACATCTAAACGCTAATGCGTAAAATAATCCCCTATAAAAGGGATGTTCATCTCAGTTTGACATCAAAGTCCGCACCAAAGGAAGTTTGGTTTGGATTTACTTCTATAACATTTCTAGAATTTAGAACGCTCATCAACTACGGACTAGTCGAATCAATAAGGGTTCGCTAGTCAATCAAGGTTCAATAATTTAATATGAAAGGTATTCGAGAACAAAAGACTGAATCTCAAGGCATACAATCGAATAAACTCTATATAACTGAAATAATACTTAAAAGGAATAAGAATAACACATCTGAATTCATGAACTTGAACAATTTATGGTAAAAACTTGCTCAATGAAAAATAGAGGTAATAGACTTGCTCAATATAAGAGTGAAGTTTAGAAAACTTGCGTAAAAGTAATAAGTAAGGATAAGATACTTGCCTCGTGTGTAGACTATAAATTAAAGATTCAAGTTCTTTAATCAACTTATACATTCGGTTTATAAAACAGTAACAATAATTAGTTACAGTATTATAAACACTTCAAGATTCATTCTCATTCAATTTTCATTTTAATATCTCAATTGTCACCGGATAATCAAGGGGTATATGCTTACCACCCATCACAGTATTTTAATATTCATTTCATACATTAGTTTAAACTTTAGATATGTGTACGATAACATAACATGACCACAAAGAAAGAAAAAAATTTGTACTCTCTTCTTTTTACTCTTTTTTTTCCTGTTCCACCGCCGGAGCGGTGGGTTTCTTCACAAAAGTCTCACCGGGGCGAGCCTACCGCGGGGGCGGGAAATGTAATATATTTCTACCGCTGGGGCGGGAAATGTAGAACATTTCTGGGGTGAGCTTACTGCCGGGGCGAGAAATGTAGTACATTTCTACCGCCGGGGCGGTGGACCCGAAACTCGATTCCTGCAGTTCACGAAGAACACAGAAAAATGCCAAATTTGGCCAAAGTTTTTCACAATTCACCGATTAAATTACTACCCATTCATCATATATGTTATGAAATCAAAATCCATTACATACACAGTGATTTTAACATCATAGATAATCTAAACAACCAATTAAAGGCTAAAAATTTCACTGTCCATACTTTACTAATATGTGTTGATACAATTAACGTAATAAATCGCCGTGAACTCATTTCTTAACCAAATCAATCCGTTTAACTTACGTTTTCTTCGTTTTTACATGCATAAACATAATTAGTCATCAATTTAACCGATTAACATGCCAAACAAGCATCAATTTCAGACATTTAAAGTATATTCGTATATTACTACTCTGTAAATTCTAGAACTTTATTTAAACACATAATCGCATGGATTTAATTACTATAAATCATATACAAACCATATAAATTAGATTTATTGATGCTTACAAACATCTACCATCAAGTTATTTAAAATTTAACCATAGAATTCAATTCACAGAGAACTCAATGTACGTTCATAGAGAAGATTTAAAAGAACATAAAGTTAAAATTTGAATTTAAGGAATTTACCTTGATTAGTAGTCTGGATTAAGCAAGATGATGAAATACTTTCTTCTTCCCTTCTCTAATTCTCTCAAATCTCTCTCTTTTTCTCTTTGTAAGCTTATAAAAATATACTGATAATGGAATGCGTATGAAGAACTGACACAATATGGATGTCAGTTAATCCCATAATGGGTTAACTGAGTCCAACTCCCACTAAGGCCTCGTTTGGCTTGCTTATTAAAACTCTTCTTTTGGTTTATTTTAATAAATTACTTATAATATAGTTCATGTCACATATTTAATCAATTAAATAATCTCATTTAAATCAATTAAATAAAATAGAATAATTCTACATTAAATCACATAGTCACATAAATAAAATTCTCCTTTATTAATAATGACAAATTAGTAAATCTCTAATTAATTATTAAATTAATTAGAAATAACATTATGCTTATTTAAATAATGCATTTAATCAAATAAACTCAATTAAACACATACTTTGAATATAAAAATTCTTCACATCAATTTCACTAATATAACACATATAATTAAATTAATCTACCACAAATTCATCAATTAATTGTTTAATTAATAATTAAATCATCAAAAAATATTTATTTAATTCAATAAATATTTAAATTAAATTACAAAATTCTCGTTCGTCACATCTTTCCCCCTTAAAAGGATTCTGTCCCCAGAATCACGACTCTATTAATTCATCCCGTTACATTCTCCCCCCTTACAAAGATTCTGTCCCTCGAATCGCTATACATAGATTAAGCAAATAGCTGAGAAAAATTTCTCATCATCTGATCTTTGAGTTCCCACGTAGCTTCTTCAGCGTTATGGTTCCTCCAGATCACCTTAACAGAAGGTATAATTTTGTTTCGTAGTACTTGCTCTTTCCTGTAAACTATCTAAACAAATTCCACAAATAGTAGATGATCATCCCAATTTCCTTTGAAATCCATGATGCAAGCTCTTAACATATCCTCCAATGTTTGAATCGTTCTTTCACACTATCCGTCGGTTTGTGGATGATATGCCGTACTCATACGTAACGGCGTTCTCATGCATTCATGTAGTCGTTTCTAGAAGTTTGATGTGAAGCGCAGATCCCTATCTTAGACGATAGATATTGGAACACCGTGCCTCAAAACAATCTTCTTCACATATAACTTCGCTAACTGATCCAAGTTGAATCTGATCTTGATGGGTAAGAAATGTGTTGATTTCGTCAGTCGGTCGATGATAACCCATACTGCGTCAAAACCTTTCTGAGTTGTCGGAAGACCTATTACGAAATCCAAGGTGATGTGTTCCCATTTCTATTCTGGGATTTCTAACGGTTGTAATAATCCACTTGGCCTCTGATGTTCTGCTTTAACTTTTTGACATATCAAACACTTGGCTACACAATCGACAACGTCTCTCTTCATATTCGGCCACCAGAAATGCTGTTGGAGATCCTGGTACATCTTCGTACTTCCCGGATGAATCGACTATCCTGAACCTCTGGTACTGGCGGAACCCAAATTCTTCCCTCGAATCTCAATACTCCTTCATTATCCACTTTGAATATCACTTTATCACCTCTAGATATTCTTTTCCTGATTTTCTCACATTCTTCGTCCTTCATTTGTGCTTCCTTAACCTGATCCACCAAAGTGTAATCGATTCTCAATTGGAATAATTTTTTGTCGCTCTCCTCCGGAAATTTTACCTCTAACTCTAGTTTTGCCATTGCTGTAATTAGCTCCTCTTCAGCGGTAATCATAGACAATTTCTCCCGACCCTTTTTGCTTAAGGCGTCGACCACAACGTTCGCTTTACCCGGATGGTATAAAATTTCGCAGTCGTAATCCTTTATCAATTCCAACCATCTTCTCTGTCGCATGTTCAAATCCTTCTGTGTAAAAATATATTTCAGACTCTTATCGTCTGTATATATTTCACCCTTCTCCCCGTAAAGATAGTGCTTCCATATCTTCAAAGCAAACACTACCGCGGCCAATTCCAAATCATGGGTACGATACCCCTTCTCATAGTCTTTTAGTTGTTGTGACGCATACGCAATGACCTTACCGTTCTGCATAAGCACACAACCTAGTCCTTTATGTGATGCATCACTGAACACCACAAAATTTCCTATGCTATCCGGTAGAGACAACACAGACGCCGTACTCAACCTCTTCTTTAATTCTTGAAAACTTTCCTCACACTTCTCCGTCCAAACGAACTTCACGGTCTTCCTAGTCAAATTCGTTAGCGGAGTCGCGATTTTGGAAAAATCCTGAATGAATCTCCTGTAATAACCTGCCAATCCGAGAAAACTCCTTACTTCTGATGGTATTTTCGGCTGATCCCAGTTAAGCACTGCTTCAACCTTTGACGGATCCACTGAAATCCAATCCTTGTCAATCACATGTCTAAGAAATTGTACTCGCTTTATCCAGAATTCACATTTTGAAAACTTAGTGTAGACACCCAATTTTTGCGTTCACTGTACTAACCGTGACAGGAGGGCAAAATCGTCAATTGAACCAGCTTGCGGGAGCGAAGGAATGGGCACAAGTGCGAACGTCCAACACCACCGCAATGATTGGCGACCAAAGCTGACGTGGCAATAAGGTCGTCCGAAGCAGGCATTCCCGAATGAGGTGGCACGTCTCCCGGAAACTCCTGGACTGCAAAATACGAGCCTGTCAGCGAAAACCGACGTTACGGCACGAAAATCGAGGCATGGCACGAAAATCGAGAAAGTCAAACTGTCCAGCCGCAGATTGATCTGCGGCCAAATAGTGCGCCTTTTGAAAACACGGAACTCGAAATCAGGTGAGTGGAAGGCAGGCGGCCAGCCAGCCTATTTCAGCTCAGTTTCGTTGCAGCATACAGGGAGTGGAAGGTTGAAAGAATTTGAGAGAAGAAGAAGAATTCAGCAGGAAAAGACACGGAAATAGAGAGGAAAAGGAGCAAATTTTGCAACCAAATAGGAAGAAAAGAGAGAAAAAAAGAGAGGATTTTTGTTCTTTTGATTTTGATTGTATCAAATACACTCTTTATCCTATTCAAATACACAAGTCTACATCCATTTGAGGTCATTTGCAAGGTGAAAATCCCTTTATTCTAGCAATTTATATCATATTGTTTGGTTAAATTAAATGTAATTTTCATGTATCTTGTTGAACAATCATGGATTAGGGATTATTAGTGAGGGTTCCATCGGAACAAAATTCTTCCTAATAACCCGATGATATCCAAGTGGTGAAATTTATAGCTTGTTTGTGATGATTTATTGGGTGTAATTTATTTAAATTGTCATTTTCGGATATCATGGTGTATTAGGTAATTCCGTGTTGGTTAGTTTTGTAGTATTCATTTTGTGGGCATGTAGCAATATCGGGTGTGAGCCTAGGAACGCGACCCCGTGGTCCAAATCCGATGATGGACGTGTTGACATATGTAATAGATTCAAAGTACTCGTTTTTTTGTAACATGTAATCGTCGGGCCTTAAAACGACGCTAAGGCGAGAATCGGATTTAAGGCCCCGTAGTAGTGAAACATGTGATTGTTGGCGTTCGGGGATGTTTTGATGGCTTACATGCCCATGGATAGCCCCGACGCGTATTATGCTTTGATTGGATTTCGTGACACCAAAATGATTTCAAAGCCAAAACAATAAAGATTTTTCTAAAATCAATCAAAGTAGGATATTAGCATCACGAGGCTAAGAATTGGAAGTGCTAATGAAAGTCGATTCCTATTTTACGAGAAGGCCAAAGGAAATCATTTTCAAACATCACCAAAAATGGCTTTATGAATGAAATAAACGTTTCACTAAACCTTGATACATAGGGCGAAAGAGATCCTAGAAATTGCCCATCATTTATGAAGGCAACGTATAAATCTCGATTCCTATTTTGGTTAAGGTTTAGGAAAATTCACGTTTTGTCAAAACAACACTTAATCTCATAGCTTTTGCCAACTAAAATCAAATCTTTTCTCATAAAGAAATAAAAGCTTTCTCGAATAGGCCAAAAGACATCTTAAGGCATTCTCAAAATAAAACACGTCTCTTTCATAAAACACAAAAAAAAGAATTCCTTTTATACAAAACTCACCACAACAGTTCATTAGGCACACACACACACACGCACACATATACATTTCATGAATTAAAGGATATGAAAGTATCAAGATTGCGGTAACCGTGTTTCACGGAAGACGGGGGGTGCCTAACACCTTCCCCTCGCTTAAGCAAGCCCCCGAACTCTATGAATCTCGATTCGCAGACCAATTAATTCGGAGTCACATATGAGCCAGCGACTTATAAAAAAATGAAAATTCGGATGAGTTGGTACATCCATTTCAAATATACCAACTGGCGACTCTGGTTAATTGGCTCATCATAAAAAAAACGATCTTTCAAAACCCCGTCGACATTAATGCCGATCTTTTCCCAAAATCATCTAATAAAAAAGGGCTAAAATCGGGAGAGGCGAGAAACCGGCGTCGACAGCTGGCGACTCTGCTGGGGACATTAGAGGGCTTAAGCCGCGTTTAAATCTTGATGCTATCCTATCCTTTTAAAATTCATAAAATGTGTGTGTGTGCGATATTTTGATTTTTTACTTTTGTTGTGTGAATGTGTGTTTTGCCCAATAAGTGAATGATTGAATGGAATTGCTTTACTTTTAAGTAATCATTTGCATACGGTGAGGGCGATGAATGTGAATGTATGTTAAGAGAGTACATCCTCCTGAGGCGAACCTGTCGGTTGCTTATTACTGGACTCGAAGGGGCTGCTCCCCGGAGATGGCTCAGGAAACGCACCACCCAAATCCGCTCCAATCGAAAGGGCTCAGACGAGTAGATTGCGAAGATTTGGAGACCTTCATACCGAAAAGCCCGTGAGAGTAACCCTAGGATAAGTCAGCCTCAGATTAACCCAACGCAGGAAAAGTCTCTTCATGCCCTTTTACGTTCACACGTATAAAATGTTATGATCCCATCCATATATGCCTCCCTTGTTGTTAAGAGAAATTACTAACCTCTGTGTTTTGCAGGGAACAATTGGGGAAGCATAATACGTCATGTGTAGCATTTGCTATTGCATTAAAGGACTACTAACTTTCTGTTTTACAGGGAAAGATTAAAAAACCCAAAACACGAAAGTTACAGTTTTAGCATTCATCCACATTTTTCATTCCCCTGGACTAAACTTCGAACCGTTGTTCCTGTAGGATTGCTCCTCAAACCCGTTCGCAGTCTAAAAGGGCCCAAGACTCTACATCTGAAATGGCTGATCTCCCACCTACCAATCCTGGTTCCATATCTAGGGAGGAATTTGATGACTTTAAGAAGCAGATGTTAGAAATGGCCATAATGCTGAGGGAACAATTGATGCCTCGACAGGATCCATCCAAAGAGGATCCACCCCAACCTAAGGGCAAACCAGTCGTCCCAAAGGTCATTACCGTACCTAAGAGAACAGTGATTACTATCCTAGAAGAGGGAGATACGGATGACCTGCGGAAGAAGATGAAACAAATGGAGGAAACTATCCAATCTATGAAGGGCATAGGGTCCCTAGGCAGGGTGAACTACTCGGATCTTTGTGTCTTCCCCGGAGCCAGATACCCGGAGAAATTTAAAATCCCCGAATTTGAAAAATACAATGGGAAAGGGGATCCTTACACACATTTGAAATCTACATTGGGGAGCTTGGATCTTACGCCGAGGATGAGGGTCTAAGGATACAACTTTTCCAGAAGAGTTTGACGGGAGAAGCGAGAATCTGGTATGCCCGTCTTGACAATGCCCGGATCCATAATTGGGAAGAGTTGGCCCATACCTTCTTAACACAGTATAGCTTTCAGGCACAAATGGCCTCGGATAGATACCAAATGACAAAAGTTAAGAAGCAACCCAGGGAATCCTTCAGGGATTATGCGCAACGATGGAGGGGTATGGCCGCACAGGTGAATCCCCCGATGAGCGAATCGGAGATGGTGATAACCTTTGTAGACATTCAAGAGGCACCGTATTATGAACGAGTCATCTCGGGGATTGGTAGACCCTTTGCTGAAATGATTAAACATGGAGAAATGGTGGATATGGGGTTGAAATCTGGCAAAATCCGGGATTTCACGGCCTTGGAAACAGCTGCAGAGCAAATACAGAACGGAAACTATGGCAGCACTTCCCGGAGGGTCCAAAAGAGGAAGGAAGAGGATGTTTCCCTCATCCTGCAGGGGTCGTCCAGAAAGACAGAAAGCTATCCTCCAGTACAGGTGCAGAGGGTGGGGCCATCCCGACAGCCCGCTCGGGGAGCCTCTTGAACGGAAGGGCGAAGGAAGGGCGAAGGAGATATGAGGCCTCGCAAAATCGAGTATTCACCCCGCTCGGGGAGCCTCTTGAACGGGTTTTGGCGGGATTGATGGCCCAAAAGAAGATAGTTGGTTTGGCACCCCCGAGTGATCCAAAGGGAAGAAGGTTTGACCCAAGCAAGCGATGCGCATACCATTCAAGTTCCCCTGGTCATGATACGCAAGACTGTTGGACGTTGAAGCACAGAATCCAGAACTTGATTGATAGTGGGGAAATTGTGGTGGAATAGCCAGACTCCCCGAATGTTAAGGCCAATCCCCTACCAAAGCATGATGGAGGGGGGGTCAATACGACTGAGGCCAGTGAAGCCGAGGGGCCGTCAAGGTTGAACTATGTGCAGAAAATCGAGGAAATGATCAACGTGGTACATGATCATGGGAGTGCACGGGGAGTGCCCATCAGGTTGATAGGTGTAAGTACGAATATCACGGAGGGACCTGTCAAGTTGACGGCTCCGAGACCCCTCATCCTTGCGGCAAGGTCGCAAATCCCTATCAGTAGTCTAAAGACGGTACCCTGGAATTATGGGGGGATGCCAAAGGAAGCGGCCAGTTGTGCTTCTGTGACGACAAAGGGGAACCCCTTATATCTTCTCGGGCGAGTCCTTGAGAGCCAAAAGAAGAAAAATGAAGAGATTTCCGAGGAAAAGGCCATAGAATTCTTGAAAAGGATGGATCGCCCGGAAACAAGAGGGATCCAGATTTTAAATGAGGAGTCAACCCTAACATCAGTCATGGACTTGGTGTTTTCATCCAATGATCACTGCAAAACCCTGGCGAAGGTCCTGGAGGAGGCATACGTGCCCAAGGAAATTAGTGAGGAATGTTTCGGCCAGCTGGTAGGCCATCTGTTGGAGAGTGATGTAATATCCTTTGCAGATGAGGACATCCCCAAGGAGGGAAGGGGGCACCGAAAACCGCTACATATTGCGGTAATCTCCTCAGGTTATATCATGAATGGGGTGCTGATTGATGGAGGATCGGCGCTGAATATCTGTCCCCTCAGTACGTTGCAGAAGATGAACATCAATCCCAAGCGCCTACGGGCCAGTCATGTAGTGGTGCGAGCCTTCGATGGTTCCCGGAGGGACACAATTGGAGAAATAGAATTACCGGTGGAAATAGGACCCTGTACTTTTGATATCTCTTTCCAAGTTCTAGACATTGCAGCCAGTTATAACCTGTTATTGGGGAGGCCGTGGATACACATGGTCGGGGCAGTTCCTTCCACGCTACACCAACAAATCAAATTAATCATCGATGGGAATCTGATAACGATCTCAGCAGAATGTGATGACCCTTCTCCTCCCAGGAATGGCCTACCAGTGCTTAATGTGGACGAGTCGGCGGCACCTGCCAGTTTTCAGGCGTTGGAAATTAGCACTCCCCATTACAAATGCCTGGGATCCCCAGCCATGAAACCTAGGGTCTCCCCAGAACTTACCTTTGTTGCGAAGGAAATGATGAAAATGAAATTCCAACCTGGACAGGGGTTAGGAAAGAGTAGCCAAGGAATCACCGAGCCCATTCAGCTACCCATCAGATAGGTAAAGCAGGGTTGGGATATCGTGAAGGCATAGCACGGAGACACCGTCAAGGTGCGGCTCTGATTCGGCTAGCTGGCAGTCCGGTGACCAAGGTCAGCAATGAACAGGGGACTAGCGAGCCTGTGATTGGGTCGGGGAATGAAGAGTTAACCCCCACAAGTGATGAGTCGGCCCGGAGGGAAAGTTTCCTGCAGGAGGTCGCGAAAGAATTTGAAACCAAGTGCTATATCCCCGGACTATTAACAAGCTGTAGAGAGGGGACGGATGTTGTCACGTCACTGGGAGCCCAACAAGTTGTGCCTGTCATCGATTGGGCAGGATTAATTATTCCCGAAGAAGGTAAGAGGGGGGACTCGGGCGATGTGGCCGTAATCATCGGGGAAGTGTCCGATGTGAAGCCACCTTTCATCCAGCGCATTTCATCTGACCTGACCGTCGACAACTGGACCATGAAACCAGTGATATCCAAACAAGGGTAAAACCCGACATCAGGGTGGTAGACCCCAGAGGATGGGAGGATGAAGAAGTTTATTTTTGTTGTTGTTTTATATTTTGCATAATTATGTCATTTCTTCATGTTATCTGAAAATGTGATCATCGTGGAAAATAACTTATATATGACAAGTATTTTGTTTCATGTCAGGTGTACCAATTTGAGTAATCCTTGCCTAACAAACGGTCTTTCAAATTTGAATGATGATTATGATTTTGACATTGAGCTCGATTTCGATTTGATGGGTATTGAGCAAGATGAGACAGATTACGACGACGCGCCTGACGAGATCAAAGGATGGGTCGAAGATAAACCCAAACCCAACTTAGACCAAACCATCACTATAGATATCGGAACCCATGACAAGCCAAAAGAACTCAAGATAGGGACGGACCTTACCCCCAGCCAAAAAGCCGAAATGACTGAGTTGCTAAACCAATATGAGGATGTCTTTGCTTGGTCTTATGAGGATATGATCGGATTGTCCACCGACATTGTGGTACACCGATTGCCCATCAAGGAGGGTTTTAGGCCTGTCAAGCAAAAATTAAGAAAATTGAAACCGGAGTGGAGCTTAAAAGTGAAGGAAGAGATCATCAAGCAGTTCAGGGCGGGAATCATTATGGTATCCACTTACCCAGAGTGGCTGTCCAATGTAGTCCCAGTGGCTAAGCCTGGAGGGAAGGTGAGGGTATGTGTAGACTATAGAGATCTAAATAAGGCCAGTCTCAAGGATAATTTTCCAGTGCCCTTCATACACATCCTGGTGGATAACACGGCCCAGTACGAAATGTATTCTTTTGTGGATTGCTTTGCCGGGTATCACCAGATAATGGTAGCGGAGGAAGATCGGGAAAAGACCGCGTTCATCACCCCTTGGGGCACCTTCTGCTATAGGCGATTGGCTTTTGGTGCTTTCGGAGTGCAATCGGGTAAGCTCTTGGGATTCCTGGTTAGTGATCGAGGTATTGAGTTGGATCCAGCAAAGATTAAGGCCATTGTGGATATGCCGGCACCTCACACAGAGAAGGAGATAAGAGGATTCCTCGGAAGAATAAACTTCATCAGCCGTTTTATATCCCACTTGACGACTACATGCGAGCCAATTTTCAAATTGTTAAGGAAAGGTGCTTCCCAAGAATGGAATGAGCAATGTCAGAAGGCTTTTCAAACCATTAAAAAGCAACTGACTGAGGCACCAGTGCTGGTACCCCCGAAGGACGGGATCCCTCTGTTTATGTATATATCAGTCAATGCCATCGCGATGGGATGTATGCTGGGACAGAAGAATGAGGTAGGTAAAGAGCAGGCCATCTATTACCTCAGCAAAAGATTTAGCCAATGTGAACAGAATTACACTCCCATCGAGAAGACCTGTTGTGCTCTGGCTTGGGCTGCAGGGAGATTACAGCACTACCTCCATGGGCATACAACGTACCTGATATCAAGAATGGATCCCCTGAAATATATTTTTGAAAGGCCCATGCTGAACTGTCGATTGTCAAGATGGCAGTTAATCTTACAACAGTTCGACATGGTGTACGTGACTCAGAAGGCCATGAAAGGGCAGGGAATTGCAGATCAGTTGGCAGAAACCCCGTCAGGAGGGATGGAGCCGTTAGAAACTCCTCTACCAGGCGAAGATATATTTTGGGTATCACACGCAAAATGTGATGACGAGGGACAGTTCTGGAAGCTGTATTTTGATGGTGCCATGAATGCCGGAGGGGCAGGAGCCGGAGCGGTCCTGGTCTCTATCACCGGAGAGCAATACCCTGTGGCCACTAAACTAAAATTCAGCCATTCGAACAACACCGCTGAATACGAGGGATGTATCTTGGGACTCCGCTTTGCCCGCGACATGGGAGTGAAGAGACTAGCGGTGTTCGGGGATTCAGAATTGGTAATCAGACAGGCAATCGGGGTGTACAACACTAAAGAGCTTCGGTTACTTCCATACCATCGTTGTGTTACCCAGTTGATGAAAGAGTTCGAAGATATCGCTTTTCGTCATATTCCCCGGGGACGGAATGATTTTGCCGATGCATTGGCAACTCTGGCTTCCTTAATCCACGTAATCAAGAGCAGGGACGTTCCACAGATTGAGATAGCAGTACAGAATGCCCCGGCATACGAGGAACATGTTGCAGTATTATCAAACGAGGTGGTTCTGCCAAAGCAGCCTTGGTATCACGACATAAGGGAGTACCTGAGGGATAGATCCATTCCCGACCAGGCGAGCCGAGCTGAGAGGATGAGGATTCAAAAGATGGCAATGAAATTTTACCTGAGTGGGGATTCACTCTACAAGAGGGATGCTGGGTTGGGGCTGTTGCAATGCGTAGATGAGACACAGGCCCAAAGGATTATGAATGAAATACATGGTGGGGTGTGTGGGCCACACATGAGTGGACCAATGCTAGCCAAAAAGATCTTGAGGACAGGGCATTATTGGTTAACGCTGAAAGCCGATTGCGATGATCATGTCAAATGGTGTTACCAATGCCAGGCACACGGTAATGTGATCCATACGCCTCCCAATGAACTGCATTGTATGACCTCCCCGTGGCCGTTTTCAATGTGGAGAATGGATGTGATCGGACCAATAGAGCCCAAAGCAAGCAACGGACACCGATTCATTTTCGTCATGATCGACTACTTCACCAAATGGGTAGAAGCAGCTTCTTTCCCCAAAGTAACTCAGGAGGTCATCGTTGGTTTCATCAGGAATAATGTCATTTGTCGATACGGGCAACCTGAGGTTTTGGTCTCCGACAATGCCAAGAATTTAAACAACGCCCTCATGAAGGGATTGTGCGACCAGTTTAAGATCAAACACCTCAATTCTGTCATTTACCGTCCTAAGATGAATGGGGCAGTGGAGGCTGCAAACAAGAACATCAAGAAGATTATGGCAAAAATGTCTGCTAATCATCGGGGATGGCCGGATTTGTTACCCCTCACCCTGCTGGCATACCGAACGTCAACGCGTACTTCTACAGGGGCAACCCCTTACGCTTTGGTATATGGAATGGAGGCCGTTTTGCCAGTTGAGGTTGAAATGGCGTCCCTCAGAATAGTGATCGATGCTCAGATAAGCGAGGAGGATTGGATGCAAGGTCGATACGACCAATTGGCCCTAATTGATGAAAGAAGGGTGGCTGCTGTTTGGCACGGTCAGTTATATCAACAAAGGATCTCTAGATCATACGACAAAAGGATAAGACCTCGGAAGTTCAAGGAAAATGATTTGGTGCTAAAAAGAGTCATGCCTTGTCAAGACGAAGCCAAGGGGAAGTTTGCCCCGAACTGGGAGGGACCATTTGTAATTAAGAAAGTGCTATCCGGAGGAGCCCTCATGTTGCAAGAAATGGATGGGGAGGTATTTCCACAACCTCTCAATTCTGACTCGGTGAAGCGGTTCTACGTTTGAATCGTCAATTCTCCCTTTTCTTTGAAGGAACGAACTACGTAGGACCTGATCTCCCAACTTGTGGGGGTACGTAGGCAGCCATCACGGCACGGTCCGATCCCTTAAAAATAATCCTTTCCCTAAAATGAAACCAATTCCCAGCAGCCAGATAAACCTTCTTATACCCTCAGAACCTTCCCGAAACCCGCTGCCTAATCAGCTTCATCCCAAATGACATAACCCTGATCCAACCAAACAGTTACCAAAAATCTAAGACCCAATCCGATGAAATCGACAGAGTGTGTGGCAATATCTGTCAAATCTCCGTCAAGACTTGAGAGGAGAAATAAGGCAAAATGTCAAAATCATGGTTAGCTGGATAAAATGGGGATCCAATGAAAGGCAGCGATACGACAAAAAGGGAAAATGACTAAATTTAAATGCATGTCTACATATATAAGTTATTTTGTTACAAGATTTCTCTTTCAATAACCGATGAAACTAACATAGTCTATGCAGGAAATAAAATAATGTACAAATCTGAAACTAGCTGAAGCAGGATGGATAAAGTGGTGGATAGATCCGAGGCATCAGCATCCCCTGCAATCTGCTGCCCCATCATATCAATACGATCCAATAAAGCAGTGGCTCGACTGACAGTCCCAGAATGAGCATCTATAACTGCCCTGGTCTGAGGTATAGTGGCATCTCTGTCAGCAATGGCAGCATCTCTAGCCAGAATGGCATCATCTCTCTCGACAAGAGCGGCATCCCTTTCAGCCTCAGTAGTAACCAAGGCCAGGCGGAGTCGGGTATCCTCAGTGACCCGACTAGGGGCAGAATCAGCTGAGATGGAATGATCTGCGGTACCATCTGGGAAAATCAATCCAGAATCACCAAAGGCCCCAGTCTAACTCAAACCAACCGGATCCAAGTCTCCGCGCAACCACTACACATAAGCAAATGTCTGGATGTGGCAGCCCTCACTATATTCGACAAGGATCCTGCGAGACCAAAGATCGTATACCCGCAGTAGTTCCCTCTCTGTCTGGGATGATATAAGGAATCGGTAGGCGGCTGCACCCGTGAAAAGGTGGAAATCCTGTGTCTGATCAAACTGCCCTGTAACAGCCAAAGGATGATAAGTTGTCATGCCCCTCAAGCCAGCAATGGGAATGAAGTCCAGGTCAGGCACATGAGTCAAGAAGCTCATAAAGGAACAATAACCCGAATAAACCAGTAGATGAAAGGGATCCTCAATGACCGACAAAAATGATGTCCAGGAGGCCACATCAGTACAGCTCACGGGACGAAACGAAAACTGCGTAGTTATGTCGTGGCTAAAGCAAAACCCTTGGCGACGGAAATGGCCGATGGGACTGAGATGACTCATGAACCACACGTACAACAAAGTCGAACTCCCTCTGAATACTCTGCCGCGGAAAGACTGGCAATATGAGGCTGACATGTAGGTATCCGCCAATATCATGGGAAGAACGGTGTGATCCTCCTGAAGGGCTCGAACGGCCGCGACAACCCGCATGTCCAACTGATCAGGTCCTGCGGGCAAGTACAAAACTGAGACGACACAGGCCATCAGAACGTCTACTCTCAAGGCACCCCAGCGCTCCTCGGACACGGAAAAATCACTGAAGAAAAGACAAAAACTGTCAGATGAGCCAAACCGGTCAATCAAGAACTGAAGGGGAACCAGATGGTCTAATGTGATCACCGGTAACAAGACAGCCCTCCGCAAACCGGTAAAAGTTAGGAATTGACGACGCATGGAACCAACTGTAACCCTAGCACAAGGACCATCCAAAGGCAGGCCGGTGAAGCGAGCATACTCCTCGAGGGTGGGGTCAGCTCTACTGTCCCTAACCTGAACACTTGACGGGCAGGGGTCCAATAGCTCAAAATACCGTCCACAAAGCCCGCTGGCACCTGAAAGGATAATAAGGACCAAGAATGTCCCAAAAGGCCACCTGTGATAACCCTGTCGGCCGGCGATAAACTGCCCAAGCAACGGAGGAGGCTGCCGACCAACCCTGTAGGAGGAATGGAACCCAAACGTACCACGACATCTGAGGACGACATCTGTCAAAAAATAGTATCAAAAAGACTGTACAAGGGTTATTCTCTATCCATAAATAAAAAGCATGCATCATACAGTTAATAATAGAGCAAATGAATTTCATAGATATAAAAGATAAAAAAAAACTGTGCATAAATAAATAAATGAGTTAAGTACATAGTGCATAAAATGAAAAATAAATCCAAACAGGTGCAGGTACAAAAGCCCTATCCTATCCTGATCTAAATAAAATCAATCTCATCTATGAAAGCAGGATCCTCAAACTGATCCCCCGGAGTCGCCGAGGTCGAAGGCCCGAAGTTCATGTCGGGGATGTATGGCTGCGATGTGGCATCAGATGAGCTCGGGCCCGCATCATAACCCGCACCGTCAGGATCGTAGGCATAAGCATCCTCTGGAGTCCGGCCCATCACTCGAAGATATAGAGACAACTGGTCTACCTGACGGGTCAGAGTGGCGATCTGCTCAGCATGGGTAGGGCTCCGAACGCAGGCTGCCCAGTCGGTCATCATCACCGAGCCGGGGACCATATCCCCGAGGAAGAATGTGGCCCGGGTCTGAGGACCGATAGTGCAGGGCACCCACCAAGTACGGAAAGCATCACTCGTACTGGGACCCGTAGAAAGCATCCGGCCGTCCTCCCCTGCGAGCATGATCTCCGAAGGCTGAGAATCCAGCGGCCAGGAGGTAGTGAAAGGAAGGGAATGCGGGATGCGGATCTCTCCAGTAACGCATCTGAATGCGCGCTCCCTCAGGTACATCACCCATCCTCCAACACTCTGCAAAGTGAGGCGACGGGTGGAAAGCTCGAACTCCGGGCCAGAAGGATGCCCGTCATCAAATCCCACAGCCAGATGCTCGGAGAGGTAGGGAACTCAGACGACATCAGCAGTCGTGATCAGCTCCAGCTGGATGCGGCAGTGTGCAAAGCTGCCAGATACCGGGACCTCCTCCAAGGTGCTATGATGCTATCGCCGGCCCCGGGGATAAGTGTCCAGGCCAAGAGTAGTGACGGGCCTCAGGCATGGAAGACGCTCGTAGGCCCAGAACTGCGAACAGAAACAGTGAAAAGCATGAGCAACCGACAAATGTAGAAAAGAGAAATAAATGAAGGAAAGTCCTGTAAGAAAAGAGGAGGAGAAGCCTCACCAGCAAGAAGTGATAGAATCCGAGCCAAGCGTCTGTCTGGCCCTCCAAACGTAGACGCAGACCGTGGAGGAAATAAGCAAAGGTGAATGACCCCCAATCATAGTCACTGATACGGTCCACGTCTCTGACGGCTCCTACGACGCTGAAATGAATGGTGGAGGAGTTGTTCCCTAGGAAACAACCCCTCATAATGGTCAGGAATAAGCGCCGTAGTAGAATGTCCCGAGTGCCCTGATCCGCTGGAATAGGCTATGCGTATAAACCCCCGACAGCATCGACAGCCAAGGCACCGGATCGAATGCTACGGGCTTTGAAGACCCGATCATCGGCGGCAAAGCCCAATAAAGCCCAGACCTCTGCTGCAGTAATGTCGAGATCCAGAGGGACACGGGACCCGGTGAACTCTATACCTGTGATGTACCTCCAATCCCAGGGGGTCAGCACAACCTCGCAGTCAAGAAGATGAAGGGACTGCGTCTGATGGAACCATCGCTCGGATAAGGCCCTCATGTAACCCCAGGGGCACTGACGGGGGATGATAGTGAAAAAGTGACGGAAGCCCCAAGAATCCACCATCGCCCGGTAGTCGTTGTGCAAAGCCGTGTAGAGGGAGTAGATGTTGAACCAATTACCCCTGGGCTGAGTAAACTCCGGCACCTGTGGCAATCATCAATGGGTCAGTCCAGGTAGAACGGGAATTGAGAAATTAAAAATGGAATGAGAATAGAATTGAATATACCTCATTAGCTACAAGAGATGCCGAGGGGTGACGACTGAGATCCCGACCCAAAAGATCGGGTATCTGCACAGGGGCGCCAGAAGGAGCATGATGAGGAGATGGAGCCGGTGTGCTGGAGGATGGCCCCTCTGCCACAACCTCCGGAGGAGCAGCCTCCTCAACGTCCGGATGATCGGGACGGATGACAGCCTCCGCCAAGCGGCGAGCCTGACGGGTCCGAGGGCTACTAGGAGCGTCGGGATCCATAGCTGGAATAGAACAGGCAAGGAGGAAGGTAAGTTCCCTTTTTTTAATTTATGCCACAAATATTCCAATATTTATCGTAGAATTAATGCAACATGATGCATGTTTATAAAAATAAAAAATAAAAAATAAAAATAAAAATCGTCAGAGTTCCGTCTGTAAAATGGACATCCCAGGCATAAGCCAAACATGTTTTCCATCAATCCAAGCCTCAAACAGATCAAAGTTGCATTCATATGTGTAATTACAACATGTAAAGGACCATGATGCATGATTTTCTTTCAAAAAAGGAACAACAGATATGTGAAACCGCATCATGAGCATAAAATAGGACTCACACAGTTGAGACATAGCATGTATATATCATAATACATAGCATAGCATTGTAAAGCATACATTTCTATCTCTAACCATGCAAATAGCCAAATGTATAGCAAAACGTTGACGAAATTGAAAAGTGAACGGCCAAAGTGTTACCTGTAGCGCGTTAATCGATCCTACCGGAGCAGTTTTTGCAGAAAAGTTGGAAAATTCGGTAAAAGGCCCTTGCAAACGAGCAAAATCTCAAGAATCTATGTGGGGTACGTGGTTGAAAGTGACAGATCTGGAAGTGGCGAGCCGCTTAAGAAACCCGATCTTGGCCGCAGATTCATCTGCGGCTGGCCGCAGATCCATCTGCGGCTGGCCCTGGTGGGTCCCCCTGCTTCCCTTGCAGCCGTTTGATGTGTTTAGTGAAAATAAAATTACGAGATGGGTGACCGGCGACGATACCCGGCCCCAACGAGACAATCGACCGGCGACGATAACCGGCGATTACGAGATGGATGTCCGGCGACGAAAACCGGCTCCGACAAGATAACCAACCGACGACGATACCCGGGGGTTACGAAATGGGTGACCGGCGACGATACCCGGCCCCGACAAGACAATCGACCGGCGACGATAACCGGCGATTACGAGATGGATGTCCGGTGATGAAAACCGGCTCCGACAAGATAACCAACCGGCGACGATACCCGGGGATTACGAAATGGGTGACCGGCGACGATACCCGGCCCCGACGAGACAATCAACCGGCGACGATAACCGGCGATTACGAGATGGATGCCCGGCGACAAAAACCGGCTCCGACAGATAACCAACCGGCGACGATACCCGGGGGTTACGAAATGGGTGACCGGCGACGATACCCAGCCCCGACGAGACAATCGACCGGCGATGATAACCGGCGATTACAAGATGGATGTCCGGCGATGAAAACCGGCCCCGACAAGATAACCAACCGGCGATGATACCCGGGGGTTACGAAATGGGTGACCGGCGACGATACCCGGCCCCGACGAGACAATCGACCGGCGACGATAACCGGCGATTACGAGATGGATGTCCGACGACGAAAACTGGCTCCGACAAAATAACCAACCAGCGACGATACCCGGGGGTTACGAGATGGGTGACTGGCGACGATACCCGGCCCCAACGAGATAATCGACCGGCGACGATAACCGGCGATTACGAGATGGATGTCTGGCGACGAAAACCGGCTCCGACAAGATAACCAACCGGCGACGATAACCGGGGGTTACGAGATGGGTGACCGGCGACGATACCCGACCCCGACATGACAATCGACCGGCGACGATAACCGGGGGTTACGAGATGGGTGACCGGCGACGATACCCGGCCCCGACAAGACAATCGATCGGCGACGATAACCGGCGATTACGAGATGGGTGACCGGCGACGAAACCCGGCCCCGACAAGACGATCATCCGCATCGACACCCTTGTATGAATGTTTTGCATCCATTGCATCTTATGTTGCATCATAAATCATATGTGTTGCATCACGTATGTATTGTCATCCTTGTGCATTGTCATTCATGCATCGAGTGTCTATTCTTTATCCTGTTCATTTCATTTAAACATTGCATAAACATGATAAAGAGGGGCAGCTGTAGACACCCAATTTTTGCGTTCCCTGTACTAACCATGACAGGAGGGCAAAATCGTCAATTGAACCGGCTTGCGGGAGCGAAGGAATGGGCACAAGTGCGAACGTCCAACACCACCGCAATGATTGGCAACCAAAGCTGACGTGGCAATAAGGCCGTCCGAAGCGGGCATTCCCGAATGAGATGGCACGTCTCCCGGAAATTTCCGGACTGCAAAATACGAGCCTGTCAGCGAAAACCGACGTTACGGCATGAAAATCGAGGCGTGGCACAAAAATCGAGAAAGTCAAATCG
The DNA here is from genome assembly GCA_034770075.1 of Aralia elata. Lineage (NCBI taxonomy): Eukaryota > Viridiplantae > Streptophyta > Magnoliopsida > Apiales > Araliaceae > Aralia > Aralia elata. The sequence goes on along the minus strand of JAVJAP010000094.1, from coordinate 1,667,711 downwards.
TCCAGTCGCGGATTGATCTGCGGCCAAATAGTGCGCCTTTTGAAAACACGGAACTCGAAACACGGAACTCGAAATCAGGTGAGTGGAAGGCAGGCGGCCAGCCAGCCGTAGATTGATCTGCGGCTGGCCAGCCTATTTCAGCTCAGTTTCGTTGCAGCATACAGGGAGTGGAAGGTTGAAATAATTTGAGATAAGAAGAAGAATTCAGCAGGAAAAGACACGGAAATAGAGAGGAAAAGGAGCAAATTTTGCAACCAAATAGGAAGAAAAGAGAGAAAAAAAGAGAGGATTTTTGTTCTTTTGATTTTGATTGTATCAAATACACTCTTTATCCTATTCAAATACACAAGTCTACATCCATTTGAGATCATTTGCAAGGTGAAAATCCCTTTGTTCTAGCAATTTATATCATATTGTTTGGTTAAATTAAATGTAATTTTCATGTATCTTGTTGAACAATCATGGATTAGGGATTATTAGTGAGGGTTCCATCGGAACAAAATTCTTCCTAATAACCCGAGGATATCCAAGTGGTGAAATTTCTAGCTTGTTTGTGATGATTTATTGGGTGTAATTTATTTAAATTGTCATTTTCGGATACCATGGTGTATTAGGTAATTTCGTGTTGGTTAGTTTTGTAGTATTCATTTTGTGGGCATGTAGCAATATCGGGTGTGAGCCTAGGAACGCGACCCCGTGGTCCAAATCCGATGATGGACGTGTTGACATATGTAATAGATTCAACGTATTCGTTTTTTTGTAACATGTAATCGTCGGGCCTTAAAACGACGCTAAGGCGAGAATCGGATTTAAGGCCCCGTAGTAGTGAAACATGTGATTGTTGGCGTTCGGGGATGTTTTGATGGCTTACATGCCCATGGATAGCCCCGACGCGTATTATGCTTTGATTGGATTTCGTGACACCAAAATGATTTCAAAGCCAAAACAATAAAGATTTTTCTAAAATCAATCAAAGTAGGATATTAGCATCACGAGGCTAAGAATTGGAAGTGCTAATGAAAGTCGATTCCTATTTTACGAGAAGGCCAAAGAAAATAATTTTCAAACATCACCAAAAATGGCTTTATGAATGAAATAAACGTTTCACTAAACCTTGATACATAGGGCGAAAGAGATCCTAGAAATTGCCCATCATTTATGAAGGCAACGTATAAATCTCGATTCCTATTTTGGTTAAGGTTTAGGAAAATTCACGTTTTGTCAAAACAACACTTAATCTCATAGCTTTTGCCAACTAAAATCAAATCTTTTCTCATAAAGAAATAAAAGCTTTCTCGAATAGGCCAAAAGACATCTTAAGGCATTCTCAAAATAAAACACGTCTCTTTCATAAAACACAAAAAAAAGAATTCCTTTTATACAAAACTCACCACAACAGTTCATTAGGCACACACACACACGCACACATATACATTTCATGAATTAAAGGATAGGAAAGTATCAAGATTGCGGTAACCGTGTTTCACGGAAGACGGGGGGTGCCTAACACCTTCCCCTCGCTTAAGCAAGCCCCCGAACTCTATGAATCTCGATTCGCAGACCAATTAATTCGGAGTCACATATGAGCCAGCGACTTATAAAAAAATAAAAATTCGGATGAGTTGGTACATCCATTTCAAATATACCAGCTGGCGAATCTGGTTAATTGGCTCATCATAAAAAAAACGATCTTTCAAAATCCCGTCGACATTAATGCCGATCTTTTCCCAAAATCATCTAATAAAAAAGGGCTAAAATCGGGAGAGGCGATAAATCGGCGTCGACACTTAGTGTACAACTTCTCTCTTCTTAACGCTTCTAATGTCGCTTTCAAATGTTCTACATGCTCTTCTTTGGTTTTGGAGTAAATTAGAATATCGTCAATGAATACTACTACAAACTTGTCCAAAAACGGCTTAAACACCCTGTTCATTTAGTCCATGAATGCTGCAGGAGCATTCGTTAGACCAAATGACATCACCAGAAACTCGTAGTGACCATAACAAGTCCTGAACGATGTCTTCGGTACATCTTCATTCCTTACCTTCAAGTGATGATACCCACTCCTCAAATCTATTTTGGAGAAATATCTAGCTCCTTTCAATTGATCAAACAAGTCGTCGATTCTTGGCAACGGGTATTTATTCTTAATCGTGACCGTGTTTAACTCTCTATAATCAATGCAAAGTCGCATCGATTCGTCCTTCTTTTTAACAAACAACACAGGCGCTCCCCACGTCGATACGCTCCGCTGAATATACTTCTTATCTAAAAGTTCTTGCAGTTGTACCATCAATTATTTCATCTCTACGGAGGCCATACGGCATGGAGCCTTCGATATTGGGGCAGTCCCTGGCGCCAAATCAATTACGAATTCAACTTCCCTATCTGGTGGAAGTCCTGGCAAATCGTCTAGAAAGACGTCTACAAAGTTCTTTACGACAGGTATCTTTTCTAATTTCAGACTTTCTTTTCGAGTATCTACTATATAAGCTAAGTATCCCGCACAGCCTTGTCTTAACAACTTCCTGGCCTGCATCATCGTCAGACAACTCGCTTGTCTAGGCGATTTGCTGCCGTAAAATACTACCTTTGACAGAGTCATAAGGTTAATACGTTTCTTTTGGCAATCAATTATCGCCCCATAATTGAATATGCAATCCATTTCCAAAATAACGTCAAATTCCCCAAGTTTGATTGGAATAAGATCTACAGTCATCACATTTCCCTTAATGCACACTCTACAGTTCTTGTGTACGTACCTAACAGGAATTACCTCCCTATTCGTAATATATATGTTCAAAGGGTAATCTAATTCCTCCCTAGGCAATTCTAAGTTCTTAGCAAAGTCATAGGATATAAATGAACAAGTAGCACCCAAATCAAGTAATACATAAGCACCTATATTATTGATCGGAATGATACCTGACACCACATCGTGAGACTGCACGACATCTTGCACGGTCATGTTGAAAGTCCTAGCGGTAGGTCGGTTTGATGGTGCAGATCCGGTTATGGTTAACGTGCTACCACCATTATTTCCTCTATTCCCTCCTGTTCCTGCTCCTCCTACTACCTTCTTGGGGCAATCCCTAGCCAGATGGTCCTTTGATCCGCAAGTGAAACAAGCGCCCTTCTTCGGATTCGGACAATTCGGTGCTATGTGGCCTTCCTAACCACAATTGTAGCACACCCTTTTCCCCTTCAGGCAAATCCCCACATGATTCTTCCCGCAGGTAACACACACTTCCACTTTCTTCCTTTTGACCTCCTTGTTGATTTCCAGCAGACCCACTGTCATTCCACTTCCTCTTTTGATTGTGACCACCACTGTTACTACCACTTACTTTGTTATTCTCATTTTCACCCTTCTTCTTCTTCTGCTCCTGGTTATACTTAGTCAGAGCATCAATCCCACCTTTTGCGATAATCGCCTTTTCTAAAATCCGACAAAAGTGTTCAATTGGAATATTAAAACCTTGCTGTACAACCACGGCTTTAATCCCTGTTCAAATCTCCTCGCCTTCCTTTCATCGGTCTTCACTTGGTAAGTTGCGAACCTAGACAACTCGTTAAATTTCGCAGCATATTCCGGTACAGACATGGTACCCTGCTTCAGCTTTAGGAATTGAATCTACATCTAATTTCGCGAGCTTGGCGAAAAATACGTCTCAAAGAACATCTCTTTAAACCTATGCCATGCGATTACACCCTGACCTCCTCGAATCTTATTCGCTTGCCACCAATAGCTGGCCTTTGACTTAAGCATGAACGTTGCAAAGGCAGTCTTTTGGTCATCACTAACCCTAGCAAGGTCAAATACTTTCTCCATTTCCATCGCCCAGGTTTGGGCTTCGATTGGGTATAGGGAACCCTTAAATTCTGGCGGTCCTACCACTTTGAAATCCTTAAATGACGTCACTGGTGGAGCTTGCGGCTGATTCGCAAGTGCTCCAGCCAAAAGGTTCACCAACTGCTGTACAGGATTAGCATTGGCGTCATTGTTGTTATTGGTAGAGCTCTCCTGAGCTTGTTGACGTGGTAGGCGTCTCGGCGGCATTTTCTGTTTAAGAATATGCGCTTATTAGATCATCACTCAATTTCTTAAGTGTTCAACATTTAACTCAAACAATTCAGGTTAAACAGTTAACACATAACATCTTCAAATAAAATTGATATTTCATTCATTCAAAAGTTTTAAACATAGAAAGATAGCATCACTGCTATTTACATCAACTATCGCAAGATCAAACAATCTTTAGGATTAAATCGTCATATTCCATTGTGTATAATCACGCTGAAATTTATATCATTAACTATCATAAATATTTACACATAATTCAAAACTTCTCCTATCACGGCCTACTAAGGCGTCGAACCGCCTTTCTACGTTCTTCCTCCATGATACGAAACAGCGTCCTGCGATCCAACATATACCATGGCAAGTCCTCGAACTGAACTGCATAGTGGAGAACTCGATCCTGGGCCCTATCAATCGCTGTCTGAAAGGTGTAGTCTGTCTCCTAAATCTTAGCCCTCTTTGCCCGTTCGCCTTCTTCAAAAATCTCTGCACGTTGAGCGGTATTCATCCAAGCATCCTCTGCTCTAGCACGTTCCGCTGACTCCTTACTTAGATCATCCTTCAATTTCTAAATCTCAAGTTTCATTTTCTCATTCTCAGCTATCAGGTCTTCCTTTTGACTTTCTACTTGAACTAACTTCCATTCTACGTCTCCAAGACGTATATCAAGATCCTCAATCTTCTCATTCTTCTGGTCTATAAGAGTCTGACGTCTATTTGCCAGTCCCTCCAAGACTCTGACTCTATCCAGCAACTCTATGGTACGATCATATAATGCATCATACATCTCAACATCAATAGAGGTAAGGGGTACTTCCTCGGGATCCTCATCATCCTCCTCAGCCTCTGTATCAACATCCTCAGAGTCCTCCTCTGAATCAGTCTCAAGCTCATGCTCCTGACCCACAACAGTGATCAATGAAGATGGCTCTCTCTAAATCAACTGCTACCGGATAACATGGATATCACGGGGCTCCTCCTCTCCAGCCAGTCGGGGCTCAATCTCCTTAGGCTGACTGAATCCTCCAACATCCGACATCCTGACAACAAAGTTTATGTTTTAATTAATACTTGGTACTAATCGCGACACATAAGTTGTTAACACATAAGCACATAGCACATAAAGTTTTTTATTATCTTTAATGAATTCCTTAATTCATTCCTTAGAACTCGATAAGAGTTTATCACCACTATATTCTCTGACTCTTAAAAGGCTACTACCCTAAGGTTTCCCCACCTAAGGTTCATAACCTACAGCTCTGATACCAACCTGTGACACCCCCAAATCCGGGTACTTCGTTTCCACAGGATTTGGTGTTCACTATCCAAATTACATCACATCACATCTAACTACCCATTCAAATATAAGTGAGGTTCTTAATAAAAATAGAAATCTCCCATTAAAGGGCTACAATATCTTTAACAAATAAATCCCAGGTCATCTAACCTTAATAAAACATCAATGCGGAAACTTAACTTAAGCCTATTAGATAAACATCATTTAAACAAATATAACAAGTCTTCATCACTTATTTGCTTTACCTTTACCCTTACTAGTGGATGGCTCATCAACTCTTTCAATTTTAGCTGCAATGTTATTATGCAAGGGGTTGCAACAATTGCTCAGCAAGTAACACAATAAAAATAATAATAATAACATGCGAATAATCAAATGGATATCGGATAATCGAATTCTCGACTTTTGAATCAAAACTAGAATACAAGAATCAAAAGAGCATCTGAGGGTCACAAGACCACGAACTATGTCTAGGTTATAAAGTATTTCTATTTTAAACCTTTAACAGTCGTAAGACTATATGGAGCTTACTTCTCATACTTAGGGGGATCAACCCTTTGTACCATGTATGTGCACAACATCTAAACGCTGACGCGTAAAATAATCCCCTATAAAAGGGTTGTTCATCTCAGTTTGACATCAGAGTCCGCACCAAAGAAAGTTTGGTTTGAATTTACTTCAATAACATTTTTAGAATTTAGAACGCTCATCAACTACGGACTAGTCGAATCAATAAGGGTTCGCTAGTTAATCAAGGTTCAATAATTTAATATGAAAGGTATTCGAGAACAAAAGACTGAATCTCAAGGCATACAATCGAATAAACTCTATATAACTGAAATAATACTTAAAAGGAATAAGAATAACACATTTGAATTCATGAACTTGAACGATTTATGGTAAGAACTTTCTCAATGAAAAATAGAGGTAATAGACTTGCTCAATATAAGAGTAAAGTTTAGAAAACTTGCGTATAAGTAATAAATAAGGATAAGATACTTGCCTCGTGCGTAAACTATAAATTAAAGATTCACATTCTTTAATCAACCTATACATTCGGTTTATAAAGCAGTAACAATAATTAGTTACAATATTATAAATACTTCAAGATTTATTCTCATCCAATTTTCATTTTAATATCTCAATTGTCACCGGATAATCAATGGGTATATGCTTACCACCCATCACAGTATTTTAATATTCATTTCATACATTACTTTAAACTTTAGATATGTCTACGATAACATAACATGACCACAAAGAAAGAAAAAAATTTGTACTCTCTTCTTTTTACTCTTTTTTTTCCTGTTCCACCGCCGGAGCGGTGGGTTTCTTCACAAAAGTCTCACCGGGGCGAGCCTACCGCGGGGTCGGGAAATGTAATACATTTCTACCGTCGAGGTGAGCTTACCACTGGGGCGGGAAATATAGTACATTTCTACCGTCGGGGCGGGAAATGTAGTACATTTCACAATTCACCGATTAAATTACTTCCCATTTATCATATATGTTATGAAATCAAAACCTATTACATACACAGTGATTTTAACATCACAGACAATCTAAACAACCAATTAAAGGCTAAAAATTTCACTGTTCATACTTTATTAATATGTTTTGATACAGTTAACGTAATCAATCACCGTAAATTCGTTTCTTAACCAAATCAATCCGTTTAACTTACGTTTTCTTCGTTTTTACATGCATAAACATAATTAGTCATCATTTTAACCGATTAACATGCCTAACAAGCATCAATTTCTTATATTTAAAGTATATTCATATATTACTACTCTGTAAATTCCATAACTTCATTTAAACACACAATCTCATGGATTTAATTACTATAAATCATATACAAGCCATATAAATTAGATTTATGCATGCTTACAAACATCTAACATCAGGTTATTTAGAATTTAGCCATAGAATTCAATTCACAGAGAACTCAGTGTACATTCATGGAGAAGATTTAAAAGAACATAAAGTTAAAATTTGAATTTAAGGAATTTACCTTGATTAGTAGTCTGGATTAAGCAAGATGATGAAATACTTTCTTCTTCCCTTCTCTAATTCTCTCAAATCTCTCTCTTTTTCTCTTTGTAAGCTTATAAAAATATACTGATAATGGAATGCGTATGAAGAACTGACACAATATGGATGTCAGTTAATCCCATAATGGGTTAACTGACTCCAACTCCCACTAAGGCCTCGTTTGGCTTGCTTATTAAAACTCTTCTTTTGGTTTATTTTAATAAATTACTTATAATATAGTTCATGTCACATATTTAATCAATTAAATAATCTCATTTAAATCAATTAAATAAAATAGAATAATTCTACACTAAATCACATAGTCACATAAATAAAATTCTCCTTTATTAATAATGACAAATTAGTAAATCTCTAATTAATTATTAAATTAATTAGAAATAACATTATGCTTATTTAAATAATGCATTTAATCAAATAAACTCAATTAAACACATACTTTGAATATAAAAATTCTTCACATCAATTTCACTAATATAACACATATAATTAAATTAATCTACCACAAATTCATCAATTAATTATTTAATTAATAATTAAATCATCAAAAAATATTTATTTAATTCAATAAATATTTAAATTAAATTACAAAATTCTCGTTCGTCACATCTTTCCCCCTTAAAAGGATTCTGTCCCCAGAATCACGACTCTATTAATTCATCCCGTTACATTCTCCCCCCTTACAAAGATTCTGTCCCTCGAATCGCTATACATAGATTAAGGGAGTAAAATACTTCTCGAAGATTGATTTAAGGACGGGTTATCATTAACTAAGGGTGAGGCAGGAGGATATCCCGAAGACGGCATTCAGAACTCGTTATGGACATTTCGAGTTCCTGGTTATGTCATTTGGACTGACAAATGCACCAGCGGCATTCATGGATATGATGAACAGAGTGTTCAAGCAGTATTTGGACAAGTTCGTGGTAGTATTCATCGATGACATCTTGGTGTATTCAGTGTCAGAGGAAGAACATGCTGAACATCTAAAGATTGCCTTGGAGGCATTAAGAAGGGAGAAGCTATACGCGAAGTTTTCAAAGTGTGAATTTTGGTTGCAGAGGGTGCAGTTTCTTGGACACGTCATTGACAGTAATGGTGTTTCGATAGACCCAGCAAAGGTGGAAGCCATTATCAACTGGGAGCAGCCAAAGACGCCAACGGAGATCAGGAGTTTCCTAGGGTTAGCGGGATACTATCGGAGATTCATCCAGGATTTCTCGAAGATAGCATCACCGTTGACCAATCTAACCAGAAAGACGGTAAAGTTTGTTTGGACAGAGAAGTGCGAGGAGAGTTTCTTGGAGCTGAAGAAGAGACTTAGCCAAGCACCAGTGTTGGCATTACCATACGACACTGGGGGTTTTGTAGTATACAGTGATGCGTCACACAAGGGCCTTGGTTGTGTACTAATGCAGCACGGCAGGGTCATTGCGTACGCTTCACGCCAGCTGAAGGACTATGAGAAGGGATACCCGACTCATGATCTGGAGTTAGCAGCAGTAGTGTTCGCCTTGAAGATTTGGAGGCACTACTTATATGGAGAGAGGTGCGAGATATATACAGATCACAAAAGTCTGAAATATATCTTCACTCAGAAGGAGCTGAATATGAGGCAGCGCTGATGGTTAGAATTGATCAAGGATTACGATTATGAAATTCTGTACTATCCAGGCAAAGCAAATGTAGTGGCAGATGCCCTGAGTAGGAAAGGCAGAGAGAAATTGATGAGGCTTACAACTCAGGCAGAGCTGATAAAGGACTTTGGACGCCTGGAACTGGAAGTTCAGTATCCAATGGAGACGGACAAAAAATTGTTCACCATGACAGTAGGTCTGACTCTACTGGATAAGATAAAGGAGGCCCAAGAATTTGATGAGGAATGCATTGGCATTAAAAAGCAACTGTCGGAAGGAAAAACGTTGAAGTTCAAGGTTGACAACACAAGTCTGCTGAGGTTCGAGGGAAGGATCTGGATACCCTATGTACCCGACTGAAGGGAAGAAATATTGCAGGAGGCCCATAATACGAGATTTTCGGTACATCCGGGTAGCACCAAGATGTATCAAGATCTTCGTCAACATTATTGGTGGCCGCATTTGAAAGGGGAAGTTGCGGAATTCGTCAGCCGGTGTTTAACTTGTCAGAGGGTCAAGGCAGAGCACCAACGGCCGAGCGGATTGTTGCAACCCTTAGAGATTCCCGAGTGGAAGTGGGAGCACATCACTATGGATTTTGTGGTAGGACTCCCGACAACACAAAAGGGTCTAGACGCCATTTGGGTGATCGTAGATCGTTTGACCAAGTCTGCCCACTTTCTACCGATCAAGATCAGGTACAAATTGGAACAGTTGGCGAAACTCTACGTGAAGGAGATAGTATCGCGACATGGAGTACCGGTGTCTATTGTATCTGACAGAGATCCGCGCTTCACGTCAAATTTTTGGAGAAGTCTATAGGAAAGAATGGGAACACAATTGAGAATTAGTACGGCGTATCATCCTCAGACCGACGGTCGGAGCGAGCGAACAATTCAGACCCTGGAGGACATGCTCCGGGCAGTTGTGATGGACTTAGGTGGCAGCTGGGACGATCATTTGCCCTTGGTAGAGTTCGCTTACAATAATAGTTATCACGCTAGCATCGGTATACCACCGTACGAAGCGTTATATGGAAGAAAGTGTCGAACGCCATTGTGTTGGGATGAAGTTGGTGAACGGAGATTGTTGGGACCAGAATTGGTACAGCAAACCGTGGAAATCATTAAAGTAATAAGACAGCGGTTAGTAGCAGCCCAGGATCGTCAGAAGAAGTATGTCGACTTACATCGTCAGAAACGAGACTTTGAAGTTGGTAGTTATGTGTTTCTGAAGGTATCTCCCTTAAAAGGGAAGATCCATTTTGGGAAGAAGGGCAAGCTGAGCCCTAGATTCATAGGACCTTTTGAAATATTAAGGAGAGTAGGCGAAGTGGCGTACGAGGTAGCATTACCTCCTGAACTTGAGCACATTCACAACGTGTTTCATGTATCAGTGTTGCGTCCGTATAAGCCAGATTACAAGCATGTCATCTCCTATGAGCCAATTCAAGTCAAAAAGGACTTATCGTACGAGGAGATTCCTGTCCAAATACTTGATAGGAAGGAGCAAACGCTGAGGAATAAAACCATTCATTCGGTTAAAGTACTCTGGAGGAATCACGCGATGGAAGAAGCCACGTGGGAACTCGAAGAGAAGATGAGAACAAATTACCCTCAGTTATTTGAGTAACCCTATTTTTACAATTCCGAGGACGGAATTTTTATAAGGGGGGAGGGATGTAATGCCCGTGAATTTTGAACATCCTTATTAATTAAATCTAATTTAATTTAATGAGTTAACGTTGTGTTCTATTTAAACCAACTTGGGTTAATTGGTGGAAGATGTATAAGATCTGTCTATACTTGTGTTGGCAGGTATGATATAACTATGGTTAAGAAATAACCATATGTGAGTCAAGTGTAGGAATTGGTGTGTAATGACTAAAATGGCCAAGAGTGGTTAATAACCAAGGTAATTATGAAGGGGCAATAACCATTGTATATCCAAGTGGTTAATAACCAATGTAATTATGGCGGGATGATAACCATTGTGTTTAAACAATGTAATTATGACAAGATAATAACCAATGTCTAATAACCAATGAAAAATGGGTAATAACTAATGGATAATTAAGATTTTGCGAAAAGACTATTTTAACCTTAAAAAGAAGTTGGGTAATGTCTAAAATACCCTTGAGGAAGTTGCTAGGAAGCTTCCTATTATTGATGAATTGACCAAATTGCCCTTGCCTAGTCATGGTTAATGACTATTTTGCCCACGGTCTCTACTTTCCTATAAATAGGACCCCTCACCAATGATAGTGAGGTTGGTTCATTATTTACCAAGTATAGAGAGAGTGTTAGAGAGAGAGTTTGAAGAAAAAGCAAGAACAAATCTTGTGGGAGAAAGAAGAAGGTCTTGATTGTTTAGGCCATCCCCATTCACAACTTATTTTGGGAAGGAAAAGAAGAAGAAGAAATCAAAAAGGTATAACTCCAAACTTTAAGCTATTTTTATGTGTTTGGACATAGATCCTTGAAGTTTTATGTTCTTGATGGCTAGAACCTTATGATAAGGTTAGATCTTGAATATATAATGTTTTGCTTGTTCATATGTGTGAGTTTATGTTGGAAAAATTTAGAAGAAAGAAAGTAAAGGAGATTTCCGGAAATTTTGTTTGAAAAAGGTTGTTATATGCTTGTCATTTTGAAATCTATAAAGGATCTTGTGATTTTCTTTCTTGATATGCTAGATCCATAGGTTAGGGACAAAATCCCTTTTGAATCACTCAAATATATTGAAAAATGAGCAAACCATGAATTTATTACCAAAGCATGCCAACTGTTAAACAACCTTGCTGACCCCTGACTTTGAGCCTGTTTTACGAGACCTAAACATAACCAAATTTGATGTTTGATAAATGAAAAGTGTAGTTCAGGAAGATACGAATCCAACAAAATTGACGGATCGTAAATCGAAGTTGTAGATTTCATTTTATGAAGGTTTTGGTGAAAGACCCCAAATCTGGAAATCAAGAACGAAAATTAGAAAAAAAAAATTAACTATTTGTTATTTAATTATGTTTAAATAATAAATAAATTTAAGTAATTGATTAATTATTATTAAATAATTATTAAGGATAATTAAGAATTGCAAATTAATTATTTATGATTTGATTAATTTTAAAATATAAATAAACCTAATGAGTTATTATTTATTATTAAATAATAACTAAAGATAATTAGTACTCACTTATTAGTTATTTATTATTTGATTAACATTAAATAATAAATAAACCTAATTAGTTATTATTAAATAATAACTAAAGATAATTATTACTCACTAATTAATTATTTATTATTTGATTAACTTTAAATAATAAATAAACCTAATTAGTTATCATTTATTAAATAATAACTAAAGATAATTCTTATTCACTAAGTAATTATTTATTACTTGATTAACCTTAAATAATAAATAAATCTAATTAGTTATTATTTATTATTAAATAATAACTAAAGATAATTCATATTTACTAATTAATTATTTATTATTTAATTAATTTTAAATAATAAATAAATCTAGTTATCTATTATTTATTATTAAATAATAACTAAAGATAATCGTTACGCACTAATTAATTATTTGATTAACGTTAAATAATAAACAAACCTAATTAATTATTATTTAATCTTAAATAATAATTAAAGACAATTAAAATTTATAATTTGATTATTATTTAATTAATAATTAAATAATAAGTGAATATAATTAGTTATTAAGTACTATTAATAATAATGACTAAAGATAATTAATTAATTACTATTTAATAGTAATTAATTGAAGATAGAGTCAATAAAATAGAGAGAGCTTAATAACCCATTAATTAAACAATCATAATAAATTGCTTAAGGGTTTAATAAATAAATATTACTTAAGAAAAAGTAATGTTAATCAATTGAACAATTATTATTAATTGTTTAAGGGTTTAATAAGTGTTTATCACTTAAGGGAAACATTAGTAATTAATTAAACCATCAACCTAAGGATCAATTAAGTGTCTTATAGGATTTACGATAGTTTATGTGTGCTATGTGATTTGCTTAATTGTTAAATAAATAGCATAAGTAAGCGTGTCGATATACAACTACGCGTTAGTACTAATTGATAGATCAACATTATCAATGTTAGGTTCTTCAAGGCCAATTAGTTAAAGCTAGAATTATTTGTAGCTGAGCAGACAGGCAAGTTCCCTAACTCAATCTCGAGTTATTATTTTCGAAGCATGTTAGTGAATAATTATTGTCGATTATTCACATCTATACTGATTATTGAGATTCGCACATTGTGCAATTGAATTCCTATCCTATTATGATTGAACTGTAAATTTAATTAAAGTTCTTTCAAGTATGAATTGTTTATGAGATCGATCTATGCTATTTGTATCAGCTAGATCCAGCATGTCTAAATTGGTTAAGACAATGGTATTTTAAAAGCTGTTCTTATTAAATTGTTGTAGTAAGAACTCTTGGCTGAGAAAAGGATAAACTTGTTTAAGGCATGATATCAATGCTGGTTATTAAGTGTTTATGCATAAATCACGGGGTATGAGAGGTTGATCCCCTCGATTACCAAAACTTTTTAAGAGGTCCAGCTTACATGCTGAGAACCTTGGAAAACGTCCTTGGTTATTTCAAACCACTCAGTAATTGGCATTCAATTATTTGAATATTCAACTGTTGACTGCTAATTCATATTTCTTCACAATTTTATACTGTTGTTGAACATTGAAAGCGAAATTTCCGTCTATTCATGATATATCTCCCTTGCGTATAAACTTGCTAAGCAAACTAGTTGCTTACCCTTGCTATATCATGATCTTCATTTCAGCTAAAGCAGAAACGTCTAGAGGAGACAAAGGAAAAGGGAAGGTGCAAGAGTAGATGCCTGATAGTGCCTATATACTAGTTATTATTGAATGTTGTTTGATTAAGTGAACCTTTTATTGTATTAAGGGTACGTTTTATGTTAAGGTTAAAGAACCTTGGGACCAAGATTGTAAGACTTTATTATTATTTCAATAAACAATGTATGTTTATTATTCCGCATTTAGTTAAAAAGTATGTTTGTCGTTGAGTATCGTGAGCACCGAATTCGAGGTTAGGAAACCCGGATTTGGGGGCGTCACAGTCAGGTATTATTCCGATCAATAATATAGATGCCTATGTATTGTTTGATTCGGGTGCTACTTGTTCATTTATATCCGATGACTTTGCTAAGAACTTAAAATTGTCTAAAGAGGAATTAGATTACCCTTTGAACTTAGAAATTGCGAATAGGGAAGTGATTCCTGTTAGGTACGTACACAAGAACTGTAGAGTGGATATTAAGGGAAACGTGATGACTATAGGTCTGATCCCAATCAAACTTGGAGAATTTGACGTTATTTTGGCAATGGATTGGTTATTCAATTATAGGGCAATAATTAATTGCTAAAAGAAACGTATTAACCTTATGACTCCGTCAAATGTAGTATTTTACGGTAGCAAGTCGCCTAGGTAAGCGAGTTGTCTGACGATGATGCAGGCCAGGAAGTTGTTAAGACAAGGCTGTGTGGGATACTTAGCCTACATAGTTGATACTCGAAAAGAGAGTCCGAAATTAGAAGAGATACATGTCACAAGGGACTTTGTAGACGTCTTTCTAGATGATTTGCCAGGACTTCTGCCAGATAGGGAAGTTGAGTTTGTAATCGATTTGGTGCCAGGAACTGCCCCGATATCGAAAGCTCCATACCGTATGGCTCCTGTAGAGATGAAAGAATTAATGGTACAGCTGCAAGAACTTTTAGATAAGAAGTACATTCAATCAAGCGTATCATCGTGGGGAGCGTCGGTGCTATTTGTCAAGAAGAAGGACGGATCGATGCGACTTTGCATTGATTATAGAGAGTTGAACAAGGTCACGATTAAGAATAAATACCCGTTACCAAGAATTGACGAATTGTTTGATCAATTGAAATGAGCTAGGTATTTCTCGAAGATAGATTTGAGAAGTGGTTATCATTAGTTAAAGGTGAGAAAGGAAGATGTACCGAAGACAGCGTTCAGGACTCATTATGGTCACTACGAGTTTCTGGTGATGTCATTTGGTCTAACGAATGCTCCTGCAACATTCATGGACCTAATGAACAGGGTGTTTAAGCCGTTTTTGGATATGTTTGTAGTAGTATTCATCAATGATATTCTAATTTATTCCAAAACCAAGGAAGAGCGTACAGAGCATTTGAAGGCGACATTGGAAGCATTAAGAAGAGAGAAGTTGTACGCTAAATTTTCAAAGTGTGAATTCTGGTTAGAGCGGGTGCAATTTCTTGGACATGTGATTGACAAGGATGGGATTTCGGTGGATCCGTCAAAATTTGAAGCAGTGCTTAACTGGGATCAGCCAAAAACACAATCGGAAGTAAGGAGTTTTCTAGGATTGACAGATTATTACAGAAGATTTATTCAGGATTTTCCCAAAATTGCAACTTCGTTAACGAATTTGATTATGAAAGTGGCGAAGTTCGTTTGGACGGAGAAGTGTGAGGAAAGTTTTCAAGAATTAAAGAAGAGGTTGAGTACGGTGCCTGTGTTGTCTCTACCAGATAACACAGGAAATTTTGTGGTGTACATTGATGCGTCGCATAAAGGACTAGGCTGTGTGCTTATGCAAAACGGTAAGGTCATTGCGTACGCGTCACGACAATTAAAGGACTATGAGAAGGGGTATCCTACCCATGATTTAGAATTGGTTGCGGTAGTGTTTGCTTTAAAGATCTGGAGACACTATCTTTACAGGGAGAAGTGTGAAATATATACAGACCACTAGAGTCTGAAATATATTTTTACACAGAAGGATCTGAACATGCGACATAGGAGATGGTTGGAATTGATAAAAGATTACGACTGCGAGATTTTATACCATCCGGGTAAAGCGAACGTCGTGGCCGACGCCTTAAGCAGAAAGGGTCAGGAGAAACTATCTATGTTAACCGCTCGTGAGGACCTAATTACAGTAATGGCGAAACTGGAGTTGGAGGTGAAATATTCGGAGGAGTCTGAAGAAAAATTATTTTAATTGACAATCGGTTCAACTTTGGTGGATAAGGTTAAGGAAGCACAAATTCAGGGCGAAGAATGTGAGAAAATCAGGAAAAGAATATCTGGAAGTGATGAAGCAAAATTTAAAGTTGATAACGAAGGAGTATTAAGATTCGAGGGAAAAATTTGGGTTTCGCCAGTACTAGAAGTTAAGGAGGAAATTTTGAGCGAGGCTTATAATTCAAGATATTCGATTCATCCGGGAAGTACGAAGATGCACCAGGATCTCTGACAGCATTTCTGGTGGCCGAATATGAAAAGGGACGTTGCCGATTGTGTAGCCAAGTGTTTGACATGTCTGAAAGATAAAGCAGAACATCAGAGACCAAGCGGGTTATTACAGCCATTAGAAATCCCATAATGGAAATGAGAACATATCACAATGGATTTCGTAGTAGGTCTTCCGATGACTCAGAAAGGTTTCGACGCAGTTTGGGTTATCGTCGATCGACTAACGAAATCAGCACATTTTCTACCGATCAAGATCAGATTCAACTTAGATCAGTTGGCGAAGTTGTACGTGACAGAGATTGTTTCAAGGCACGGTGTTCCAATATCTATTGATTCAGATAGGGATCCGTGCTTCACATCAAACTTCTGGAAGCGACTACAAGAATGCATAGGAACGCAGTTACGTATGAGTATGACATATCATCCACAGACCGACGGACAGAGTGAAAGAACGATTCAAACATTGGAGGATATGTTGAGAGCTTGCATTATGGATTTCAAGGGAGATTGGGATAATCATCTACTGTTGGTGGAATTTGCTTATAATAATAGTTACCACGCAAATATTGGCATGCCGCCTTATGAAGCGTTGTACGGCAAAAAGTGCAGAACTCCATTATGCTGGGATGAAGTTGGCGAACGTCAATTGCTAGGACCAGAACTGGTACAACAAACTGCAGAAATTGTCAAGGAGGTCAGGGAAAAATTGATAGCAGCTCAGGATAGGAAGAAGAAATATGCCGATCAACATCGTAAGAATCGAGAGTTTGAGTCTGGTAGCTATGTTTTCATGAAGGTATCTCCTTGGAAAGGGAATATTCATTTTGGTGAGAAGGGGAAACTGAGCCCGAGGTTCATTGGACCCTTTGAAGTGTTAAGAAGAGTTGGTGAGGTTGCGTATGAGGTAGTTTTACCTCCGACGTTAGAACACATACACAATGTTTTTCATGTCTCGATTTTACGCCCATACAAACCCGACTACAAGCATTTTATAGAATATGAACCCCTGCAAGTTGAAAAAGATTTATCTTACGAAGAAGAGCCTGTTCAGATAGTTTACAGGAAAGAGCACGTGCTAAGAAATAAAATTATACCTTATATTAAGGTGTTCGGGAGGGACCACAACGCTGAAGAAGCTACGTGATAACTCGAAGATCAGATGATGAGAAATTTTCCTCAGTTATTTGCTTAGTCTGTGTGTAGCAATTTTGGGGACAGAATCTTTGTAAGGGGGGAGAATGTAACAGGAAGAATTAATAGAATCGTGATTCTGGGGACATAATCCTTTTAAGGGGGGAAAGATGTGACGAACGAGATTTTTGTAATGTTATTTAAATATTTATTGAATTAAATAATTAAATAATGAATTTGTGGTAGATTAATTTAATTATATGTGTTACATTAGTTAAATTAATGTGGAGAATTTTTATATTTAAAGTATGTATTTGATTAAATGCATTATTTAAATTAGTATAATGTTATTCTAATTAATTTAATAATTAATTAGAGAGTTAATAATTTGTCATAATCAATAAATGAGAATTTTAAGTATGTGATAATGTGATTTAATATGGTATTATTCTATTTGATTTAATTGATTTAAATGAGATTAATTAGTTAATTAAATATGTGACATTAAACAATATTATAAGCAAGTTATTAAAATAAACTAGAAAGGAGGAATAAAGGATTAGCCAAACATAGCCTTAGTGGGGGTTGGAGTCAGTTAACCCATTATGGGATTAACTGACAACCATGCTCTGCCACATTTATTTCATACGCATTCTATCATCAGTTCCTAAAAACCAAGTCAGAGAGAAAAAGAGAGAATTTTGAGAAAATTGGAGAATTGAGAAGAAATCCTTTCATTTGTTGCATAATCTAAGCATTAATCAAGGTAATTCCTTGAATTCAAACTTTAATTCATGTTCTTTTAAGTTTTATTCCATGAACGTATATTTTAAGTTTTCTATAATCTGAATTCTAAGGCTAAATTTTAATAACTTGATGTTAGATTTTTTTAAGCATGCATAAATGTATTTTATATGATTTATATGTGATTTAGAGTAATTAAATCCATGAAATCATGTTTATATTAGAGTTCTGGAATTTACAGAGTAGTAATATACGAATATGGCTTAAATGTATGAAATAGATGCTTGTTTTGCATGTTAATCAATTAAATTGATAATTGATTATGTTTATGCATGTAAAAACGAAGAAAACAAAAGTTAAACGGATTGAATTGGTTAAGAAATGAATTCAGAGTGATTAATTACGCTAATTGTATTAAAATATAAGCATAAAGCATAAACAGTGAATTTTTAGCTTTTAAATTAGTTATTTAGATTGTTTATGATGTTAAAATCATTGTGTATATTTTAGGTTTTGGTTTTATAACACATATGATGAATCGATAGTAATTAAACTGGTGAATTGTGAAAAACATTGGCCAAATTTGACATTTTTCTATGTTCTTCGCAAACTGCAGGAACTGGGTTTCGGGTCCACCGCCCCGTCGGTGGAAATACACTAGGATTAGCGCCCCGACGGTGGCCCCACCCCGGCGGTATAAATGAACTAAGATTGCCGCCCCGACGATGTCTTTGCCCCGACGCCCAAATTGAACTAAATTCTACTGCCCCGGTGGTAGCCTCGCCCTAGCGGAAATTTTGTGAAGGAAACCACCGCCCCGGCGGTGAAACGGGAAATGAAAAATTTTCTTCTTTCTTTGTGCTCATTTTATGTTACCATGTGCATGTTTAAAGCTTAGACTAATGTATTAAATGAATAATAAGATACTATGATGGATGATAAGCAAATACCTATTAATTATCCGGTGACAATTGAGATATTAAAATGAAAATTGGATGAGAATGAATCTTGAAGTGTTTATAATACTGTAACTAATCATTGTTACTGCTTTATAAACGGAATGTATAAGTTGATTAAGGAACGTGAATTTTAATTTGTAATCTACGCACGAGGCAAGTTTTCTACCCTTAGTCTTTTATTTCGTTGAAAGCAAGTTTCTGAACTTCACTCTTATATTGAGCAAGTTTCTTAAGTCTACTTTTTATTGAGCAAGTTCTAAAACCATATCTCTCTTTTATGCAAGTTTCTATACTCTACTTCATATTGAGCAAGTTCTTTACCATAATTCGTTCAAGTTCATGAATTCAAATGTGTTATTCTAATTTCTTTTAAATGAATACTTCAGTTATATAGAGTTTATTCGATTGTATGCCTTTGAGATTCAGTCTTTAATTCTTGAATACCTTTCATAGTAAATTATTGAACCTTGATTGACTAGCGAACTCTTATTGATTCGACTTGTCCATAGTTGATGAGCGTTCTAAATTCTAGAAACGTTATTGAAGTAAATCCAAACCAAACTTCCTTTGGTGCGGACTCTGATGTCAAACTGAGATGAACAACCCTAATATAGGGGATTATTTTACGCGTTAGCGTTTAGATGTTGTGCACATACATGGTACAAAGGGCTGATCCCCCTAAGTACGAGAAGTAAGGTCCATATAGTCTTACGACTGTTAAAGGTTTAAAGTAGAAATACTTGATAACCTGAGACATAGTTCGTGGTCTTGTGACCCTTAGACGTTCTTTTGATTTTTGTATTCTAATCTTGATTCAAAAGTCGAGAATTTGATTATCCAATATCCATTAATTATTCGCGTGTTATTATTATTTTTGTTGGGATAATTGCTGGGCAATTGTTGCTCACCCTTGTATAATAACATTGCAGCTAAAGTTGAAAGAGGTGATGAGCCATCCACTAGTAAGGGCAAAGGCAAAGCAAACAAGTGATGAAGACTTATTATATTTGTTTAAATGATGTTTATGTAATAGACTTATGTTATGTTTCCGCATTAATGTTTTATTAAGGTTAGATGACCTGGGATTTATTTGTTAAAGATATTGTAACCCTTTAATGGGAGATTTCTATTTTAATTAAGAGTTTTCATTTATATATGAATGGGTAGTTAGATGTGATGTGACTTATTTAGATAGTGAACATCAAATCTTGTGGAAACGAAGTACCCGGATTTGGGGGTGTTATATTTAAGTACACTCAAGTTACCGATGATGCTATCAGACTTTGATTATTTCCTTTCACGCTTCGTGACAAGGCAAAGAGTTGGTTGCATTCGCTTCCTTCGGGCTCGATTATTACATGAAATGACTTAGCCCAGAAATTTTTGGCAAAGTTCTTCCCACCCGCAAAAGCTACAAGATTGAGAAATGTCATCACTTTGTTTGCTCAATATGATTATGAGTCCTTGTATGAAGCTTGGGAATGATTTAAAGACCTAATAAGGAGATGTCCACACCATGGTTTGCTTCAATGCTTGCACGTTCAGACCTTCTATAACGGGTTGACCAATGCTACCCGATCAAGTGTTAACGCAGCTGCAGGTGGTGCTTTAATGGGAAAGAGTTTTAAAGAAGCCTATAACTTATTGGAGACTATGGCTGCCAATAATTATCAATGGCCATCAGAGAGGAGAATGCCACAAAAGGCAGCAGGAAAATTGGAAATTGACCCTTTCACTGCAATAGCCGCGCAGCTAGCCGCGCTTACAAAGAAAGTGGAAACTCTACGAACTCAATCTGTGTAGAGCATTTCTGAAACATATGACTTGTGTGTTGGGAATCATCCTACCGAGCAATTCGCAATCAATGCAGAATCCGTACAGTTCGTTGGTAACTATAATAGGCAGCAAAACAACCCTCACTCCAATCAATACAATCCTAGATGGAGGAATCACCCAAATTTCTCATGGAGCAACAATAATAACACCCAAAACTAATATTCAGCACCTAGGCATCAATATCCTCCAGGATTTCAAACCCAAACTCAACCACCTCATCAAACTCAATCACACCAACAAATCTCAAACCCACCCTTGCCACAACAGGAGAAAAAGCCTAGTGTGGAGGAGTTAGTTGCACAAAACATTGCTTCAATACGGAATCTAGAGCTTCAAATAGGAAAAATAGCTAGTGCCTTTAATATCCATCCTCCAGTTGCCTTACCTAGTGATACGAAAGTCAACCCAAAAAGAGAAGGTAAAGAGCATTGCAAGGTTGTAGCCTTGAGAAGTGGTAAGGAACTATCTGAAGTTGTGAATGAAGTTCCATCAAAAACAGTTGTTGAGGATGAGAATGTGGAAAAAGAGGAAGAAAAGAGAAAAGTAACAGAGAAGAGGGAAAAGGAGCCATTTTCAAAACTAGAGGGAAGCAAACAAGGCCCTATGTATCCACCATGCCCGTTCCCACAACGTTAGTAGAAAATAAAGTTGGATAAGCAATTCTCTAAGTTCTTGGAAGTCTTCAAGAAATTGCACATAAATATACCATTCGTTGAGGCATTGGAACAAATGCCTAGTTATGTGAAGTTCATAAAAGACATTTTGTCAAGAAAGAGAAGGCTTGAGGATTTCGAGACGGTGGCACTAACCGAAGAATGTAGTGTTGCCTTACAAAGGAAGTTACCACCCAAGTTAAAAGATCTGGGGAGTTTCACAATTCCTTGTACAATTGGTAACCAATTCTTCGGCAAAGCCCTATGTGATTTGGGGGCAAGCATAAATCTAATGCCACTCTTAATTAATCAACAGCTGGGATTAAGTGAGGCAAAACCTACAAATGTTACATTTCAACTTGCGGATAGGTCTCTCACGTACCCAAGAGGCATAGTAGAAGATGTGCTTGTCAAAGTGGACAAGTTTATTTTTCCAGCAGATTTCATTGTTCTTGATTTTGAAGAAGATAGGGAGATACCTATTATCCTTGGGCGACCATTCTTAGCCATGGGCAGAACTTTATTTGATGTGCAAAAAGAAGAGCTAACCATGCGTGTCCAAGACCAATAGATAACTTTAATGTTTTTAAAGCAATGAAGTTTCCTAATGTGCAGGATGAATGCTTCAGGATGGACTTGATTGACGAAGTGGTGAATGAGGTGTTCACAACAAATTATGTGGTTGATCCTTTTGAAGATTTTCTTGGCGAGTCACTTGAGAGTGAAACTCTTTTTCCTAATGAAATGGTGAAATTGCTGGAAGTTCCCCACGTTTTATCAAGTGTAAGAAACAGTTTGAACCGTTAGATAGATCAAGCAGTCCTAGTGCCATTGCAAAATCCTCATGGGAGGAGCCACAATTTGGAGCTCAAACCATTGCCTATCCACTTGAGGTATGCGTATTTGGGCAATGCTAGTACTTTTCCTATTATTGTGTCTGTTTCACTTGATGATGTGCAGGAAAATAAATTGCTAAGAGTGTTACGGGAGTACAAAACAGCTCTAGGATGGTCCATTGCCGACATCAAGGGCATTAGTCCTGCATTTTGCATGCACAAGATCATATTGGAGGACGAAGCCAAACCTGTAGTTGAGCATCAATGTAGATTGAACCCCATCATGAAGGTGGTGGTCAAGAAGGAAATTATCAAATTTCTGGATGTAGGCATCATTTATCCCATCTCAGACAGTCCATGGGTCAGTCTAGTGCAATGCGTTCCGAAAAAGGGAGGCATGACAGTGGTCTCTAATGAAAATAATGAGTTGATTCCAACTAGAACTGTCACTAGATGGAGAGTTTGCATGAACTATAGGAGGCTGAACAAGGCTACATGCAAGGATCATTTCCCGCTTCCATTCATTGATCAAATGCTGGACAGGTTAGCGGGACATGAATTCTATTGTCTTTTGGATGGATATTTGGGCTATAACCAAATTTCAATTACTCCCGAAGATCAAGAGAAAACGACATTCACTTGTCCATATGGGACATTTGCTTTCAGAAGAATGTCATTTGGGTTATGTAACGCACCCGCAACTTTCCAAAGATGTATGATAGCAATATTCTCTGATATGGTCGAGTAAGGATTGGAGGTTTTCATGGATGATTTTTCAGTTTTTGGAGATTCATTCGACTTATGCCTTGAAACCTTGTTAAAGTGCATAACGATGTGTTGAAACAATTCTTGTGCTGAATTGGAAAAAATGCCACTTCATGGTGCAAGAAGGCATTATTTGGGGCATAGAGTGTCTTCAAAGGGGCTAAAGGTTGATAACGCCAAGATTTAAACCATTGAGAAACTTCCACCACCATCTAATGTCAAAGGCATTCGTAGTTTCCTTGGACATGCTGGATTTTATAGGCGGTTTATTAAAGATTTTTCCAAAATTACAAAGTTGTTATGCAGTCTTCTTGAGAAAGACAATTCGTTTATCTTTAATCAAACATGTTTAGAAGCTTTTGAATTACTAAGGAAGAAGCTTGTGAGTGCTCCTATCATCATGGCTCCGGATTGGGATCTTCCATTTGAATTGATGTGTGACACTAGTGACTTTGCAATTGGCGCCGTCTTGGGCCATCACAAGGACAAAGTGTTCCATGTGATATATTATGCTAGCAAAACTCTATCGGGAGCACAACTCAACTATACGACCACAGAGAAAGAATTGCTTGCTATTGTCTATGCTTTTGACAAATTTCGTGCTTATCTCATTGGCACAAAGGTCATTGTGTATACTGATCATTCAGCCATAAAATACTTGATAGCAAAGAAGGATGCAATGCCACGCTTGATTCGATGGGTTTTATTGCTTCAGGAGTTTGATCTTGAGATTTGGGACAAGAAGGGAACCGAGAATCAAGTGGCGGATCACCTTTCAAGGCTGGAAAATACAGACCAAGAGGTGGGGGATGATGTCATGATTAATGAGTCTTTCCCTGATGAACAACTTTTTGTCATCACACAGGAAGTACCATGGTATGCTGACTTTGTGAATTATGTGGTGAGTCATGTGCTACCCCCCGAGCTGAGCTATCTATAGAAAAGAAAGTTTCTGCATGATGTGAAACACTATTTTTGGGACGAACCATTTTTGTTTAAGCAATGTGTGGACCAGCTGATCAGAAGATGTGTACCTCAATCTGAAATGGAAGGTATTCTGCAACAGTGTCATGCTTCAGCTTTTGGAGGACATTTTGGTGGAGAGAGAACAGCTGCGAAGGTTCTTCAATCGGGTTTCTATTGGCCAACGTTGTTCAAGGATGCCCATGTTTTTGTGTTGAAATGTGATAGTTGTCAAAGAGTGGGGAACATTTCCAGGCGTCATGAGATGCCGCTAACCACAATCTTGGAGGTTGAGATCTTTGACATATGGGGTATTAACTTCATGGGTCCGTTTCCTTCTTCATTCAACAATCTGTATATTCTAGTGGCTATGGACTATTTGTCAAAGTGGGTCGAAGCAGCAGCAACACCCACCAATGATGCAAAGGTTGTGCTGAGATTCCTCCGTCGAAACATTTTCACAAGATTCAGAACTCCTCGGGCGATAATTAGTGATGAAGGGTCACATTTTTGCAACAAGAACTTCAATGCCCTTCTTGCTAAATATGGGGTAACCCATAAAGTCGCTACGGCTTACCATCCTCAGACGAGTGGCCAAGTGGAGGTGTCTAATAGAGAGGTGAAAAGAATTCTGGAAAAGGTGGTGAACCCGAACCGAAAGGATTGGTCATTAAAGCTTGATGATGCCTTGTGGGCGTATAGGATAGCATATAAAACTCCAATCAGGATGTCACCATACCAGCTGGTATATGGGAAGGCATGTCAACTTCCGGTGGAATTAGAGCACAATGCATATTGGGCCATCCAAATGCTTAATTTTGATCTGAATGCTGCGAGAGAGAAACGCCTTTTGCAACTCAACGAGATCGACGAGTTCCGTCTCCAGTCTTATGAGAATGCAAAATTGTACAAGGAGAAAGTCAAGAGGTGGCATGATAAGAAGATAATCAATCGAAAATTTGAGGTTGGACAATCCGTTCTACTTTATAATTCCCGATTGAAGCTTTTTCCGGGTAAACTCAAATCAAGATGGTCAGGGCCATTTTGCATCAGTTATGTTTTTCCGCATGGTGCTATTGAGCTACGAGATGACAAAATAAATCAGTTGTTCAAAGTGAACGGGCAAAGAATTAAGCATTACTGGGGTCGTGATATTGAGCGCCAAACGACCTCAGTTAGTCTCGAAGATCCAAAATGAACAGGGAGTAATCAAGATGGTCAGGGCTATTTGGGAGGCAACCCAATGTTCCATTTTATTATTTAAGTTATTTTATTTTTTGGCAAAAAAAGGGGTTATGTTTCTCGTTAAATTAGTGTGTTTAATTTTATTTTATGTTTTATCAGTAATTGGTTATAACTTATTCAATGTCAATATCTGTTTGCAGGTGCACGAATGAGAATTAAAATTTAATGTCAGTCAAGTCTAGCAAAGGCAATGCATTACTGCATGACTATATGACTGCACGAGTAAGCAGGTCAGGCACAAGGCAGCAGCAAGCAGGCCAGGCGCGCACAGGTGCGCGTGCGACATCGGACATCAACAACCAGCGGGGCCTCGCCACGAACCAACAAGGTTGCGCCGGCATGCAGGGCCTTCAGCGGGGTTGCGCCAATCTCGGCGGGGCTGCGCCAGACGCGGGTTCATGTTTTTAATAGCAGTCAGGCGCGCTCATTCCCATTCATTCCTTATGTCTCTCTCATGCGACCATCAGAGCTAAATTACAAGGAATCTTACCAACTTCAATTATCATCATCAAAGGCTTCCATTTATCATCTAATTGCACGGATTTGACTACAATTTCATTTTCCACACTAGGAATTCATCAAGCATTGCGATTATTCTATGTTTTTCTCAAGATTTTCCAAGCCAAGGTATTTTACCCAAAACTTAATTTTTGCTTGTCTTGGAGCTGTGTTGGGTGGAATTTTAGTGCAAGAGTGGTATATTTCTCCCATTGCATTGCTTTGTGGAGGGTTTGTCTTATCTTAAATTAGATATATTGTTGTGAAAATCGGGGGTGCACACAAGGTGTTTCACAGATTGTCTAAGTGAGAGTCTTGGATTTTGGGGATATTCTTCTTGTGTTATTGACTTGGCATTGTTAGGTTTGTATAATGCGAACATGCAATCAAATTACATAAATAAAGTGGAAACGCGATAAAATCAGATTTTAAAATTTTATACAAACCATCACCATGATCTTTTTTTATGCACAATTATTAATTAAACGAAAGAGATGGAGAATAAGAATTATACCCTTGTAGAATTCTAGCTTCCTCAGGTACAAGTTCACCTCCAATTCCTTCGCGTTCTCCTTGAATTCCACCAATTAAATTCTTTCCTTTGATCAACGTTAGCCACCCAAGTGTTTGGCCAGTAGAGGCGATCCACCAAGGAATAATACTTGTTCAAAAAGATGGGTGTTGGCAAAACCCTAGTTTCTATCTCTATAGAAATTGTAAGTACTCTCCACAATTCTTATGCAAGAGTGTGTCACCCTAATCTATGATAAGACTTCTCTTATTTATAGATGTAGGAAAAACCCTTCCCTAAACTATTTAGGCTTAGGGTTTCTATTCTAATTAAACTCTTTTAATTAATTTAAACTCCTAATCCAATTAGGAATTCATGTGAGAGTACTTCTATTAATTAATTCTCAATCCCTATTAGGATTTTAAATAATATTAATAGTAATAATAATAATAAGATTCCTCTTATTAATTTATATTTAATATTTATAAAATATTAAATAATAAATATTAAGCTGTTTAATTTATTCTATCTCCACAGACTAAATTAAATAAACTTAACTTATTATTACAATTATGCCATTTACTTCTTAAATAAATATTTTTCTTTTGCGGTGTGACCCTTTAGGTTCTCCATATTAAACCGGTTGTGAATAAATCAATTAGAACAATTATAATCTTATTTAAATAAATAAATTAAACTATTTAATTCATTTAAATAAATAATATTTATTCTACAATAAGGATAAGCCCCCTTAGCGATCAACGACTTTCCAGATAATATAGATTTCAACATTAATCATAAAAGAACCTTTCAGTGCTTAGTTACCGTACAATTCAATCCTTCTACCATACAATGTCCCAATTAAATATAAGACATGGAATTACTGTCAAGTCTTATTTTATTTAATTATATGTATTTCGATTCTCAAATGCACAACTCTAAATAATGCAAATTAGAAACTCTTTTCTAATTTCATTCTGCCTTGGCCAAGGACTACTGAGTTGTCATTTATCGAATCACATAGAACATTCACATCTTTTATTAGACGTGGTAGATTCTTTGTTGATCATTCACCTATCTCCATGTACAACTTATTATACCCAATCATACCTTTTGTTATACCCTAAAGGTCTTAAGGGACATGTCAAAGTATAACTCATCATACACAAGATACTATGATGATCTCAAGTCCAAGGATCACTTGTACTACTATCACTAGAGGAATTCCTATTGACAGGCGAGTAAAACTCCATTAGGTATTCCTTAGCGAGCCACGTTCAGTGAACTTATTCTCCGATAAGCACCTACATACTTGCTTTAGTGTCTCCACACAAATGATTATGAGATCAATCATCCTCTTCTTAAGAGCAAGCAACGTATGTACTAATCTATCCTGATTCACTAATCCCCTTTTTAGTAATCCAACGATTAGGAACGATTTTACTTTGTGAGCTATCTAGAATTTAGATCTCATTAGCATGATTACCATCATGATTCTAAAAGCATTGCTCAAAACTATGGGTTTATCACATTTAATATAGCAGCACTATGTAGATAATATAAAATGCCTTTTAAGAAAATAAATTCTTTTATTAATAACTGAATAAGATTACAAAGTATATGCTACATCATATCAAATATGATTGGCTTGTGTGCATACTACTTTCAATCTCCCACTTGCACTAAAGTCAATCCTCATGGTATCTAATACCCTTCTTCTCTAAGTGACGATCATCCTGCCGTTTGGATAAAACTTCAGTAAATGGATATGCAATGTTGTTCTTGAGAGTCCACTATCTCTATAGTGACTTTTCTTCTTTCAATGATTCCTCTAATCAAATGAAAGTGCTACAACACATGTTTGAATCCAAGATGAGACTTAGGAACTATTCCTAGTTCTGTGACGAACTTTTTATCCAAACAATCAACTTGCAGCTTCACTTACAGCTATATACTTTGTCTTTGTCACTAAATCAGCAACTCTTTGCTATTTTTGGAACCTTTCCAATTCACTACACCACCATTCAAGGTAATAATTTACCCTAAAGTGGATTTGTTATCGTCTTGGTCAGTCTGAAAAACTTGAGTCTGTTTAGCCCTCTAGTTTTAATTCAGACCTACCATGAATCGTGATCACAACTTCAATACCGGTTAAGTACTTAAGATGTTTATCACTGTCTTATAGTGATCTTCTCCAGAATATGACTGATCAACATCAGGCCTTGTATATTCATTGCATACATGATAGTAACTCATGCGATCTCTCTTTAAATTGGAGACAATTTTATAGAGATTCACTCCATGGCTCATCATCATGAGACCTCTCTTGGAGTTTGCCATGCTAAACGCCTTCAGCATCGAATGAATATACGTTCAATGGGTCAAGCCGAACATCCTTTTAAATCTATCCATATAGATTTATATCCCCAATTTATAGGATGCTCCTCCCAAGTTATTCATGGAGGAATGTTTAGACAATTTTATCTTTACTAATTGTAGCATTGGTGTGTTATTCGTTATCAGTAATATATCAACATATAATACTAGGAATATCACAGTGCTCCCACTGACCCTTTTGTACACACTAGGTTCATTCTCATTTTTGATAAAATTAAACTCTTTAGATTGTCTCATCTTTGAGAAGCTTGCTTTAATCCATAAATAGATCATTATAGCTTAAAACACGATTTGCTTCAACCTTTGAAACAAATTCCTCCGGTTGTATCCTACATACATTCTCCTCAAGTCTTCATTGAGGAAGGACGTCTCCACATCCATTTTGCCAGATTTCGTAATAAGTTGCAATCACAAGCAAAATCCAAATGGACTTGAGCATTACTCAGTAAGGTTTTATTACAGTCAACTCCTTGACTTTATTTGAAACCTTTTAAATAGATATGGTCTTATAGGTCTCCACCTTACCATTTGCCCTAGTCTTTCTCTTTAAAAACTCATTTACACCCTCTAGACACTATACCTTTGGGTGGAGTAGCCAGAGTCTATACTTGGTTCTCATACATGGAGTCCATTTCGTATTTCATGGCCATCTGCCATTTCTCTAAGTGTCTTCTACTCATAGCCTCATCGTATATAATTGGATCATCATCTTCTATGATGCATACCTCATCATCATCCTCTATGATGAATCCATACCTTCTAGGTATCTTCGGTACTCTTCCAGATTTATGATTCGGTTGTGGTACAATAGGTCTATCTACAGGTCCCTCGGTTTGATTTAAAGTGCTTTGTGGTTCTTGAACTCTTTCAAGATCTATTACCCTCCCACTAGCTCTTTCAATGATAAACATCTTTATCCAAGAAGGCAGCGTATAGGATTATAGTAACAATACCCTAAACTTTCTTTAGGATATCCCACAACTCTGCACTTGTCAGATTTTGTCCCAAACTTATCTTTTGAAACCTTTTCACATAAGTTGGACAACCCCTTATCTTAATATACTTAAGATTAGGAATCCTCCCTATCCATAACTTTTATGGAATCATGGGGCCGAATTTTGAGGTTACCTTATTTTGTAGATATGCAGTCGTTTCTAGGGCATAACCCCAGAAGGATACTAGAATGTCGGTAAAAATCATTATGGACTGCACCATATTCTACATGGTACAATTTTCCTTTTTAGATACACCAATCAATTATTGCGTATCATGAAACGTCCATTATGAGAAAAATACCATTTTGAGATGATCTAGAAACTTATTGCACAAGTATTCCTTCCTCGATCTGATCAAAAAATCTTAATACTTTGTCAATTTGTTTCACTTCTGAATTCTTTGAACCTTTCAAATGATTCAGACTTGTATTTCATCAAATACATATATTTAACTCTTTGAATGATCATTTCCTTTTCTTTTACTAGTTTGTTCAATTTGCAAAATTATTTTTCATGTAAGTCAAGTTTACAAAGTCCATCAAATGATCTTCCAGTTTCAAACAAAACATTATCATTATAAATAGAACAACAATTGTTCTTGAATATAATACCAGAACCTTCCTTGTCCAACAACGGAAGTAATAATGTTTCTAAAGAGATCTGGAACATAATAACAACTTATTAACTTAATAGACTTGCTCGTAGGTAACGCTAAACTATAAGTTCCTACGGCTAATGTAGCAACCATTACTCCATTCTCCGCACGTAAGATTACTTACTCTTTGTTTAGCTTTCTACTTCTGCTTAGTCTCTATATTGGATTGCATACGTGAGAACTACAGCCGGTATCCAATACCCAAGTAGAACCTTGACTTACAGAAAGATTTATTTTTAATCATGAACAAACCTATATCTGTAACCGAAGCTTCACTAAGCTTCTTCTGGTTAGCCTCTGTAAGATTCTACTTACAGTTTCCTTTCCAGTATCCAGGCTTATTGCAGTGGAAGCAAACTCCTTTGCTATCTGCATTAGTCTTGTTCTTATTGTCCTTTGTTTTTGCCTTTTCATTTACCTTCTTTGAATTGTTCTTCTTTTAAGAAGATTGTTTGGCCTTCTTCCGCTTCTTAGAAGAATCATTTACTAGTAAAACTTGGTCTTTCTTGGTTGGAAAGTGACTCTTTACAGTTTTCAACATGTTTAAGCAACTCAGGCAGGCTGACATATAGCTTGTTCATGTGAAAATTCATAATAATTTGTGAGAAGGAGTCTGGAAGTAATTGCAAGATCAAATCTTGGATCAACTCTCCATCCATTAAAACTTAGTTATCCCAATTGTTCAATCAGATTGATTATTTTAGGACATTTGTCTATACTGTAGTGACATCGGTTATTCTAGATTGGAAGAGCTCTTTAGATATCTAATATCTAGCAGTCATACTTTCCTCACCATTCAACTCCTTGAAGGTGCCGGAGTACAGTAGGAGCATCAATAGTTTCATGTTAACGCTGAAGCTCGTTACTCATGGATGCGAGCATGATACATTGAGCCAACTGTGCATCATCTTGCTACTTTCTAAAAGTAGCAATCTCTTCCTCTGAGGTATTGTCTGCAACCATTGCAGGGATAGGCATATTAAGGACATAAGATAGCTTTTTAGCCTTGAGAACTATTCTCAAATTCTTTAACCAGTCCTTTTAATTTGGTCCGGTTAATTAGCATCTAATATGCTACGCAGTGTTAGTGAATTAGACATTGTAAAATTCTGTAAAATGAATTTGTAATTTAACAACATTTTAGCATACATTCATTTAATTAATTACCAAAATAAATAAGGTCTTTATTTTAAATTGGTATCTCCCACTATTTTCATCAAACTATATTACCCTCAATATATAGTTCGACAAATCTAATTAAAGGTCTGCTAGTGAGAATAAGGATCCCATTTCAAATGTATATAGCCTTGTGATGCCACAACAAACGATATATAAATAAATAGGCAGACAATTATTGTCAATTACATCTCTATGTAATTCCTTGTATTTTGCCTCTTAGATTATTTTGATCAAGTGGTGACACATCCGAATCAAAATTATCCAAGCTAAGTCCATCCTAGCACTTCCATATATTCGAAAGAAAAACACTGTTCTTATGGTGACACAACAAAACAGCATCGTTCAGTCTATTTATAAGCATCAAATGTGGGAAGACAACATCTTAAATATTTAATACTTGCCTTGTGGTGACACAATAAACTCATATTAAATATTTAATACTCTATTGGTTTACCATGCTAGAAGGCGACGTTCGATATTCCAAATATCTTTGAACGCTTAGGACTTAATATGATTTCTTGAGGGATTTATTATTATTAGTCTCATCTTGTTTAGCGCGCATGCACATATATACATATAAAATACGCGTCATATTATTTTACATGCGAAGCATGTTGGATAATATATAATATATATATAGTAAGCATGCACATATAGAATACTATATTCTACCCGGATTGATTATGGACTTTTATTCTAGTTTGGTTCACTAGAGTCACCAAGTGAACCAAAAGGTCAAACCTAGGGTGCAAGAATTAAATTTAAATATAACGATTATATTTAAACCCGGGCTCTATTATAAACGGGTCTTCAAGCGCTCCTTGCTCCTTTGTCTCCAATTCTTCAAAATTAATTCTAACTATTCCTATTACAAAAACTATTTACAATAAATAGAAACCTTGATCAGCAGTCAAGGGGAAGTACATAGGAGGGAGATAAAATTTACATTAAGAAAAAATTAGAGAAGACGAGTTACGCAGACCCCATTTATAAAAACTCATACATTCAAGCATCCACTAAAATAAATCCAATCACACATTGGTCAATAGTCTATAATCAATCTCTATTTATTATCATACATATCTCTATATGTATCAATAAATAACATTCATCCCATGAACAATAAAACCATTCCATATATGCATTAATATCATTTAATGGGCAATATTAGTTAGTATAAAATCCAATTTCAACTCCAATTAGTTATCATGGAATCCAATTCCAACTCTAATTAGTTATCATGAAATTCAATTTCAATTAAAATAAACTTCTTTATTTTAATCATATTCCAAATCAAAATAAACTCTTTTATTTTAATTTATCCAATTTTGAATAAAATAAACTCCTTTATTTTTAATCAAATTCCTAATCAAAATAAACTTCTTTATTTTAATTTATCCAATTTTTTTTAAATAAAAATAAACTTCTTTATTTTTAATCAAATTCCAAATCAAAATAAACTCCTTTATTTTAATTTACAAAAAAAAAATAATAAAAAAAATAAAATAATTTTACACAAACAATTATGCCCAATTAAATTGTTCTAAACACATATCAATGTATATACAGAATCAAAACAATTAATAATTCGCATAAAGTTTGGCTTTGATACCACTGTTAGGTTTGTATAACGCGAACATGCAATCAAATTACATAAATAAAGCGGAAGCGCGATAAAATCAGATTTTAAAATTTTATACAAACCATCACCATGATCTTTCTTTATGCACAATTATTAATTAAACGAAAGAGATGGAGAATAAGAATTATACCCTTGTAGAATTCTAGCTTCCTCAGGTACAAGTTCACCTCCAATTCCTTCGCGTTCTCCTTGAATTCCACCGATTAAATTTCTTCCTTTGATCAACGTTAGCCACCGAAGTGTTTGGCCTCTAGAGGTGTTCCACTAAGGAATAATACTTGTTCAAGAAGATGGGTGTTGGCAAAATCCTAGTTTCTATCTCTATAAAAATTGTAAGTACTCTCCATAATTCTTATGCAAGAGTGTGTCACCCTAATCTATGATAAGACTTCTCTTATTTATAGATGTAAGAAAAACCCTTCCCTAAACTATTTAGGATTAGGGTTTCTATTCTAATTAAACTCCTTTAATTAAATTAAACTCCTAATCCAATTAGGAATTCATGTGAGAGTACTTCTATTAATTAATTCCCAATCCCTATTAGGAATTAAATAATAGTAATAGTAATAATAATAATAATAAGACTCCTCTTATTAATTTATATTTAATATTTATAAAATATTAAATAATAAATATTAAGCTATTTAATTTATTCTATCTCCACCGACTAAATTAAATACACTTAACTTATTATTACAATTATTCCATTTACTTCTTAAATAAATATTTTCCTTTTGCGGTGTGACCCTTTAGGTTCTCCATATTAAACCGGTTGTGAATAAATCAATTAGAACAATTCTAATCTTATTTAAATAAATAAATTAAACTATTTAATTCATTTAAATAAATAATATTTATTCTACAATAAGGGTAAGCCCCCTTAGCGATCAACGACTTTCTAGATAATATAGATTTCAACATTAATCATAAAAGAACATTTCAGTGCATAGTTACCGTACAATTCAACTCCTAATCCTTCGTGTTCTCCTCGAATTCCACCGATGAGATTCCTTCCTTTGATCAACATTAGCCACCCAAGTGTTTGGCCTCTAGAGGTGATCCACCAAGGAAAAATAGGTATTCAAGAAGTTGGGTATTGGCAAAACCCTAGTTTCTATCTCTATAGAAATTGGAAGTACTCTCTGCAGTCTAATGCAAGAGTGTGTAACCCTAATCTATGATAAGACTCCTCTTATTTATAGATGTAGGAATAACCCTTCCCTAAACTATTTAGGATTAGGATTTCTGTTATAATTAAACTCTTTTAATTAATTATGCTCATAATTCAATTAGGAATTCATGAGAGAGTACTTCTATTAATTAATTCTCAATCCCTATTAGGAATTAAATAATAGTAATAGTAATAATAATAAGACTCCTATTATTAATTTATATTTAATATTTCTAAAATATTAAATAATATTAAGCTATTAATTTATTCTATCTCCATAGACTAAATTAAATACACTTAACTTATTATTACAATTATGCCATTGACTTCTTAAATAAATATTTTCCTTTTGCGGTGTGACCCATTAGGCTCTCCATATTAAACTAGTTGTGAATAAATCAATTAGAATAATTCTAATTATATTTAAATAAATAAATTAAACTATTTAATTCATTTAAATAAATAATACTTATTCTACAATAAGGGTAAGCCCTCTTAGCGATCAACGACTTTCCAGATAATATAGATTTCAACATTAATCACAAAAGAATCTTTCAGTGCATAGTTACCGTACAATTCAATCCTTCTACCATACAATGTCCCAATTAAATATAAGACATGGAAGTTCTGTCAAGTCTTATTTTATTTAATTATATGTATTTCGATTCCCAAATGCACAACTCTAAGTAATACAAATTAGAAACTCCTTTCTAATTTCATTTTGCCTTGGCCAAGGACTACTGAGTTGTCATTTATCGAATCACATAGGACATTCACATCTTTTACTAGATGAGGTAGATTCTTTGTTGATCATTCACCTATCTCCATGTATAACTAATTATACCCAATCATACCCTTTGCTATACCCTAAAGGTCTTAAGGGACATGTCAAAGTATAACTCATCATACACAAGATACTATGATGATCTCAAGTCCAAGGATCACTTGTACTACTATTACTAGAGGAATTCCTATTGACAGGCGAGTAAAACTTCATTAGGTATTCCTTAGCAAGCCACGTTCAGTGTACTTATTCTCCAATAAGCACCTACATACTTGCTTTAGTGTCTCCACATAAATGATTATGAGATCAATCATCCTCTTCCTAAGAGCAAGCAACGTATGTACTAATCTATTCGGATTCACTAATCCTCTTTTTAGTAATCCAATGATTAGGAACAATTTTAGTTTGTGAGCTATCTTGAATTTAGATCTCATTAGCATGATCATCATCATGATTCTAAAAGCATTGCTCAAAACTATGGGTTTATCACATTTAATATAACAGCACTATGTAGATACTGTAAAATGCCTTTTAAGAAAATCAATTCTTTTATTAATAAATGAATAAGATTACAAAGTATATGCTACATCATATCAAATATGATTGGTTGTGTGCATACTACTTTCAATCTCCCACTTGCACTAAAGCCAATCGCCACGGTATCCAATACCTATCTTTTCTAAGTGACGATGAAACTGTTGTTATGTTAAAGCCTTAGTAAATGGATCTGCAATGTTGTCCTGAGAGTCCACACGCTCCAGGGTGACATCTCCTTTTTAAATAATCTCTTTAATTAAATGAAACTGCCGCAACACGTGTTTAGATTTCTGATGAGACCTGGGTTCCTTAGCTTGCGAAACAGCTCCGGTGTTGTCACAGAATAAAGGTACAGCTCCTCTAATGCTGGGAACCACTCCTAGTTCAGTTATGAACTTCTTCATCCAAATAGCTTCCTTTGTAGCTTCACTTGCAACTATGTACTCTATCTTTGTCACCGAATCAGCAACTGTTTGCTGGTTGGAACTTTTCCAACTCACTGCGCCACCGTGCCACCGTTTAAGGTAATCACGTACCCTGAAACAGATTTATTATCATCTTGGTCCGTTTGAAAACTTGAGTCTGTATAGCCCTCTAGTTTCAATTCAGACCCACCGTAGACAAGAAATACATCCTTAGTTCTTTTTAAGTACTTTAGGATGTTTTTCACTGCTTTCAGTGCTCTTCTCCTGGATTCGACTGATATCTACTTGTTACACTAAGTGCATGAGCGACATCTGGTCTAGTACATATCATACCGTACATGATAGATCCTATTACTGAAGCATAAAGAATCTTACTCATACGGTCTCTCTCCTCATGTGTCTTTGGGGCATGTTTCTTGGAGAGATGTATTTCATGGCTCATCGGTATGAGACATCTCTTGGAATCTTCTATGTTAAACTTCTTTAGCATCGAGTCAATATACTTTCCTTAGGTCAAGCCAAGTATCCTTTTAGATCTATCTCTATAGATCTTTATCCCCAAAATATAGGATGCCTCACCCAAGTCCTTCATGGAGAAGTGTTTAGATAACCAAATTTTGATCGACTGTAGCATAGGAACATCATTCCCTATCAGTAATATATCATCAACATGTAATACAAGGAATGAAATAGCGCTCCCACTAACCTTCTTGTACACACAAGGTTCATCCTTATTTTTGATAAAATTAAACCTTTTGATTATCTCATCAAAACGGATGTTCCATCTTCGAGAAGCTTGCTTCAATCCATAAATTGATCGTTGTAGCTTACAGTCTTGGTTTGTTCCAACCGTTGAAACAAAACCCTCTGGTTGTATCATATATATATTCTCCTCAAGCTCTCCAATGAGGAAGGCCGTTTTCACGTCCATTTGCCATATCTCGTAGTCATAATAAGCTGCAATTGCAAGCAAAATCCGAATGAACTTGAGCATAGCTACTGCTGAGAAGGTTTCATCATAGTCAACTCCTTGTCTTGTTTGAAACCTTTTGCAAACAGTCGGGCCTTATAGGTCTCTACCTTGCCATCCGTTCCAGTCTTTTTCTTAAAGACCCATTTACACCCAATAGGCTTAATGCCCTCAGGTGGTGAAACCAAAGTCCATACTTGGTTTTTATACATGGGGTCCATCTCGGATTTCATGGCTTTTAGCCATTTCTCTGAGTCTTTACTACTCATAGCCTCCTCGTAAGTCAATGGATCATCAGCATCTATGATGCGTACCTCATCATCATCCTCTATGATGAATCCATACCTATCAAGTATCTTCGGTACTCTTCTAGATTTACGAATAGATTATGGTACAGTAGGTTCTTCTACTTGGTCAGGTACCTGACTTTGATTCGTAGTATTTTGTGGTTCTTGAATTTCTTCAAGATATATCTTACTCCCACTGACCCCTTTAAGGATAAACTCTTTTTTCCAAGAAGGCAGCGTGTTTCGCAACAAACACCTTTTGATCATTGGGATGATAGAAATAATACCCTACAGTTTCTTTACGGTATCCCACAAATCTATACTTGTCGGATCTAGTCTTTAGCTTATCATGCTCAAACCTTTTGACATAAGCTGGACAACCCTAAGTCTTAACATACTTCAGATTTGGTTTCCTCCCTGTCCATAATTAATATGGGGTTTTTGGGACGGATTTGGTAGGTACCTTGTTAAGTAGATATGCAGCCGTTTCTAGGCATAACCCCAGAAGGATATTGAAAGATCGGTAAAACTCATAATGGAACGAACCATGTCCAACAATGTTCGATTTCTCCTTTCAGATACACCATTTAACTGTGGCGTCCCTGGTGGAGTCTATTGTGAGATTATACCATTTTCTTTGAGACAATTGAGAAACTCATTGGTAAAGTATTCCCCTCCTCGATCTGATCGAAGAATCTTAATACTCTTACCAGTTTGCTTCTCTACTTCACTTCTGAATTCTTTGAACTTTTCAAACGATTCATATTTGTATTTCATTAAATACATATATCCAAATCTAGAATGATCATCAGTGAAAGTAATAATATAAGAATACCCTCCTCGTGCATTCGTTGTCATAGGTCCACATACGTCTGTGTATACCAACGCTAACAACTCTGTAACTATAGTCCTTTTCCACTAAAAGGAGATTTAGTCATCTTACCCATGAGATAAGATTCACAAGTTGGATATGATTTGTAATCAGATAGCTCTAAAAGCCCATCTTTATGTAACTTGGTTAATCTTGTTTCATTGATATGACCGAGTCTACAGTGCCACATAAAGGTATAATTAACATCATCTCTTTTTCTTTTCTTAGTTTGTTCAATTTGAAGTATATTTTCATGTAAGTCAAGTATGTAGAGTCCTTTCAGTAGATTGCCAACACCATATAAAACATTTTTATTATAAATAGAACAACTGTTGTTCTTTATTATAATATCAAAACCATCCATATCCAATACAGAAATTGAAATAATATTTCTAATGAGTGTTGGAACATAATAACAATTATTTAAACTAATGAACTTGCCTGAATATAGTGCTAAACAATAAGTTCCTACAGCTAATGCAACAACCTTTGCTCCATTTCCTACTCGTAGGACGACTTCATCCTTGTTCAGCTTTCTACTTCTACTTAGTCCCTACATATTATTACATATGTGAGAACTATAGCCGATATCCAATACCCAAGTAGAATTTTGACTTTTAGAAAAATTAATTTCAATCATGAACAAACCTAGATCGGAAGTCGAAGCTTCTCCAAGCTTCTTTTAGTCCGCAAGATACTCCTTGCAGTTCCTCTTCCAGTGTAACGGCTTATTGCAATGGTAGCATATTCCTTTGCTATCTGGATCAGGTTTCTTTTTATCCTTTCTCTTCGCCTTGCCCTTAGCCTTCTTGGTTTTCTTCTTTTCAGAAGATACCTTGGGCCTCTTCCTTGTCTTGGAAGAGTCATCCACTAGTAAGACTTGGTTCTTGTTGGATGAGAAGTGACCTTCAACAGTTTTCAGCATGTTAAGTAACTCAGGCAAGCTGATGTCTAACTTATTCATGTGAAAATTCACAACAAATTGTGAGAAGGTGTCCGGGAGTGACTGCAAGATCAAATCTTGACTTAACTCCCCATACATCACGAACCCAATCTGTCTAAGTTATTCAATCAAATTGATCATTTTAAGGACATGAGTCTCAACAGCAGTGCCCTCGGTCATACGAGATCGGAAGAGCTCCTTCGATATCTGATATCTAACAGTCCAACTTTGCTCACCATACAACTCTTTGAGGTACAGTAATATAGTAGGAGCATCCATAGTTTCATGCTGACGCTGAAGCTCGTTACTCATGGATGCAAGCATGATGCATTGAGCCAAGATTGTATTATCTTGCGACTTTCTGAAAGTAGCAATCTCTTCCTCAGAGACTGTCTCTACAACATTTGCAGGGACTGGCGAATTTAGGACATAAGAAATCTTTTCAGCAGTGAGAATAATTCTCAGATTCCTCAACCAGTCCGTGTAATTTGGTCCGGTTAGTTTGTTAGCATCAAGTATGTTACGCAGTGATAGTGAGTTTGACATTTTTAAATTCTGCATGTGAAATAGACAATATACTAGCATACATTCATTTTATTAATCATCAAAATAAATTAGGTCTTTATTTAAATTGGTATCTCTCACTTTTTCATCAAACTATATTACCCTCAATATATATAGTTCGACAAATCTAGTTAAAGTTTTGCTAGTGAGAATAAGGATCTCATTTCAAATGTATATAGCCTTGTGTGACATAATAAACTATATATA
This sequence comes from Aralia elata, assembly GCA_034770075.1. Lineage (NCBI taxonomy): Eukaryota > Viridiplantae > Streptophyta > Magnoliopsida > Apiales > Araliaceae > Aralia > Aralia elata. The sequence continues at coordinate 1,627,557 of JAVJAP010000094.1, read as the reverse complement.
AATAAATAGGTAGACAACTATTGTTAATTACATCACTATGTAACTCCTTCTATTTTGCTTCTTAGATTATTTTGATCAAGTGTGACACATCCGAATCAAAATTATCCAAGTTAAGTCCAACCTAGCACTTCCATATATTCGAAAGAAAAACAATGTCCTTGTGTGACACAACAAAACATCATCGTTTAGTCTATTTATAAGCATCAAATGTGATAAAGCAACATCTTAAATATTTAATACTTGCCTTGTGTGACACAACAAACTCATATTAAATATTTAATACTCTATCGTTTTACTATGCTAGAAGGCGACGTTCGATATTCCAAATATCTTTGAACGCTTAGGACTTAATATAATTTTTTTGAGCGGTTTGTAATTATTAGTCTCATCTTGTTTAGCGCGCATGCACATATATATATAAAATACGCGTCATATTATTTAACATGCGAAGCATGTTGTATAATATATATATATATATATATATATATATATATATATTAAACATGCACATATAGAATACTATATTCTACCCTAGACTTTTATTCTAGTTTGATTCACTAGAGACACCAAGTGAACCAAAAGGTCAAACCTTGGGTGCAAGAATTAAATTTAAATATAACTATTACAGTTAAAACCGGGCTCCAATACAAACGGGTCTTCAAGTGCTCCTTGCTCCTTTGTCTCCAATTCTTCAAAATTAATTCTAACTAGTCCTATTTCAAAAACTATTTACAATAAATAGAAACCTTGATCAGCAGTCAAGGGGAAGTACATAGGAGGGAGATAGAATTTACATTAAGAAAAATTAGAGAAGACGAGGTACGCAGACCCTATTTATAAAAACCCATACATTCAAGCATCATCTAAAATAATTCCAATCACACATTGGTCAATAGTCCATAATCAATCTTTATTTTTTATCATACATATCTCTATGTATAAATAACATTCATCTCATGAATAATAAAACCATTCCATATATGCATTTATATCAATTAATGGCCAAAAGTTTTGCTAATATTTAGTTTTGAAACAAAATAAACTCTTTTATTTTAATCAAAAACCAAATCCAAATTAAAATCTTTTAATTTTAGCAATCTGAAATCCCATTCCAGATAAAATAAACATCTTTATTTTAAACTTTTATCAATTAAATAAACCATTTATGTTAATTGAGAAAAACAAATTTTTTTCAAACTCTGCATACCGGCGCGGCCGCGCTCCAAATTGAACTAGGAACGGCACGGCCGCGCTGCACCCCCAGAAACGTTTTCTAGGTTTAGGCGCGACCGCGCTCAAGAATGAACTGGAAGCGGCACGGCCGCGCCACGACGCAGAACCAGAAAATTTTTTCCAGCCCAAAATCCGATTGCATTGCATATCAATTCATACATAGAATCATTACAATCAATAATTAACATAAGGAATTGGCTCTGATACCACTGTTAGGTTTGTATATAACGCAAGCATGCAATCATATTACATAAACAGGGCAGAAGCGTGATAAAACGGATTTTAAAATTTTAATACAAATCATTACCATGATCTATCCTTGTGTTCAATTATCAATTATACGAAAGAGAAAGAGAATAAGAATTATACTCTCGTAGATCAAAGCTTCCTCAGGTATAAGTTCAACTCCTAATCCTTCGTGTTCTCCTTGAATTCCACCGATGAGATTCCTTCCTTTGATCAACGTTAGCTATGACGCCCCCAAATTCGGGTTACCTTATCCACGAATTTGGTGCATCACTGTGCCACTCATATATCAATCTAACAATAACTTAATGCGGGAAAATAACATATTTACATTGATATAATATAAATATTGTCGTCCCAAGCCTCGAAGCCATAACTAAAAGATGATCTTACTACATGAAAGTAATTACAAGATTATTACAACATGTTCTCATCTAATCTTAGGAACGAAAACCTTATCTAATGTGACGCCCCCAAATTCGGGTCTCCAAATACCCAGATCCGGTCATCACGATCCAATACAAGCATTCACCTCTAACAACATATGGTAACTAAAATACGGAATGTAATAAACATACGTTGTTCATTACAAAGGTGTTACTAATCCCAGAATACAAAAACCTTAAACACTTACACAAATCCATACCCTAAATAAAAGTCGGGGTTTAAATTACATTAACAGTAATTAACTATACGTAATTTAAAATCTGCTACATGAAGTCTATTACTTCATCTTTTCTTTCCCTTTGTTCTTCCCTGACGTCTCGGGTTTAGCTGCAATTAAGTCATGATATAGCAAGGATGAGCAACGAGTTTGCTCAGCAAGTTCAAAGTACAACAATAAGGAAATATCATGATGAAAGGAATATAGAAAGAGATTTCAACAATAGAATTATCAGAAGCAATAACAATAAATGCTTTTAGAACAATTGATAGTCAAGTAGATTTTGAACAATAACTTTCAAAGGAGTCAATAGCTAATTGACCCTCTAGTTACTGGCTACAGAATAAGTACTTGAGGGGATCAGTCTCGCGTACGCTATGTGTATGCATAACATTTAATTCCGCTAGTTGTACCTTATATACGGTACCTGGGGTACTCCCCTATAATAAAAAGGGGTGTTCATTCAGTCTAAGAATCCTCATCATTGATTGGTTCGGATAGCTTTTATAATTTTTCACATACGTGCCTGACCGAGACAAGGGTTCAGACTTAAACATGAATAGTTCATAAATTTCGGAACTTTAAATAGATATACGAATTCAAATGCACGAGTGCGAATGTCAAAGAATACATAGACGTGGAATAATTTTAAAATAATTAGACCACTTAAGGCATGCTTGGAGATAAGATTTCCAGCTTAAAGAATAACTTGCAATATATACCTTTTTGCACAAATTAAAAATAATGCATAAGGTTTAGAAACTTGCTCAATGTAAAAGTTGAGTAAGATAGAACTTGCATTCAATATACTGAAAGAATGAAGTTAGGGAACTTGCCTGATTGCTCAGCTACAAATAAATTTTAGCTTTAATTAATTGATCTTGGATAACCTATCAGTTGATAAAGTCGGTTTATCCATTAGCATTGCATAACTGTATATCGATACACTCACTTATGCTATTTATTTAAAAGATAAACAATTCACCATATATATTTAATTTTTGTCTAATCATTAGCTTAACAGAAATTAACTTAATGACCTTTAGCTATTAAAATAATTGATTGCTAATCATGATTACTATTCTTCGAATGTTCAGATTATTACCCTTATTGTCTCTAAATATGGGTTAATAATCTTTATTTATTATTTGAATAATAAATTTATCATGGTTTAATAGCAACTAAATACTAGTTGGTCACTTCTCAATTTTATTTATACTTAATTACTATTTACATTGAGTAATTATTATTCTCGTTCCTTGTTCATTAATTAAATACTTAATGTATTACTTCTATACACACTTAATTATTAATTAATCTTAAATGATCATTAAGTATTTATTATCTTTATCTATAAACAATAATTACTTTACTCATACTTAATTATTATTTAAGGTTAGTTAAATAATAATTAAATATTTATTATCTTTATTTATTATGAAATGTTACATAATAAATAATTATTAAATACTTATTATCTTTATTTGTTATTACAAATAATTACTTTATTACCTTTATTCATACTTAAGTAAATATTTAGTTCCTTTATTTATTATTATTTGAAAATAATAAATAATTACTTAATTAATTTCATCTATACTTAATTATTTTTTAATATTAATTAGATAATAATTATTTATTATCTTTATGTGTTAATTATTGATAAGTAATAATTAATTTATTAATTTTATTCCTATTGATAAAAAAAATATTTATTATCTTTATTTATTTTATTTTAGTGATAGATAATAAATAATTAATTGATTAACTTTATTCATACATAAGTATTATTTAATGATAATAATTAAGTATCTATTACCTTTATTTATTATTTATTGATAAATAACAAATAACTACTTACTAATTTATTCATCATTATCATTTATTTATTAATCAAATAATAGTTATATTTTTATTATCTTTATATATTATTTAATAAATAATAAATAATTAATTTATTAACTTTATTCATATTTAATTATTATTCAATGATAATAATTAAATATTTATTATCTTTATTTATTATTCATTGATAATAAATAATTATTTTATTAATTTTATTTATTAGTTATAGTGACTAGTTAATCTACAAGTGTGCCATCAGCTCAATTTAATAACCAACATAATAGGCAACAATTTCTTCCCAGATTATAACAATACTGATTTTGAATTAAATACCCATTCCAAGCGGAAAACCAAATAAAACCAAGTTACCAGAACATTAAAGTTCTGCAATACACAGAGGTTTAAACCAAGCAATTTAACCCAGCTCCCTATTACGATGCATATCAACCACAACAGAGAATTTACACAGTACAAATCCCAAACGAAAACAACCTGCAATAACCCTAAGGTTCATACAAACACAATCCCAGGTTTCCAAACGAAAACAACGCAATACAGTACCAAATGCTTAAATCCCAACAATATCATACAATTCCCAAACAGTATGTTATAACCAATACCATTGATAACACATTACCAGAATTCTAAATCAAATAAATCAAGCAAGAATTATCACAATCCAATACCCGGTTTTTAAACCCAAAAACTATAATACAATGTCTGATTTTCAAACCAAGGCAATTACAATAATATACTGTTATACCAGGAATAACCTAAATCAAACCAAACTATTACAGTAATTTAACAACCCATCACAGTTGCTTAATACCTTGATTTCGTTCGATTGGCTGCCTTCCTTCTTCTTTCAAAGTATGATACCCAGCTGGACATTCAACGATTAATTTCCCTGACCCTCACTCTACTTTCGAACCCTAAATTTGCATATATTTTGCTCCTAATTTGGGACTCACAAGAACAAAGGAAAAAAAAAATCGGCAGCTTTGGTCTAATGGATGGGCTGCAATTTATAGAGGGATTTTTACCCAACTAGGCTAGATATTACCTCAGTTGGCCGGTTAAGGACCAACGGTCGGAGGGAGGGGTCGTCCGGTCATCCCATCGCCGACTGTGAGCATCGCCGACACTTCCTCGAGCGTCGCACATCTCGTCGGTCGCTTCGCCTAAAACCCGGAACCTAAGGTCCGTTGATGGTTGCCTCCATTATCCGCCGGTCAGCGACCTTCCTCTTCAATCCAACCGGTCGACACAAGCTGTCGTCGGCGCATGCCTGGCGACACCACCCTTCCCGCTTTCTCGTTTGACTGGCCTGATTGATTGATGGATCGAGAGCTCGTTCGGCTAGTCTTCCTCTCTTCCTGATCGAACTAATTTGGGGTTTGAGACTTTGATTTCGTTTTGGTTCGGTTGCCCCAAACTAATCCTACCGATCGGTTCTTCCCAATTCAAATGGATCCAACCCGATTGCAATTCTATGACCCGGCCGGTGAAAGAAATAAAAATGGGCTTAACCCACTAGGGTTAATGGGTTGAGCCGGTTGATTTTAATAGAGGAATGGCCCAATACAAATAAAATGAAAGGAACGAAATGGGCCAGTCTAATAATTTAAAAAAAAAATGACCCAATGAAATTTGTCCACCTTGTATCTCTAATATTTTAAATTAAAGAACTAAACCCATTTGATTAATTATCAAAATGTTTATTTAAACCATAATTCTTCATTTAAATTATTTAATCCGAAAATGATGAAATGAACTTAATTATTAATCTTCTTCCCAATTTTCTTGCAATTAAGTTCTTAGGGTTAACTCACTAACTTATTCAAACTATTAGTGAGCCCCTTTAATGCCAAGAAAATTATTGGACCACGTATTTAGATAATTAATTAGTAATACCTACATAGATCCAATAAAATGAACTCCATATATAAAAAGAATAAATTAATACAAGGTTTAAAAAAAAATTCCCGGACATTACATCCTCTCCCCCTTATAAAAATTCCGTCCTCGGAATTTCAATCTAGGGTTACTCGAATAACTGGGGGTAATTCGCTCTCATTTTTTCTTCGAGTTCCCACGTGGCTTCTTCCACCGCGTGATTTCTCCAGAGAACTTTAACATAATGAATGGTTTTATTCCTCAGCGTCTATTCCTTTCTATCCAGTATTTGAACAGGAATCTCCTCGTACAATAAGTCCTTTTCGACTTGAATTGGCTCATAGGAAATAACATGCTTGTAATCTGGCTTATACGGACGCAACACTGATACATGAAACACGTTGTGAATGTGCTCAAGTTCAGGAGGTAATGCTACCTCGTATGCCACTTCGCCTATTCTCCTCAAAATCTCGAACGGTCCTATGAACCTAGGGCTCAATTTGCCCTTCTTCCCAAAACGGATCTTCCCTTTCTAGGGAAATACCTTCAAAAACACAAAGCTACCAACTTCAAAGTCTCGTTTCTGACGATGTAAGTCGGCATATTTCTTCTGACGATCCTGGGCTGCTACTAACCGTTGTTTTATTACTTTAATAATTTCCACGGTTTGTTGTACCAATTCTGGTCCCAACAATCTCCGTTCACCAACTTCATCCCAACACAACGGTGTTCGACACTTCCTTCCATACAACGCTTCGTACGGTGGCATACCAATGCTAGCATGGTAACTATTGTTGTAGGCAAACTCTACTAGTGGCAAGTGGTCGTCCCAGCTGCCACTTAAGTCCATCACAACTGCCCGGAGCATATCCTCTAGAGTCTGAATTGTTCGCTCACTCTGACCATCAGTTTGAGGTGATACGCCGTACTCATTCTCAACTGCGTTCCCAGTCTCTCCTGTAGACTTCTCCAAAAATTGGACGTGAAGCGCGGGTCTCTGTCAGATACAATAGACACCGGTACTCCATGTCGTGATACTATCTCCTTCACGTAAAGTTTCGCCAACTGCTCCAATTTGTACCTGATCTTGATTGGTAGGAAATGGGCAGACTTGGTCAAACGGTCTACGATTACCCAGATGGCGTCCAGACCCTTTTGAGTGGTTGGAAGTCCTACCACAAAATCTATTGTGATGTGCTCCCACTTCCATTCTGGAATCTCCAAGGGTTGCAATAATCCGCTCGGCCGCTGGTGCTCTGCCTTGATCCTTTAACAAGTTAAACACCGGCTGACGAATTCTGCAACTTCTCCTTTCAAGTGCGGCCACCAATAATGCTGACGAAGATCTTGATACATCTTGGTGCTACCTGGATGTACCGAAAACCTCGTATTATGGGCCTCCTGCAAAATTTCTTCCCTTAAGTATGGTACGTAGGGTATCCAGATCCTTCCCTCGAATCTCAGCAATCCTGTGCTGTCAACCTTGTACTTCAATGTTTTTCCCTCCGATAGTTGCTTCTTAATGTCAATGCATTCTTCATCAAATTCTTGAGCCTCCTGTATCTTATCCAGTAGAGTCGGACCTACTGTCACGGTGAACACTTTTTCGTCCGCCTCCATTGGATACCTAACCTCCAGTTCCAGACGTTCAAGGTCCTTTATCAATTCCTCTTGAACTGTCAGCTGCATCAATTTCACCTTGCCTTTCCTGCTTAAGGTATTAGCTACTACATTTGCTTTGACCGGATGGTACAGAATTTTACAGTCGTAGTCCTTGATCAATTCTAACCATCGGCGCTGCCTCATGTTCAGCTCCTTTTAAGTGAAGATATATTTCATACTTTTGTGATCTGTATATATCTCGCACTTCTCCCCGTATAGGTAGTGCCTCCAAATCTCCAAGGCGAAAACTACCGCTGCTAACTCCAAGTCATGAGTCGGGTAACCCTTCTCATAGTCCTTCAGTTGACGGGATGCGTACGCCACGACCTTGCCGTGCTGCATCAGCACACAGCCAAGACCTTTGTGTGACTCATCGCTATACACTACAAAACCCCCAGTGTTGTTTGGTAAGGTCAACACCGGTGCTTGGCTAAGTCTCTTCTTCAACTCCATGAAACTTTCCTCACATTTCTCCGACCAAACGAACTTAACTGTTTTCCTGGTGAGATTGGTCAATGGCGATGCTATCTTTGAAAAATCCTGTATGAACCTTTGATAGTATCCCGCTAATCCTAAGAAACTCCTGATCTCTGTTGGCGTCTTCGGCTGTTCCCAGTTGATAACGGCTTCTACTTTTGCTGGGTCCACCGAAACACCATTCTTGTCGATGACGTGACCCAGAAATTGTACCCTCTGCAACCAAAACTCACATTTAGAAAACTTTGCATATAACTTCTCCTTCCTGAGAGCTTCCAATACAATCTTCAAATGTTCAGCATGAATACGACTACGAACTTGTCCAAGTACTGCTTGAACACTCTGTTCATCATATCCATGAATGCTGCTGGTGCATTCGTCAATCCAAATGACATTACCAGAAACTCAAAGTGCCCATAACGAGTCCTGAATGCAGTCTTCGGGATATCTTCCTGCCTCACCTTCAGTTGATGATAGCCTGTCCTCAGGTCGATTTTCGAAAAGTATTTTGCTCCCTTAAGTTGATCAAATAGATCGTCAATTCTAGGAAGCGGATATCTATTCTTAATCGTAACTTTGTTCAACTCCCGATAGTCGATACAAAGTCTCATCGAACCATCTTTCTTCTTTACAAACAGAACTGGCGCTCCCCATGGGGACACGCTTGGTCTGATATAACCTTTATCAAGTAGTTCCTGCAGTTGCACCATCAACTCTTTCATCTCTACAGGTGCCATTCGATACGGCGGCTTCGATATTGGTGCGGTTCCCGATGCCAAATCGATAACGAACTCGGTTTCCCTGTCCGGTGGCAGTCCCAGAAGTTCATCGGGGAAGACATCAGTGAATTCCCTCACGATTGGTATTTGACTCATCTCATCCCTGACCTGACGAGTATCAATTACATGTGCCAGATAGCACACGCAACCCTTCTTGAGTAATCTCCTTGTTTGCATCATAGTAAGACAACAAGATTGTCTTGGTGACTTACTGCCACAGAATACCACCTTCGACTTATTAGGAGTCTTTAGGTGTACACATTTCTTCTTACAATCAATAACTGCTCCGTGAATTGATAGCCAATCCATTCCCAGGATTACATCAAACTCTCCCAGCCGAATTGGTATCAAATCCACATTAAGCTTAAATCCTCGCAATTCAGCACAACAATTCCTATGAATGCATTCTACGGGGATAATTTCCTTGTTTGCTACTTCTACGTTCATAGGATGTTCTAACTTTTCACGAGGTAAATTTAACTGACTAGCAAATTCTTCAGAAACAAAAGAGCAAGTAGCACCCGAATCAAATAACACATATGCATTTATATCATTGATTGGGATGATACCTGACACCACGTCTCTGGATTCCATTGCATCCTGAACAGTAATGTTGAACGTGCGTGCCATCGGCCTGTTGGCTTGGCTGGCGGTTGCCCCGTAGCTCGGCCGGTTGCTGTTTCCACTGTTGTTGTTGCTCCTATTGCCACTCCCGACATCGCCCTTCCTCTTCGGGCAGTCCTTAATCTGGTGGTCGGGTGATCCATAAGAGAAACATCCTACTTTCTGTTTGTTCGGACATTGAGGAGCCATGTGCCCCGGTTGTCCACACCGATAACAAACACTCTTCCCCTTCATGCATTCCCCAATGTGGTTTTTCCCACAATTGCTACACCTGCCAGTTTTCTTCACCTTCCCTCCAGATTGGTTTCCTCCGAATTTATTGCTCCCGAATGATTGGCTTTCATTCCATTTGCGCTTATTGGGGTTGCTGCCCCCGCTGCTCCCTGCCCTGGCAGCCTCCTGGTTCTTCTTTCTATCTTGATTAAATCGGGCTACTGCTTCATTGCCTCCTTCCGCAATGATAGCCCTCTCCAGCAGTTCCGAGAAGTTCTTAAGTTTCAATATCGCAACTGACTTCTGTACGCACGGTTTCAGCCCCAATTCAAATCTTCTTGCCTTCCTGGCCTCGGTGTCCACCTGGTGTGGGGAAAATCGGGCCAACTCATTGAATTTTGCCGCGTACTCGGCGACAGTCATATTCCCTTGTTTCAGTTCGAGGAACTTCACTTCCATGTCCTGCTATGTATTATCCGGAAAATAATTTTCGAAGAACAACTCTTTAAATCTTTCCCATGGAATGACTCCTTCACCTACTCGACCCTTATTGGCCTTCCACCAGTAGTTCGCCTCGCCCTTCAGCATGAACGTGGCGAATCCTGTCTTTTGTTCCTCGGCCACTCGTGCGACCTCAAAGACCTTCTCTATCTCTTCTATCCAGGTCTGTGCTTCTATTGGGTTAAGAGTTCCCTTAAACTCGGGTGGTCCAACCAATTTGAAATCTTTAAAATTTGCCAGATGATGCACTGGCTCGGTTGCTGCTTGGGTCCCTCCAGGTGGCGGTCTTGATTGCATAGCTTCTGCCAGCATTTCTGCGAACATTCTCATTGGGTTGGATTGATTTCCAACCTCACTTTCTGACTCCTCAACCTGCCGGTTACTTGGTCGTCCTCTTGGCGGCATGTTTTGTTAAGGAAAATCGCTGACTTTTACCTATAGTTTTATATTTCACACAATATATTATTAAAATCAGCAATCAGGGGTAAAAACATCTATCAAATACATTTGATTTAAGTGAAACATCTGCATTTATATTGATATACCACTGTTTGTTACAAGGACTAAACCTGTGGCATACTTCTATAAATGCGCCACTCCATGCCCTATCTATCATTGAACATTTCCCCTTTAAGATAAAAGTGGGGAATCCTGACTTTCCATCCTCAAAACAACAAAAGTTGGGGTTTAAATGCTACCCCAAACATGAAAACAAATATAGAGTTTCATAAGATAAACATGAATACGTCCCTAATATAACAAAAAGTGGGACTGACTATACTAACGACAAACCACCATCATATCACGTCACTGCACGTCATGACGAATCCGTGCCTGCTGACCAGAAGAGACTGCTCCACCCCCGACCCTGCGACGAATAGAGCGGCCAGGCTCCCCTACCTCAGTCCGGGGCCTCCTGTAGGCTGCATCTAAAGCATATCCTAGGGTCTCTATCCTCACCGCCCCGACCTCTAACCGGTCCTCCAATAGGTCAACTCTACTTGCTGCTCTGACCCAGGCGTCCCTAACTCGGACATTCTCAGCAACCTCTAACCCAATCTCAAACCTCATGGCCTCCTGCTTCGCCTTCAGGTGGGCGATCTGTAGATCCTTCTGCTCCAGTCACTCTCTCAACTCAGCGTTTCGGGCCACTAACTGATGTAGCAGTGGTCCGATCTGCTGCGCTGAGGACTCGTAGCCCTGCAGCTGTACCTTCGACACTCCCAAGTCATGCTCGAGCTGATAGGCCAGGTCTCTATACTAGTCCTCTCGGATCTGGTGGGTCTGATTGTGCTCTTCCAGATGAGCTATCCGAGCCTCCAGCTCCTCGTTCCTGCTGGTCAGTCCCTCAATGATATCGTCGGCAGTGGACCCCATGCCATCAACATAAGCAGGTGGCTCCTCTCCCTCGGTCTCGGGTCCTGCTCCTCAGCCTTCGGGTCCCGACTACCGGACCTCATGACTCCACCTATAACCGGCTCTGGTATCTCCCTCTGATAGTTCTCCTCTGGCTCGGACTCCTCCAGTGGTACCCCTGGGGCAATAGGAGCATACCCCACCAACTGCTCCGCAACTACAGGTATATCTAGGAATGTCTCCTCCTCCTGGGCTCCATTGGTCCCTCCTATGTCAGTCATCCTACAATCACACCGAAAATCAACGTTAGTACAACAATAAAATATATTCATTGAAGAAATGAAATTATATTTCATTGGGTACTACTTGACTCGATGAATTCCCCAATTCATCAAAACCACATATAATAATTCTCCTCGATTTATCTCCTAACACTCAATGCGAGTTTACTATGAAGGTTATAAACTAGGTTTCGCGATCCTAAAGTTTATAACCTATGGCTCTGATACCAACCTGTGACGCCCCCAAATTCGGGTCTCCAAATACCCGGATCCGGTCATCACGATCCAATACAAACATTCACCTCTAACAACATATGGTAACTAAAATGCGGAATGTAATAAACATACGTTGTTCATTACAAAGGTGTTACTAGTCCCAGAATACAAAAACCTTAAACACTTACACAAATCCATACCCTAAATAAAAGTCGGGGTTTAAATTACATTAACAGTAATTAACTACACGTAATTTAAAATCTGCTACATGAAGTCTATTACTTCATCTTTTCTTTCCCTTTGTTCTTCCCTGACGTCTCGGGTTTAGCTGCAATGAAGTCATGATATAGCAAGGATGAGCAACGAGTTTGCTCAGCAAGTTTAAAGTACAACAATAAGGATATATCATGATGAAAGGAATATAGAAAGAGATTTCAACAATAGAATTATCAGAAGCAATAACAATAAATGGTTTTAGAACAATTGATAGTCAAGTAGACTTTGAACAATAACTTTCAAAGGAGTCAATAGCTAATTGACCCTGTAGTTACTGGCTACAGAATAAGTACTTAAGGGGATCAGCCTCGCGTACGCTATGTGTATGCATAACATTTAATTCAGCTAGTTGTACCTTATATACGGTACCTGGGGTACTCCCCTATAATAAAAAGGGGTGTTCATTCAGTCTAAGAATCCTCACCATTGATTGGTTCGGATAACTTTTATAAATTTTCACATACGTGCCTGACCGAGACAAGGGTTCAGACTTAATCATGAATAGTTCATAAATTTTGGAACTTTAAATAGATATACGAATTCAAATGCACGAGTGCGAATGTCAAAGAATACATAGACGTGGAATAATTTTAAAATAATTAGACCACTTAAGGCATGCTTGGAGATAAGATTTCCAGCTTAAAGAATAACTTGCAATATATACCTTTTTGCACAAATTAAAAATAATGCATAAGGTTTAGAAACTTGCTCAATGTAAAAGTTGAGTAAGATAGAACTTGAATTCAATATACTGAAAGAATGAAGTTAGGGAACTTGCCTGATTGCTCAGCTACAGATAAATTTTAGCTTTAATTAATTGATCTTGGATAACCTATCAGTTGATAAAGTCGGTTTATCCATTAGCATTGCATAACTGTATATCGATACACTCACTTATGCTATTTATTTAAAAGATAAACAATTCACCATATATATTTAATTTCTGTCTAATCATTAGCTTAACAGAAATTAACTTAATGACCTTTAGCTATTAAAATAATTGATAGTTAATCATGATTACTATTCTTCGAATGTTCAGATTATTACCCTTATTGTCTCTAAATATGGGTTAATAATCTTTATTTATTATTTGAATAATAAATTTATCATGGTTTAATAGCAACTAAATACTAGTTGGTCACTTACTCAATTTTATTTATACTTAATTACTATTTACATTGAGTAATTATTATTCTCGTTCCTTGTTCATTAATTAAATACTTAATATATTACTTCTATACACACTTAATTATTATTTAATCTTAAATGATCATTAAGTATTTATTATCTTTATCTATAAACAATAATTACTTTACTCATACTTAATTATTATTTAAGGTTAGTTAAATAATAATTAAATATTTATTATCTTTATTTATTATGAAATGTTACATAATAAATAATTATTAAATACTTATTATCTTTATTTATTATTACAAATAATTACTTTATTACCTTTATTCATACTTAAGTAAATATTTAGTACCTTTATTTATTATTATTTGAAAATAATAAATAATTACTTTATTAATTTCATCCATACTTAATTATTATTTAATATTAATTAGATAATAATTATTTATTATCTTTATGTGTTAATTATTGATAAGTAATAATTAATTCATTAATTTTATTCCTATTGATAAAAAAAATATTTATTATCTTTATTTTTTTTTAGTGATAGATAATAAATAATTAATTGATTAACTTTATTCATACATAAGTATTATTTAATGATAATAATTAAGTATCTATTACCTTTATTTATTATTTATTGATAAATAACAAATAACTACTTACTAATTTATTCATCATTATCATTTATTTATTAATCAAATAATAGTTATATTTTTATTATCTTTATTTATTATTTAATAAATAATAAATAATTAATTTATTAACTTTATTCATATTTAATTATTATTCAATGATAATAATTAAATATTTATTATCTTTATTTATTATTCATTGATAATAAATAATTATTTTATTAATTTTATTTATTAGTTATAGTGACTAGTTAATCTACAAGTGTGCCATCAGCTCAATTTAATAACCAACATAATAGGCAACAATTTCTTCCCAGATTATAACAATACTGATTTTGAATTCAATACCCATTCCAAGCGGAAAACCAAATAAAACCAAGTTACCAGAACATTAAAGTTCTGCAATACATAGAGGTTTAAACCAAGCAATTTCACCCAGCTCCCTATTACGGTGCATATCAACCACAACAGAGAATTTACACAGTACAAATCCCAAACGAAAACAACCTGCAATAACCCTAAGGTTCATACAACACAATCCCAGGTTTCCAAACGGAAACAACGCAATACAGTACCAAATGCTTAAATCCCAACAATATCATACAATTTCCAAACAGTATGTTATAACTAATACCATTGATAACACATTACCAGAATTCTAAATCAAATAAATCAAGCAAGAATTATCACAATCCAATACCCGGTTTTTAAACCCAAAAACTATAATACAATGTCTGATTTTCAAAGCAAGGCAATTACAATAATATACTGTTATACCAGGAATAACCTAAATCAAACCAAACTATTACAGTAATTTAACAACCCATCACAGTTGCTTAATACTTTGATTTCGTTCGATTGGCTGCCTTCCTTCTTCTTTCAAAGTATGATACCCAGCTGGACATTCAACGATTAATTTCCCTGACCCTCACTCTACTTTCGAACCCTAAATTTGCATATATTTTGCTCCTAATTTGGGACTCACAAGAACAAAGGAAAAAAAAAAATTGGCAGCTTTGGTCTAGTGGATGGGCTGCAATTTATAGAGGGATTTTTACCCAACTAGGCTAGATATTACCTCAGTTGGCCGGTTAAGGACCAACGGTCGGAGGGAGGGGTCGTCCGGTCGTCCCATCGCCGACTGTGAGCTTCGCCGGCATTTCCTCGAGCGTCGCACATCTCGTCGGTCGCTTCGCCTAAAACCCGGAACCTAAGGCCCGTTGATGGTTGCCTCCATTATCCGCCGGTCGGCGACCTTCCTCTTCAATCCAACCGGTCGACGCAAGCTGTCGCCGGCGCATGCCTGGCGACACCACCCTTCCCACTTTCTCGTTTGACTGGCCTGATTGATTGATGGATCGAGAGCTCGTTCGGCTAGTCTTCCTCTATTCCTGATCGAACTGATTTGGGGTTTGAGACTTTGATTCCATTTTGGTTCGGTTGCCCCAAACTAATCCTACCGATCGGTTCTTCCCAATTCAAATGGATCCAACCCGATTGCAATTCTATGACCCGACCGGTGAAAGAAATAAGAATGGGCTCAACCCATTAGGGTTGGGCCGGTTGATTTTAATAGAGGAATGGCCCAATACAAATAAAATGAAAGGAACAAAATGGGCCAGTCTAATAATTTAAAAAAAAAAATGACCCAATGAAATTTGTCCACCTTGTATCTCTAATATTTTAAATTAAAGAACTAAACCCATTTGATTAATTATCAAAATGTTTATTTAAACCATAATTCTTCATTTAAATTATTTAATCCGAAAATGATGAAATGAACTTAATTATTAATCTTCTTCCCAATTTTCTTGCAATTAAGTTCTTATGGTTAACTCACTAACTTATTCAAAGTATTAGTGAGCCTGTTTAATGCCAAGAAAATTATTGGACCACGTATTTAGATAATTAATTAGTAATACCTACATAGATCCAATAAAACGAACTCCATATATAAAAAGAATAAATTAATACAAGGTTTAAAAAAAAATTCCCGGACATTACATCTAATACATCATTTAATAATCATTACAAATTTAATACTACTCATGTTGTATATAATAGTCCATATCAATACAAGCATTAACAATTATTACCTCAAACTCTTCTCAAGGTTTCGTAACAATTAACTAAAATACTTATGATCAAGGTTGAATAAATACCATTGATCATTTACAAAATCTCCTATGTGAACGCAAGGTTTGGATTCTGACTTAGTCAATCCCTGAATATACGCAAAGTTACCCAACAACTATACATTCGTTATAAAAATGTCCTTTATACATCATCGTCATCCTTGTATTTTACTATAACAAGTAACTAACATAATCACATCATAAATACTGTAATGGATAACCTTCATTTCTAACTCAAAGTTTACATAGTCAAATTCACGTACATCATATACTGTCATCACAACTAACTCATTACAATAAGGGAACATTTAGCAATCTTCCTGTTTTCATGCGCCTCTAATCCTTATCATCACGATATCAAGATAATTGCATTGCATCGTAAATCTTAAGCGTTCCTTGCCAAATTATGATGGTTCGTCCTTTAATATCCTACACAATTTATTAACAATAAAATGCCAATTAGCCACTAAAAAGGCTTCGTATAATGGTTTACAATATAACAACTATTATCTCATATTGTTCGCGCATTATAAATTAATAAACGCGATTAACTCTAAAACGTTTCTCGGCGTCGCGTCGTTTGAAAACGTTACGACCCTTATCATCATCAATCCTTATTGGCTACATTAACCCCATCTCATATCTTATAATGTTCGTTTCATTTGAATCGAAACATTATTTAAGTTCATTAACACTTTATACGGCGTTTCGACGTTTATACGTCACACGCCTAATTTGCCTCTTTTCGACATGTTTAGCATGCTCATACATTGGGTTACAACACTCCATAATATTTCATTCTTATTACAAACAACATATTAAACAAGATTATAAACACTTGTTACGGTGTTACGACGCTTACACGCCCATACGCCAAACTTGTCTACTCGAACGCCCAAGCGACATGCAGTTGTGCACGCTTAGCACGCCCATTCGAATTGTCTAATACTTAATGGTTAATGTTAAGTATCATTACAAATCATAATAATCATGTTTTAGAACTTAGAACATCATTTAACATTGTTAGGAGCATTACGCGTGCTTACGCGCATGCCCGACACTCTTCGATTGCCCCCAAAAACACATCACTCATACAAATGGTCAATTTGGGAATTGATCTTGACCTCAAATCGAAAAACTTAAAGAACAAACGTTGTAGGTCTACTCGTTCTCTTTCCGAATCATCTTGAATCAACTCAATCCGAGTTTGTATGAGAAAGTTATGCCCATTTTACTAAAGGACGTCAGAACTGTTTTGCACAGTCTCTTGGCCAGCGCCTTAGGCGCTCAAAATGGCCTTTGAGCAGCGCCTAAGGCGCTCTCTCACAGCAACTGAGCTCGTGGCCAGCGCTTAGCCAACCGCCTAGGCGCTCAGCCTGAGTCTTCTAACCCGTTTTGTTTCCCGGAATGCTCTGTTTTTGGTGTTCTAGACCTATCTTGCTTCCAACCACCATAACTCTCTCAATACACGTTCAAATTGGTCCGTTCCGGACTCTATGGACTCCTAAGACATAGAGCTACAACATATCAAAAATCAGAGCTATCCATTAACATTAACATGGCCAAATCGTAGGCCAAAGTATCAACTAATGCTATATTTCGTGTTCTTGGTGCTCTTCACAAAAATCTTCACCAAATCTTTGTTTTAACTCCTTTTTACTCCATTTCAACTGGGTTAACTTCGTAACCCATGGAAGTACAACATCATAACAACAAATAAATTAAACAAACATGAAATCAGAGCTACAAGTCCTCTAAATCGTCCAAAAGTCCATGTTCTTATTCAATAGTTCAATGTTCTTGCTCCATTAAGCCAAGGTAAGGATTTCTTCCATTTTTGTTCCACTTCGATGTTATTAATAGCTTACATAACCTCTTAACAACATTTACAACCATCTAACACAAACAAAAACAACAAGAATCGTCACAAATCCGACCCACAAGCTTAAGAGCTCAAAAACCATCAAAACTCAAAAATCTTAACAAACTTAAATGAAATGGGTTTGAATGAGGTGTTTACCTCTGTAAATCTCTTCTAAATGCTACTAAGCCTTATTTGGAGCTTGGCTTGAGGATTTTCTTCCTTCTTGGCTCAACCGAGTACTCTTCTTCTTCTCCTTCCTTTCTTCTATTTTCTTCCTCTACCCACATACCCTCTCTTCCTTCTTCTTCATTTCCTGCAACTTTCTCTCTCTCTCTCTAAAATCTGCAGCACGAACTTTGGAGAAAGAAAATGAAATGGAATAGTATGGGAGGGAGGGAGGGAGTTTGGGAGCAAATGGGGGAGTTGAGGACTCAAGGCATTTTGCCGGCTCCTCTCTCCTCTCTCTCTCTTTTGATTGGTCTAAAATGGGGGAGTTGGTTCCCTCTTGGAGTAACAAACACAAATAATACACCAAATTGGTCTTTTCTATACCCGAATACTCCCACTTTTGTACCCAATTTGGTAAATAACTCTACCCAAAATTAAAATGGGTACTCCCATAAATTATTGGAACGCATAAAACTAATTATTACGAAATTTGTCCATTTATTCCGAACACCCATATTATACATTTCGAATACGGATAAAATCATGTATCAGCTCAAATAAATTTTCCAACGCTTGGAAAAATTATTCGTGCGCATACACATATTTATGAAATTTATTAAAATCGAAAAAGACACAAAAATATTATGGCATGAATAGTGTCTTGGGAAACGTGCCACGTGAATAGTGATTTTGCGATCTTTCGCAAAATCAATTATTCACTCCTACGGATCAACAACGCATAAAACTTCATACATTGACATCATCCAGTTTATAAAATAACCTTAAAACATGTCACCTAAAAATAATATTTAATCCATTCAATAATATTAATAAACCAAAATCACAAGGGTATTCACGATTCGCGATCGCTACTTTTCCCGATTAACTCCCCATAATCATATACATCAGCGTGCATATATCCCACCCATATTTTGGGTTAGCTCACTTACCACAAATTACTCGTTCAATAATATTATCACTCAACTATTTATTTAATCCAATAAATAGTACTCTAGCGATAATGCTCGAAACCACCAAATTAGCTTATGCGAAAACTTTCATACATACTAATCATCGTCTACACATAGTCTATGTTATAATATAACCTTTAAACTCTTAACACATAATATTATTAATAAAAGTCTATTTTATTCAATAATATCCATAAGCTCGAATTACCAAGCTACCCACAACTCGCGATCGTTACAATAATTAACTATTAACTCATTCATTCTGAATCTACGTATATATTTCACATTTATATATATACATATTAAGCTTACCAAAAAATCACATAAATATATATAACACATATGTATTCAAACTCGACACGTCTCATAATAAGAATTATTCTATATTAAATTCTTATTAAAATTATTCTTGAAAATTCGGGTTGTCACATTAGCCACCCAAGTGTTTGGCCTCTAGAGGTGATCCACCAAGAAAAAATAGGTATTCAAGAAGTTGGGTGTTGGCAAAACCCTAGTTTCTATCTCTATAGAAATTGCAAGTACTCTCTACAATCTAATACAAGAGTGTGTAACCCTAATCTATGATAAGACTACTCTTATTTATAGATGTAGGAATAACTCTTCCCTTAACTATTTAGGATTAGGGTTTCTATTATAATTAAACTCTTTTAATTAATTATGCTCCTAATCCAATTAGGAATTCATGAGAGAGTACTTCTATTAATTAATTCTCAATCCCTATTAGGAATTAAATAATAGTAATAATAATAATAATAATAATAATAATAATAATAATAATAATAATAAGACTCCTCTTATTAATTTATATTTAATATTTCCAATATATTAAATAATAAATATTAAGCTATTAATTTATTCTATCTCCATAGACTAAATTAAATACACTTAACTTATTATTACAATTATGCCATTTACTTCTTAAATAAATATTTTCTTTTTGCGGTGTAACCCTTTAGGTTCTCCATATTAAACCGATTGTGAATAAATCAATTAGAAAAATTTTAATTATATTTAAATAATTAAATTAAACTATTTAATTCATTTAAATAAATAATATGTATTCTACAATAAGGGTAAATCCCCTTAGCGATCAACGACTTTCGAGATAATATAGATTTCAACATTAATCACAAAAGAATCTTTCAGTGCATAGTTACCGTACAATTCAATCCTTCTACCATACAATGTTTCAATTAAATATAAGACATGAAATTTCTGTCAGGTCTTATTTTATTTAATTATATGTATTTCGATTCCCAAATGCACAACTCTAAATAATATAAATTAGAAACTCCTTTCTAATTTCATTCTGCCTTGGCCAAGGACTACTGAGTTGTCATTTATCGAATCACATAGGGCATTCACATCTTTTATTAGACGGGGTAGATTCTTTGTTGATCATTCACCTATCTCCATGTATAACTAATTATACCCAATCATACCCTTTGTTATACCCTAAAGGTCTTAAGGGACATGTTAAAGTATAACTCATCATACACAAGATACTATGATGATCTCGAGTCCAAGGATCACCTGTACTACTATCACTAGAGGAATTTCTATTGACAGACGAGTAAAACTCCATTAGGTATTCCTTAGCGAGCCACGTTCAGTGTACTTATTATCTAATAAGCACCTACATACTTGCTTTAGTGTCTCCACACAAATAATTATGGGATCTATCATCCTCTTCCTAAGAGCAAGCAACGTATGTACTAATCTATCCGGATTCACTAAACTCCTTTTTAATAATCCAACGATTAGGAACAATTTTAGTTTGTGAGCTATCTTGAATTTAGATCTCATTAGCATGATCACCATCATGATTCTAAAAGCATTGCTCAAAACTATGAGTTTATCACATTTAATATAACAGCACTATGTAGATACTGTAAAATGCCTTTTAAGAAAATCAATTCTTTTATGAATAAATGAATAAGATTACATAGTATATGCTACATCATATCAGATATGATTAGCTTGTGTGCAGACTAATTTCAATGCCCGACCCACATAGTGAAGTTCTCTGTTTAAATTATGTAATGCCCCCAAATTCAGGTACCAAATACCCGAACTTGGTGCCCACGATCTACAACATCCAAACACCTTCAAGCAATATATGATAACTAAATGCGGGAAAAAAAATCATATATTGATAATTTAGAAAGGTTTACATGTAACGCCCCCAAAACTCGGGTCTTACCTTGAACCCGATTCCGATGCGTCACGGCACTACCCATACAACATAGGCTTACTACATTAATGCAATTATAATAATATTACAACATATCCTAATCCAATCCCAGGTACGAAGACCTTTAATAATACACTTATGATCAAGGTTAAATAAATACCATGATCATTTATAAAATCTCCTATGTGAACGCAAGGTCCAAATTCTGACTTTATTCAATCCCTGAATATTTACAATGTTATTCAACAACGATACATTCGTTATAAAAATGTCCTTTATACAACATCGTCATCCTTGTAATTTACTATAACAAGTAACTAACATAATCACATCTTAACTACATAATGGATAACCTTCATTTTTAACTCAAGGTTCACATAGTCAAATTCACGTACATCATATACCGTCACCACAACTAAATAATTACAATAAAGGAATATTTAGCAACCTTCCTGTTTCCATGCGCCTCTAATCCTTATCCTCATGATATCAAGGTAATTGCATTGTATCGTAAATCTGTAAAAGTTTTATTTTGCAAGAATGAGCACGACGGCTCAACAAGAACTAACAGTTTTCACATTTCATGCTTCACGTAACACATAAGTTTGCATTTTATCCATGCATCATTATTCTCATACTATGCATCTTACTCATGCCTTATAAATTTTATGCAATTCATCAATATATATGCATCATGCATCTCATAGCATACCTCATGCATCTCACATTATATATTCGCAATACTTCACGTTCCACATAGAACAATATAGTCACATAATTTCACATTGTGCACACTTTAATCATGCTCGCATATAATTCACATAATAGTGAAAGATTTAGTAATCAAGTCATGTACATCAATACATTTAAACAAGTCAGCAAGTTACTAAAAGAACTTGCCTTAAGCGTTCCTTGCCAAATTATGATGGCTCGTCCTTCAAATATCCTACACAATTTATTTAACAATAAAACACCAATTAGCCACTAAAAAGGCTTTATATATTGGATCACATTAATATAATTCCACTCCATTATAATGTTCATTTTGTTTAACTCGAAACACTATTTAAGTTCATTAACACTTTACACGGCGTTTTGACGTTTATACGTCACACGCCTAATTCGCCTCTTTTGCACATGTTTATCTTGCTCATACCTTGGGTTACAACACTCCATAATGTTTCATTATTATTAGAAACAAGATATTAAACAAGGTTACATACATTTGCTATGGTGTTACTACGTTTGCACGCCCATACGCCAAACTGCCTATTTAAACGCCCAAGCAACACGCAATTTCGTCCGCCTAGCACGCCCATTCGATTTATCTAATACTCATTGGTTAATGCTAAGTATCATTAAAATTCATAATATTCATGTTATAGAACTTAGAACATCATAACTTAGCGTTAAAACATTGCACGTTGCACACGCGCATGTCTGACGCCCTCCGATTGTCTCTAATCGCACATCAGTCCTAAAGATGGCCAATTTGAGAATTGATTCTGACCTCAAATGTTAAAACTTATTAAAAAGAAGTTGTAGGCCTACTCGTTCCCTTTCCGAATCATCTCGAATCACCTCAATTCGAGTTCGTATGAGAAAGTTATGCCTATTTTAGTAAAGGACATCAAAACTGACTTTGGCCAAACAGTGGCCCGGCGTAGCTACGCCCAAATTGTGCCTGTGACCGGTGTCATTACGGCCAAGCACAGTAATCCGGCGTAAAGCCGGCGTCGCTATGCCCAAGCTTGGTTTCATGCTCTGTTTTTCGCGTCCTAGACCTATCTTGCTTCCAACCACCATAACTCCTTCTATACACATTCAAATTAGTCCATTTCGGGCTCTATGGACTCCTAAGACATAGAGCTACAATATATCAAAAATTCAAAGCTATCCATTGACATTAACATGGTCAAATCTTAGGCCAAAGTATCAACTCATGCTATATTTTTGTGTTCTTGGTGTTCTTCACAAAAATCATCACCAAAACTTTGTTTTAATCCCTTTTTACTCCATTCCAACTGGGTTAAACTCTTAACCCATGGAAGTACAATATCATAAGAACAAATGAATTAAACAAACACAAAATCATAGCTACAAGGTCCTCTAAATTGTCCAAATGTCTAAGTTCATGTCCAAAGTCCATTGTTCTTCATGTTCTTCATCCTCCTTAAGCATATATACGGATTTATTGCGTTTTTATTCCACTTTGATATTATTAATGGCTTATATAACCTCTTAACAACATTTACAAACATCAAACACAAACAAAAATAACAAGAATCGACACAAATCTGACCCACAAGCTTAGGAGCTCAAAACTAAGAAAACTTGAAAAACTTAACAAGAAATCGAATGGAATGGATTTTGGTTGGTGTTTTACCTCTGTAAATTCTTCCTAGAGGTTAAGAAGATTGCTAGGCTAGCTTGGCTTGAGTCTCCTTCTTCCTTTTTGGTTCACCCGAACCTCTTCTTCTCTTCCTTTCTTCTTCTTCTTTTTCCGGCGACCTTCTCCTTCTTTCTTCTTCCTCTTTGCTGCAGATTTTTCCCTCTCTCTCTATCAGCTGAAGCAACTTGGAATGGAAGAGCAAGGAAATGGAATGGTTTGAATGATTTGGGAGAAGTGGAGTAATTTTGGGAGGAAATGGGTTTGTGGCTCAAGGAGGCCAAAATTTCAAGCTTGCCGGCAAGCTCCCTCATCTCTCAATTCTAATTGGTCTAAAATAGGGGGTTGGTTCTCTCTTGGAGTAACAAGCCAAAATAAATACCCAAATACACCAAAATTATATCTGAAAACTCCCACTTTCATACCAAAACTGGTAAATAATTCTACCCAAAATTAAAATGGGTACTCTCATAAAATATTGGGATGCATAAGAATAATTATTATGAGATTTGTCCAATTATTCGGAACATCCATATAATACATTTCGGATACGGATAAAATCACGTATCAGCTCAAATAAAATTTTCGACACTTGAAAAAATTATTCGTACGCATACACGTATTTATGAAATTTATTAAAATCGAAAAAGACACAAAAATATTATGGCGTGAATAGTGCCTCGGGAAACTTGCCCCACATATAGTGATTTTGCAATTCTCGCGAAATCAATTACTCACTCATACGGTTCAATAACGCATAAAAATTCATACATTGACATCACCCAGGTTATAAAATAATCTTTAAACATGTCACATAAAAAAAATATTTAATCCATTTAATAATATTAATAAACCCAAATTACAAGGGTATTCACGATCCGCGATTGCTGCTCTTCGCGATTAACTCTCCATAATCATATACATCATCACACATATATCTCGCCCATAATTCAAGTTAGCGTCTTTACAACAATTAACTCGTTCAATATTATTAACCATCAACTATTTATTTAATCCAATAAATAGTACTCTAGCGATATTTCTCGAAACCACCAAATTAGTTTATACGAATACTTTCATACTTACTAATCATCGCCTACGCATAATCTAGGTCATAATATAACCTTTAAACGCTTAACACATAATATTATTATTACTCAATAATATCCATAAGCTCGAATTACCAAGCTACCCACGGCTCGCGATCGTTACAATTATTAACTAGTAACTCAATCATTCTGAATCTATGTATATATATTTCCCATTTATATATACATATTAAGCTCACCAAATAAATCACATAAATATATATAACACATATACATTCAAACTCGAATCATAATAAGAATTATTCTATATTAAATTCTTATTATAATTATTCTTGAAAATTCGGGTTGTCACAAATTATGTCTACAATAACATCGAGGACTATGTTTGTTTTAAGTTTGGGGGCGTGGTAGTTAAGTTTAGTCTAATTTTAGTTTATTTTATTTTTAATATTTCGTATTTTGGTTGTGTCGTTCTCTAAGAATTGGCCGATGATATATCGCGGGTTATGTGTTCTTATCTAAAGTGAAGTCTTGAGCATGCTTAGTTACGTTTTAACAATTTGGCTAATCACCGTGTTCTTGGTCCTTTAAAATCTTCACGTTCACAGCTTGCTTGTTTATCTATTTAGTATCGAGAAATCTCATTTACTTAACTGTTTGGGAGATTATGCTTGAAATGTACTTAACTCACCTCAGCAGCTTTTTGAGCTATTTCTAGACTTTCATATAAGTTTGGGGGACCTAAAAAAAAATTTACGTTTTGTTGACTAAGTTTAATTACGTGGCTATTGCTACTCAAGTTAATAGATCCCTAGGGGTATTTTTACACCTAGTGCCCTAAAGCATTCTGATTTGGGAGTCATTGATCAAACACTCGTTACATGGGTAGCTCTAAATAGCCTAATGTGATTAGACATTGCACGGTCATGCGCATAGTTTAAGGTGAGATGGAGCGTAAAACGCACTCACCAATATGATTACTTATCGCTTCAATAAATTCCCTTGGCACCCCTTTCTTATATGGTTGTCTTGATGGATGCATTGTTGAGTTTGTAGATTTATAGTATAATCCTTCATAAATTTGAGTGCATGCGCTAGCTCATTCCTAACTCGTATAAACAAATGACACACAGTGCAGGGACCTTGAGTACTTGTGAACCTAGTAACTTTGTTAAGTTATAACTTTGCGTTGCCTTTTGGTTCATTTTTGATCCTTTTTTCCTTTGAGGCCAATTCGTGAGTTGATTTTACAATTGTCGCATTGTGTTTTGCATTAAGTAGCTATTTCCGTTGTTAGTATATTTGTATTTTGCTTGAGGACAAGCAAAGGTTCAAGTTTGGGGGTATTTGATGAGTGTGTTTTATATACACAACTTAGGTACCTTTGGCCTTGATAATTTGTAAGTCTTTGGGTATTTTAGATAGTTTTATTATATTTTTATGTTATTTTTAGATATTGTGGTTTTAGATTACTTTCATGTGTTTTGTATTGCTTTCATGTATTTTTATTGTGTTTTGTAAGAATTGAAATAAATGTCGTCCGGATCGTGGTTTGTAATATCTTAATGCCCGTGGCTCGTTATCTGTGCTTGGTTGGTATTATTTTAGAAATTAGCGTTTGGCGACGCTCAGTATTGAAGTTGATGACATTTGCGCTTTGGGCGTGCACGGCGTCGACCAAGCCACAAGAGTGCTGACACAGGCATCGGCTGCAGCAGGCCACGGAGGTTGCGCCAGGCAGACCACGGAGGCCTCCGTGCGAATAACGGAGGCTGCACCGGTATCCAGGGAGTTGCAACAGGTCACGGAGGCCTCCACGGAAACCAAGGAGGCTGCGCCAATTCTAGGATGAGTGCGTTTTGACATTGATATAGTGCGATCTGAGCTGCATTTTGTCCAACTTTGGCTAGGGTTTCTTGATGGAGGCTATATATATTCTCTTTGGAGCTTCATATCATCTATCTAGAGATAGAGAAGCTACATATTACATCAAACAACAATGCTAAAGGCTGCAATTCAAGCTGAATCAAGCCAAAACCTAAGAAACTCAGTCAACAAGAATTACAATATTGAAGAGGAAAGCTACAAATATTCAACCACCAAAGGAGCAACATCTGAATAGCCTCAAAAGTGGTTTTATCTCTAGAAAATTCTCTCTTTTGTAATTCGAATTTGATGATGTATGAAATGAAATTGATGTTTATTGTAGCTATCATGAACTAACTTTTTATTCTAAGATTGCAATGGAACCCAACACCTAAATTGATTTGAATTCTCTCTCTATGATATTAGTTAATCATTTATGAATTGATTATCATAACCTTTGCTTTCTAGATTAATTGCTTGGCCCGTAATTACCTTGGGAACCTATATGAACTTGACGAACAGATTATAGGTGAAGACCTAGTTATGATAACATGCGAGAGTTAAAGATCGTTATGGGTTATTAATTAGATTAAGTGACGTGTGTCTTGTTAATTATCCGCATAAATAGGTAACTTGATATTAGTTGGGATAGACATATACCTAACTACCGCATGCAACCAATAGAGAATCTAGTCCTATTGACTTCCTATGTGAAAGTTGATAATTGAGGGGTTAGTTAACGAGATTTAGTGACACGTGTCTTATTAATCATTCTTTAAATTGGTCTATTAATAGTGTATAGGATAGACATATACCTATGCACCGCATTAGGGAGATTCGTGATTCACCATCGACAGAGGCTCTCATGAAGTTTTGATTTCTCGGTTGTCAATTCGCATGTATTAACTAATTAAAAAGAGAGAGTTAGGAAATTCAATCGACGTGTTGGGGGAAGTTATAATCTTAGACCTTTCTATCATGATATTTTACCGCATTCTACTTATTACTTATCTTTGAACTCGACTAATCAACAAAACTCAAATCTTCATCGTTTAAACTAGATCAAATTGATATATGATTGGTACTTGGTATTTATTCGTCACAATTCCCTGTGGGTTCGACTCATATCTTATCATTATATTACTTGTTGACCGCGTATACTTGCGCATATTTTTCGGTTGCAAAATCGACCAACAAGCACCTACTAACGCATTCCGCAACCTCTTTTTTCATGTTCGACTATTAAAAATGTTGTCGGAGGTCTTGATACATCTTCGTGTTTCTCAGATGTACCGAATATCTCGAACAATGGGCCTCTTGTAATATCTCCTTATTCAGCTCCGGTTCTGATGGAACCCAAATTCTTCCTTCAAATCTTAACATTCTTTCTTTGTCGAGTTTGTACTTTAACTCTTCTTCTTCGAAAATTCTCTTCCTAATCCTCTCGCACTCTTCATCCTTGAGCTATGCCTCCTTTACTCTGTCCAAAATGGTTGGACGAGTCTCCATCATATATAACTTCTCTTCTGATTCCTTTAAAAATTTTACCTCCAACACCATCTTTGCCATCGCTGTTATTAGCTCTTCTTGAGCTGTTAACATCAACAACTTTTCCCGACCCTTTCTACTTAAGCCGTCGGCTACAACATTTACCTTCCTCGGGTGGTATAGAATTTCACAATCATAATCCTTGATCAATTCTAACTACCTCCTTTGCCTCATATTTAGCTCCTTCTATGTGAAGATATATTTTAGACTTTTATGGTCCTTGTATATCTCACATTTCTCTCCATAAAGATAATGCCTCTAAATCTTCAAAGCAAAAACCACCACTGCTAACTCGAGATCATGAGTAGGGTATCCCCTTTCATAATCTTTCAACTGTCATAACACGTACGTAATGACCTTCCTGTGCTGCATAAGCACGCATCCCAGTCCTTTATGTGATGCATCACTATACACCACAAAATTACATGTATCATCTAGTAAATATAATATTGGCGCCTCACTCAACCTTTTCTTGAGCTCTTAGAAGCTCTCCTCATATTTCTCCGACCATACAAACTTCACTGTCTTCCTCATCAAATTAGATAACGGGGTAACTATCTTCAAAAAATCTTAGATAAATCTTCGATAGTAGCCCGCTAACCCTAAGAAACTCCTCACATCCGTTGGCGTCTTCGGTTGTTCCCAATTAATCACCGCCTCCACCTTCCCTGGATCTACAGATATACCATCCTTGTCGATCACGTGCCCCAAAAATTAAACTCTTTCTAGCCAAAATTCACATTATGAAAATTCCGCGTATAACTTCTCCCTCCTTAGTGTTTCCAACACATCCTAAGATATTCAGCATGATCCTCCTGCATCTTTGAATGGACCAGGATATCATCTATGAACACTGCTACAAATTTGTCTAAATATGGTTTGAACAATCTATCCATTAAATCCATAAATGCGACTGCCGTATTTGTCAACGCGAATGACATCACCAGGAACTCGTAATGGCCATAACGAGTCCTGAATGTCGTCTTCGGAACATCCTCTGCTCTCACCTTCAGCTGGTGATACCCAGTCCTCAAATATATCTTCAAAAAGTACCTTATCCCTTTCAACTGATCAAAGAGATGATCGATCTTGGGCAACAGATACTTATTCTTGATCGTTACTTTGTTCAACTCCCTGTAGTCGTTACAAAGTCTCAACGATCCATCCTTCTTCTTCACAAATAACACTGGTGCTCCCCATAGAGACACACTTGGTTGAATATACTTTTTGTATAATAATTCTTACAATTGTATCATCAATTCCTTCATCTCCACGGGGGCCATCCTATACAGAGCCCTCGAAACTAGTGCCGCACTAGGCACTACGTAGATAACAAATTTAATCTCCCTATCAGACGGAATACCTAGTAATTCATCCGAAAAAACATCCGTGAATTCTTTTACTACGGGTATCTGACTCATCACTGCTCCCACTTGTTGAGTATCTACAACATAGGCTAAATATCCCATACATCCTTTTCTTAGCAATTTTTTTACTTGCATCATCGTCAGACAACGAGACTGTCTTGGCAATTTACGACCATAAAATACTACCTTAGAATACTTTGTAGGCTTAAGGTTTACTAGCTTCTTCTTACAATCTATCATTGACCCATGGTTAAATAACCAATCCATTCCCAGAATTACGTCGAATTCTCCCAGTTGAATCAAAATTAAATCTGTAACGACCGGGAATTTTGGATTTGCCTTGTAATTTGAATTTTTGAATATTAATGAATATATTAGATTTTATTAATATTATTTTTGTGTTGCATGTTTAAAGGTTGTGTGACAACCAGAATTATGTGAGTGCGTGAAATTTTACGTGTTATAGTTTTGTTTAAGTGAATAATTGATTTCGCGTAGCTTCGCTAAATCACTATTCACGGGGCACGTTTCCCGAGGTACTATTCACGCCATAATATTTTTGCGTCTTGTTCGATTCTAATAAATTTCATAAATACGTGCGAGTGAAGTGATAATTTTTCCAAGCGTCGAAAATTTTATTTGAGCTGATACGTGATTTTATCCGTATCCGAAATGTGTTATATGGGTGTCTCGAATAGATGGACAAATCCTATAATAATTATTTTTACCCATCCCAATAATTATGGGAGTACCCATTTTAATTTTGGGTGGAGTTATTTACCAGTTTTGGTACAAAAGTGGGAGTTTTCGGATATATTTTTGTGTATCTGGGTATTTATTTTGGCTTGTTACCCCAAGAGGGAACTAACCCACCAATTTAGACCAATCAAATGAGAGCATGAAGGGAGTTGCCGGCAAGCACTTGAATTTGTTGGCCAACCTTGAGCAACTAACCCACTACTCCTAAAATTACTCATCCACTTCTCCCAAATCATTCATTCTTTCTTGCATTCCATCAAACCAAGTTGCTTCAGTAGATAGAGAGAGAGAGAGAGAGAGGGAAAATCTACAGCAAGAAGGAAGAAGGAAGGAGGAGGAAGCCACCGGAAAAAAGGGAAGGAAGTCGCCGGAAAAAGGAAGAAGGAAGAAGAAGAAGTCTAGAGAGAGAGAGAGGTGGTGCACGGGTGAGGAAGGGAAGGAAGCCAAAGCAAGGAAAAAGAACTCAAAGCAAAGCCTAGCAACCTTCTTAACCTCTAGAAGAGATTTGTAGAGGTAAGCAATCAACCAAAACTGATTTCATTTGATTTTGTGAAGATTTTCGAGTTTTGAAGGTTTTTGGAGCTTTTTAGCTCATGGATGATCTTTACTGCGATTCTTGTTGTTTTTGTTTGTGTTGGATGTTTGTAAATATTGTTAAGAGGTTGTATAAGCCATTAATAATATCAAAGTGGAACAAATCTGTACCTATGCTTAAGGAGGATGAAGAACATGAAGAACATGAAGAACAATGAACTTTGGACATGAACTTGGACATTTAGACGATTTAAAGGACCTTGTAGCTATGATTTTGTGTTTATTTAATTTGTTTGTTGTTATAATATTGTACTTCCATGGGTTATGAGTTTAACCCAATTGGAATGGAGTAAAAAGGGATTAAAACAAAGTTTTGGTGATGATTTTTGTGAAGAACATCAAGAACACGAAAATATAGCATGAGTTGATACTTTGGCCTATGATTTGGCCATGTTAATGTTAATGGATAACTCTGAATTTTTGATATGTTGTAGCCCTATGTCTTAGGAGGTCATATAGTCCAGAACGGACCAATTTGAACGTGTATTGAGGGAGTTATGGTGGTTGGAAGCAAGATAGGTCTAGAACACCAAAAACAGAGCATTCCGGGAAGAAAACGGATTGGGAGACTCAGGCCGAGCGCCTAGGCGCTGGCCATGAGTCCAGCTACTGTGAGAGAGCGCCTTAGGCGCTGTTCATAGGCCATTTTGAGCGCCTAAGGCGCTGGACAAGAGACTGTACAAACAGCTTCGACGTCTTTTAGTAAAATGCGTATAACTTTGTCATACGAACTCGAATTGAGGTAATTCAAGATGATTCGGAAAGAGAACGAGTAGACCTACAACTTTTGTTCTTTAATTTTTTCAATTTGAGGTCTTTAGCATGGCCTAAATTGGCCATTTATAGGACTGATATGTAATTGGGGGCAATCGGAGGGTGTCGGGCATGCGCGTAAGCACATGTAATGCTCCCGACAATGTAAAATGTTGTTATAAGTTCAAAAACATGAATTTTATGAATTTTAATGATACTTAGCATTGACCAATGGGTATTAGATAAATCGAATGGGCGTGCTAAGCATACGCAAATGTGTATCGCTTGGGCATTCGAATAGTCAAGTTTGGCGTACAGACGTGCAAGCGTCGTAACGCCGTAACTAGTGGGCATAACCTTGTTTAATATTTTGTTTCTAATATGAACGAGACATTATAGAGTAGTATAAACTATTATTTGGTATCCGGTATGTGACTAATTGTTATGTGAATATGTACTTAATTGTGTAGGATATTAAGGAGCGTGTGTTGTAATATTGTAGCAGGCGCACCAGGCAAGTTTCCTAACGCTTGTCTAACCCTTGTGTTGGGCAAGTTCCCTAACTTCATTCTTTATACATATTGAATGCAAGTTTTTTACCTTACTCAAAATCATAATTGAGCAAGTATTATATCTTGTTGTAAGTTTCTTAACCCTTGTGTAACCCTTGTGTTGGGCAAGTTTCCTATCCTAACTCAATTTATTTATTGATCCAGTTTCCTCAACCGTATAACTTTTGTTATTGTGCGAGTTATTTATTTATTGAGCAATCATTCTATGTTATTGCAAGTTTCCTATTTCATACAAATGTTGTATATTGTTGCAAGTTTCATGACTCAAATCGAGTTATTTCTTTCAAGTTATATTAGTAGATTAGTTATTGTGAATTATTCCACATTAAGGATAAATTATTTATATTCACAGCTTATGCATTTGAATTCATTATCTGTTATTGGATTGTGAAATGTTAAGTTCTTCATTCATGAACTGTTTAAGGGGATAGTCTATGCCACTTGTTTCGGCTAGACACGTATATGTTATTATTTTAAAAGCTATCCAAACTGATTGTTGGTGCGGATTCTTAGACTGAGAGAGCACCCCTTATGTAGGGAATTTTAATGTGTCGGTTATTCGATGCAGTCAGAGTTAAATGTTATGCATATACATAGGGTACTAGAGGCTGATCCCCTCAAGTACTACTGACGGGTCAACTCTTAAAAGAGTCAGTTGAATGATTGATTCTTAGGGCCAAAATGTTCATGGTCTATTGGACCACTCAGCAGTAAATAATCAACATTCATTGTTTCATTTAAACTTTGATTATATTGTCAACTATTTCTTCAATGTTCTTAAATTGTTGAACTATGTGATTATTATTCTTATTCATTCATGATATATCTTCTTTTCATTCATTTTAAACTTGTTGGGCAAAATAGTTGCTCACTCTTGCTATATCATAAACCTATTGTAGTTAAGCCGGAGAGTTCCAAAGCGGATAAAGGCAAAGGAAAGTTTAAGGAATAGTTATATGTACTATCCCGTTATGTAATCGTGGAATTATTTTGTACTATTAATGTATTCTACGATGTATTTTATTTAAGGTTATAGACTTTGGGACCGTAGTAAACCTTTTGTAATGAACAACATATGTTTATTTATTCCGTATTAGTTGATTTATGTTGTTTAGAGGTGTATGGATGTATTTTATCGTGAGCACTAGATTCGAGGTATTGGTACCTGAATTTGGGGGTGTCACAAAATCTACCATCAACTCATGGTCTCTTATCTTAACACAACAATTGTAACACCCCCAAATCCGGGTACTTCGTTTCCTTAGGATTTGGTGTTCACTATCCATATACATCACATCACATCTAACTACCCATTCAATCATAATGGAAATACTAGTAATTAAAAATAGAAATCTCCCATTAAAGGGTTACAACATCATTCATAAACAAATCCCAGGTCATCTAACCTTAATAAACATCAATGCGGAAACATAAATCAAGTCTATTACATAAACATCATTTAATCAAATAAAATAAGTCTTCATAACTTGTTTGCTTTTCCTTTGCCCTTACTAGTGGATGGCTCATCAGTTCTTTCAACTTTAGCTGCAATGTTATTATGCAAGGGTGAGCAATGATTGCCCAGCAAGTATAACAACAACAGTATTAATAACATGCGAAATAATCAACGGATATCGAATAATCGAAGATTTAGCTTTTGAGTCAAGAATGTAAGACAAGATTCAAAAGAACGTCTGAGGGTCTTAAGACCACGAACTATGTCCCAGGTTGTCAAGTATTTCTACCTTAAACCTTTAACAGTCGTAATACTATATGGACCTTGCTTCTCGTACTCAGGGGGATCAGCCCTTTGTACCATATATGTGCACAACACCTTAATGCTAATGCATAATAAAATCCCCTGTATAAGGGTTGTTCATCTCAGTTTGACATCGGAGTCCGCACCAAAGGAAGTTTGGTTTGGATTTACTTCAATAACGTTTCTAGAATTTAGAACGCTCATCAACTATGGACTAGTCGAATCAATAAGGGTTCACTAGTCAATCAAGGTTTAAAAGGTGTAATTCGAGAATCAAAACTAAATCTCACAAAAGGTACAATTGAATACGTCCTATATGACTGAAGCATTATGTAGACACCCAAATTTTGCACTTCGTATACTAACCCTGATAGGAGGGCAAATTCGGCAAATGAACCGACCTGCGAGAGCAAGCGATGGACAAGTACGGACATTCGACGCCACCGTGACGATTTACAGCCGAAACTGACGTGACAACAAGGCTGTCCGAAATAAGCATTCCCGAAGGATGTGGCACGCCTCCCGGTAATTCCCGGACTGCAAAATACGAGCCTTTCGGCGAAAACTGACGTCACGACACGAGAATCGAGGCATGGCACGAAAATCGAGAAAGTCAAGCCAGCCAACCGCGGATTGATCTGCGGCCAATGAGTGCGCCTTTTGAAAACACGGAACTCGAAACACGGAAACCCGAAATTCAGCTGAATGGAGGGGTGGCGGCCAGCCAGCCGCAGATCAATCTGCGGCCAGCCGCAGATCCATCTGCGGCTGGCTTTGGCCAGCCTATTTCAGCTCATTCCCTCATCAGTATACAGAAGGTTGGAAATAGGCGGAGAGGAGAAAAGAATAGGCAGCAGCAGCTCGGAAAAAGAGGAAGAAATAGCAAGAATTTGCAAGAAAATAGAGAGAAAAGAGAGAAAAATGTGAGGAATTATATCTTTTGTGTAAGATTATATATCATATATCTTCTATTCTACTCAATATACGAATTCATACATATTGTGAGGATTATTTGCAAGGTGAAAAGACCATTTCTATAGCAATTTTGTATATCATTTTGTTAATCTTCTTGTCAATTGGGTTATGTGAAATGTAGTTTTTCTTGTATATTGTTGCGGATCCATGGATTGAGAATTATTAGTGAGGGTTCCAAATGGAGCGAAATACTTCCTAATGGCCCGGTGATATCCATTTGATGATGTTTAGCTCGTTATAGTAATGTAGCAATTTTGGGTGTGAGCCTAGGAACGCGACCCCGTGGTCCAAATCCGATGATGGACATTTTTGGATGTATGTAACAGGGCCGATCTACCCTTTATTGTAAATATGTAATTGTCGGGCCTTAAAACGATATCAAGTCGAAAATTGGGTTTAAGGCCCCGTAATAGTGAAATATGTGATTGTGGGCGTTGGGGTTATTCGAATGGCTTACATGCCCATGAATAGCCCCCACGCATTTTAATGTTTGGTTTGATTTTGACACAAAAATTAATTTCAAGTTAAACGATGAAGATTTCTATAAAATCAATCAAAGTAGGTTATTAGCACCACAAGGCTAAAATTTGGAAATGCTAATGAATGTCGATTCCTATTCAACGAGAAGGCTAAAGGAAACATCGTTTTCAAACATCACAAAAATGATTTTATAAAAATAAGTAACGTTTTATTAAATCTTTGTGCATAGGGTTAAAGAGATCCTATAAGTTGCCCATCATTTGAGTTACGAAAGCAACGTATAGATCTCGATTCCTATTTTGACTTGACGAAGGTTTAAAAAACTCTTATTTTTCCAAAACGACACCTAATGAAAATCGCATAGTTTTTGACAATTAAAATCAAACATTTTCTCATAAAGCTTTCTCGTATAAACCGAACGACATTTTGAAGCATTCCCAAAAGAAAAAAAACACGACTTTTCCAAAAACCTAATTGGTTTCTTCATGCAAACTCACCACCACATTCACAAAGGCACACACACACACACGCACACATACACATTTCATGAATTAAAGAATAGGAAAGTATCAAGATTGCGGTAACCGTGTTTCACGGAAGTCGGGGGGTGCCTAACACCTTCCCCTCGCTTAAGCAAGCCCCCGAACTCTATGAATCTCGGTTTGCGGACCAATTAATTCGGAGTCACATATGAGCCAGCGATTTACGATAAAACAAAATTCGGATGAGTTGGTACATCCATTTCAAATATACCAACTGGCGACTCTGGTCAATTGGCTCATCATAAAAAACGATCTTTCAAAAACCCCGTCGACATTAATGCCGACCTTTTCCAAAAATCATCTAATAAAAGGCTAAAATTGGAAAGGGTAACAACTAGCATAGGATGGCGATCCCTCCCGGCGTCGACAGCTGGCGACTCTGCTGGGGACATTAGAGGGCTTAAGCCGCGTTCAAGTCTTGATGCTGTCCTATCCTTTAAAATTCATGAATGTGTGTGTGCGTGCGATATTTTGACCTGTTGTTGTGTGAATGTGTTTTACCAATGAATGAATGGTTGAATGGAATGACTTTACTTTAAAAGCAATCATTACATGCGGTGAGGACGATGAATGTGAATGTATGTTGAGAGAGTACCTCCTCCTGAGGCGAACCTGTCGGTTGCTTATTACTGGACTCGAAGGGGCTGCTCCCTGGAGATGGCTCAGGAAACGCACCACCCAAATCCGCTCCATTCGAAAGGATTTAGACGAGTAGATTGCGAAGATTTGGGGACCTTCATGCCGAAAAGCCCGCGAGAGTAACCCTAGGGTAGGTCAGCCTCTGATAAACCTAACGAAAGGGAAGCTTCTTCATGCCCTTTTATCGTTCAGTCAAATAAATAAATGTCATGCAAATGGCATACAACTGTCATACCATCATCATCATAATAAATATGTCCTATATCATGTGATTACATCACCTGCACATATAAAGAGAATACTGACATGGTTTTTGTAGGAAGGCAATCCGTACCACGTACCAAGGTTTTCTAAAACTTCTAAATACTATCTTGTCATCAAACACTGACCTTGTTTTGCAGGAAAAGATTAGAGAACCGTGAAAGCGTGGCATAACGATCATAAAGAACCCGGAGTAGGGGCAAATTCGACCCAAAAAAAAATAATATAATAATTATGCGTCGGTGTTGACATGCATCTGCCAACTTGTAACTGGCACAGTACTAAACTACGACCCTTGTTTGTTTTGCAAGATTGCCCCTACGACCCAACTAAGAGGCCGTAAAGTCCATACTCCATCCATCCAAATGGCAGAGGCCGATAGCCATGAAATTACAGTTCTGCCACTCTAACAATACGACCGAATACGAGGGATTCATCCTAGGACTGAGATTAGCCCTGGGATAGCCGAGTTGTTGAGCCTGTATGGAGATATGTTCGCTTGGTCCCATGGCGACGTGATTGGATTGTCCACAGACGTTATAGGACATCGACTGCCCATCAAGGAGGGTTCCGACCAATTAAGCAAAAGTGGAGAACGTTGAAGCCTGAACGGAGGTTGAAAATAAAGGACGAGATTGTCAAGCGGTTTAAAGCAGGAATCATCACGGTGTTTATTTACCCTGAATGGCTTTCTGACAGAATCCCAGTACCACAGCCTGGAGGAGAAGTAGGGGACCGCATCAACTATAGAAATATGAACGATGCCCTCAAGGAGGAGATATACGACAAATGCAAGATCAAACATTTTGATTCAGTCATTTACCGGCCCAAAATGAATGCGGCAGTGGGGGCTGCAAATAAAACACAAAGACGATCATGGAAAGAATGTCCGCCAATCACCGGGGATGGCCGGATTTATTGTCGCTCACCCTGTTTGCCTATCGAACCTCAGTTCGCACATTTGCAGGGGCAGCCCCTTACGCATCTCCCGGGCATACGACAAGAGGGTACGATCCCAAAAATTCAAAATAAACGATTTAGTCCTCAAAAGGATTGCGCCCTGCCAAGACGAAGATATGGGGAATTTCGCTCTAAATTAAAAGGAGCCGTCACGATAAAACAAAAAAAATCCTTTCTGGGGGAGCCCTCATCTTACAAGGAATGGACGGAAAGGCGTTCCCCAGCCCGTTAATTCTGACTCTATGAAACAACTCTGTGATCTAAAAAAAAAAAAAAAAATCCCCCAAACCTTTCAACAGGTCAAAGGACCGGATCTTTTGTCAGCCCAACGAGATACCGATGCAACCAGTACGAGGGAGATCACAAGAAAAGCAACTTAACACTGGGGCATTTAGCAACTACCCAGGAAATGATGACGTGCAAATTGGCACCTATGCAACAATCCCATCAACATGCACCATCATCATCCGATGCTACCTCATGTCAATTCAATATTCAACAATACAATCATCTGGCATTTGTCAAGTATAGTTTTCTCGGGATACGATGACCCGCGTGAAAGGGGATTTTATTTGATTTGATAGGAATCAGATCAATTCTGACAAGCAACCGTGGAGCATGATCGTGAGTATGGTTAGACGAAGAAAGCTATTCAAAGTTTTGATCGGGTACAAAGCCTTAATTCAAAGCAACGTTTGCGACAGAATCGACCTCATGTGCCAGTCTTCACTTTGCATTTGTACGAACTTTCAGTTGTGGGGTATAAAACTATGACGACGTTGATGGCAATTAACACGTAGTCAGACAGTCAGTAATTATCAAGCTAATATCAAGAAGTCAGACGATAAATGATTATCAAGCTAATGTCTCGAATCGTGGCCTGGGTTATTCGAGTAATTAAGCCCGAGGGGTGTCTTTACACCTGGTGCCCTAAAGCCATCTGGTTTGGGAGTCGCTGGCCCAACACTCGTTACATGGGTAACTCAGAGCCTAAGAAAACGAGCATTACAGTAGAGGAGGCCCGAGCAGATTCGAATCGTGGCATGGGCTACTCGAGTAATTAAGCCTAAGGGGTGTCTCTGCATCTGGTGCCCTAAAGCCGTCTAGTTTGGGAGTCACCGGCCTAACACTCGCTACATGGGTAACTCAAGCCTAAGAAAGCGAATCTTGCGCAAGGTCAAACAAAGAATGAATGGTGCATACCACCAGCTTGTCTCGAACCGTGGCCTTTGTTACTCGAGTAAATAAACCCGAAGGGGTGTCTGTACACCTAATGCCCCAAAACCGTCTGGTTTGGGAGTCATTGGTCCAAAACTCGTTAAATGGGTAACTTTGAATAGCCTAAGAAAACAAGACAAGTGAAGTGGGCTAATAAAGAAAAAAGATAATACGAAAAACTCTCGGCCTTAAACAAGAGGTCATGGAAGAGAAACCCTACTGAATGCTGCATCGCACAGTGCATTTGTCATATGACGTCAATTCTGCTAAGGACGTTGTCGAGAATGGAGACAGAATACCTTTGACGAGGGAAGGTAGTTCTTTTGAATTCGACCTTACTCACGTACAATGACCATGAATGCTTGAAGGTGTTCTTACGATTTCATAACTCGTTAAATAGAAAATCATCAACTCACGAGGAATTGAAAATAACTCCCAATCTGGTACATTCATGGTTCACAACTTGCTAGATTGTGCGATCAATAGATATTCAATTTCATGTACTTTAACTGCATTTACTCTTTTGTCGAGATTATAATATCTTTGTGTTGAACTAACACTAACGGCCCAAGCCTTCAGGTTTTGGCATTTGTTAGTCATCTGATATGCAAGATCTTACAGAGATGTGGATAACTCAGCACGGTCAACATCGCGAGTTTTCGATAAAAATTCTTGGTAGCAACACGCGCCAAGGCAGGGGCAGTTAAGAATCGTGAAATGGAAGGAAGCTGAGGCTGCACAGAACTTCCCATCATTGGGCCTCTCCCCAATCCTGACTATCACTTCCTCGACATCCAAATGATCCATGTGCATGCTCATATACAAGGATGATATAATGCGGGACAACAGCATATCGGCCGTCAGAAATGATCTAAAGGCCAAGGAGCCC
This sequence comes from Aralia elata, assembly GCA_034770075.1. Classification (NCBI taxonomy): domain Eukaryota; kingdom Viridiplantae; phylum Streptophyta; class Magnoliopsida; order Apiales; family Araliaceae; genus Aralia; species Aralia elata. The sequence goes on along the minus strand of JAVJAP010000094.1, from coordinate 1,587,546 downwards.
AACATAGCTGTCGGTCATCACAGAGAGCGAAACAGACTGCCTCAACTCGATGAAATGAAGACGACCAAGAACAGGCAGAGTACCAAACCAATGTTGAAGTCTAGAAACTACACTGCACGACGAGGCGTGATCCAATCAAATGTTGGCAAATGACGACAACTATCGAATCGTATCATTTGACTGAACAGGGGTCATTTCTATCTAAAACATATGTTGTGCACATGCATCTGTCCATAACATATCTTCCAGATCATGCATAACATCTTTTTCATGCATACAGGTACGATCAAAATGAAAATCTTCAGGAAAGTACAAGCACGTGGCTTTCAACATCACGAATGATCAGACTATGATGGCTTTTGCGGCATGGTACGTGGACGATGTTGGTGGGAGATCCAGGACATGAAGCCGATCACACATCCCATTTCAAAACAAAAAAAAATCCAATCAATGACCCCTGGGAAGGGCTGATATACAACCAATCAACGACCCCTGGGAAGGGCTGGTATCCAACCAATCAACGACCCCTGGGAAGGGCTGGTATCCAAAACAATCAATGACCCTGGGAAGGGCTGGTATCCAAACAAGGAGTGAACCTGGGAAGGCATCCAAGCAAACCACAACAAGGTGGTGAGCAAACCTGGGAAGGCATCCAAGCAAACCACAACAAGGTGGTGAGCAAACCTGGGAAGGCATCCAAGCAAACCACAACAAGGTGGTGAATGAACCTGGGAAGGCATCCAAGCAAACCACAACAAGGTGGTGAGCAAACCTGGGAAGGCATCCAAGCAAACCACAACAAGATGGTGAGCACCCTGGGAAAGGCTGAGATCCAAACACTAACACCCTGGGAAGGGCTGAGATCCAAACAACTAACACCCTAGGAAGGGCTGAGATCCAAACAACTAACACCCTGGGAAGGGCTGAGATCCAAACACTAACACCCTGGGAAGGGCTGAGATCCAACCAACTAACACCCTGGGAAGGGCTGAGATCCGAACAACTAACACCCTGGGAAGGGCTGAGATCCAAACAACTAACACCTTGGGAAGGGCTGAGATCCAAACAACTAACACCCTGGGAAGAGCTGAGATCCAAACAACCAAACCCCTGGGAAGGGCTGAGATCCAAACCATCAACCGGAGACGAGACCCGGTGATTATGACCGAGCGACCAGATACGAGACCCGGCACTCACAAGACAATCGACCGGATACGAGACCCGGTGATTACGAGACGAGCGACCGGATACGAGACCCGGCACTCACAGGACAATCGACCGGATACGAGACCCGGCGATTATGAGATGGGTGACCGGATACGAGACCCGGCCCCGACGAGACAATCGACCGGATACGAGACCCAGCGGTTACGAGATGGGTGACCGGATACGAGACCCGACCCCGACAAGACAATCGACCGGATACGAGACCCGGCGGTTACGAGAAGGGTGACCGGATACGAGACCCGGCCCCGACGAGACAATCGACCGGATACGAGACCCTGCCCCGACAAGACAATCGATCGGATACGAGACCCGGCGGTTACGAGATGGGTGACCGGATACGAGACCCGGCCCCGACAAGACAATCGACCGGATACGAGACCCGGCGGTTACGAGATGGGTAACCGGATACGAGACCCGACCCCGTCAAGACAATTAACCAGATACGAGACCCGGCGATTACGAGATGGGTGACCGGATACGAGACCCGGCCCCGACAAGACAATCGACCGGATACGAGACCCGGCGATTACGAGATGGGAGACCGGATACGAGACCCGGCCTCGACAAGACGAGCGACCGGATACGAGACCCGGCACTCACAGGACAATCAACCGGATACGATACCCGGTGATTACGAGACTAGCGACCGGATACGAGACTCAGCGCAGACGAGACGATCGATTGGAAGACGAAACCCGACGACTAACAATGCGGTCAGGGATTGATGCATCGACACCTTTACGAATGTTTTGCATACTTTACATCTTGCGTTGCATCATAAGTTGTATGTGTTGCATCATATATATATTGTCATTCTTGTGCACTATCATTCATGCATCGGGTGTCTATTTCTTTATCCTGTTCACTCCATTTAACATTTCATAAACATGATAAAGAGGGGCAGCTGTAGACACCCAAATTTTGCACTTCGTATACTAACCCTGATAGGAGGGCAAATTCGGCAAATGAACCGGCCTGCGAGAGCAAGGGATGGACAAGTACGGACATTCGACGCCACCGTGACGATTTACAGCCGAAACCGACGTGACAACAAGGCTGTCCGGAATAAGCATTCCCGAAGGATGTGGCACGCCTCCCGGTAATTCTCGGACTGCAAAATACGAGCCTGTCGGTGAAAACCGACGTCACGACACGAGAATCGAGGCGTGGCATGAAAATCGAGAAAGTCAAGCCAGCTAGCCGTAGATTGATCTGCGGCCAATGAGTGCGTGCGCCTTTTAAAAACACGGAACTCGAAACACGGAAACCCGAAATTCAGCTGAGTGGAGGGGTGGCGGCCAGCCGCAGATCAATCTGGCCGCAGATCAATCTGCGGCCAGCCGCAGATCCATCTGCGGCTGGCTTTGGCCAGCCTATTTCAGCTCATTCCCTCATCCACATACATAAGGTTGGAAATAGGCGGAGAGGAGAAAAGAATAGGCAGCAGCAGCTTAGAAAAAGAGGAAGAAATAGCAAGAATTTGCAAGAAAATAGAGAGAAAAGAGAGAAAAAAGTGAGGAATTATATCTTTTGTGTAAGATTATATATCATATATCTTCTATTCTACTCAATATACGAATTCATACATATAGTGAGGATTATTTGCAAGGCGAAAAGGCCATTTCTATAGAAATTTTGTATATCATTTTGTTAATCTTCTTGTCAATTGGGTTATGTGAAATGTAGTTTTTCTTGTATATTGTTGTGGATCCATGGATTGAGGATTATTAGTGAGGGTTCCAAATGGAACGAAATTCTTCCTAATGGCTCGGTGATATCCATTTGATGATGTTTAGCTCGTTATAGTAATGTAGCAATTTTGGGTGTGAGCTTAGGAACGCGACCCCGTGGTCCAAATCCGATGATGGACATTTTTGGATGTATGTAACAGGGCCGATCTACCCTTTATTGTAAATATGTAATTGTCGGGCCTTAAAACGATATCAAGTCGAAAATCGGGTTTAAGGCCCCGTAATAGTGAAATATGTGATTGTGGGCGTTGGGGTTATTCGGATGGCTTACATGCCCATGAATAGCCCCTACGCATTTTAATGTTTGGTTTGATTTTGACACAAAAATTGATTTCAAGTTAAACGATGAAGATTTCTATAAAATCAATCAAAGTAGGTTATTAGCACCACGAGGCTAAAATTTGGAAATGCTAATGAATGTCGATTCCTATTCAACGAGAAGGCTAAAGGAAACATCGTTTTCAAACATCACAAAAATGATTTTATAAAAATAAGTAACATTTTATTAAATCTTTGTGCATAGGGTTAAAGAGATCCTAGAAGTTGCCCATCATTTGAGTTACGAAAGCAACGTATAGATCTCGATTCCTATTTTGACTTGATGAAGGTTTAAAAAACTCTTGTTTTGCCAAAACGACACCTAATGAAAATCGCATAGTTTTTGACAATTAAAATCAAACATTTTCTCATAAAGCTTTCTCGTATAAACCGAACGACATTTTGAAGCATTCCCAAAAGAAAAAAAACACGACTTTTCCAAAAACCCAATTGGTTTCTTCATACAAACTCACCACCACATTCACAAAGGCACACACACACACGCACACATACACATTTCATGAATTAAAGGATAGGAAAGTATCAAGATTGCGGTAACCATGTTTCATGGAAGTCGGGGGGTGCCTAACACCTTCCCCTCGCTTAAGCAAGCCCCCGAACTCTATGAATCTCGGTTTGCGGACCAATTAATTCGGAGTCACATATGAGCCAGCGAGTTACGATAAAACGAAATTCGGATGAGTTGGTACATCCATTTCAAATATACCAACTGGCGACTCTGGTCAATTGGCTCATCATAAAAAACGATCTTTCAAAAATCCCGTCGACATTAATGCCGACCTTTTCCAAAAATCATCTAATAAAAGGCTAAAATTGGAAAGGGTAACAACTAGCATAGGATGGCGATCCCTCCCGGCGTCGACACATTACAAAGAGAAAATTAAAACGTCTCATTGAATCCATGAAATTGAATGGAATAGAAGTAATAACTTGTTCGAGTAATAATAGCATTATGAAACATATATGATACGGGAATTAAGTTCAGGAACTTGCGTGATTAAAAATCAAGGTAGAAAACTTGCGTAAATGTAAAAGTAGGGATAAGATACTTGTCTCGTGCGTATACTATAAATTTAAGACTCACGTTCTCTAATCAACCTATACATTCCGTTTATAAAACAGTAACAATAATTAGTTACAGTATTTGTTGCTTGATTTCGCAATCAATAAAATACGCACAAGTATACGCGGCCCACAAGTACTATAAGATAAGTAAAGTGTCGAACCCACGAGGAATTATGTTAAATAACTACCAAAAATCAATCGCATGAGAAATTAATCTAATTTAAACAATGACAATATGGTTTGTGTTTGTTGTTGATTAAAACTAAATAAAGACAATTTAGAAAACAACGTTTAACTACACACGGATAAAGTTCAAGATAAAAAGATCTAAGATTACAATTTTTCCCAACTCTTCATTTAAACATCATACGCTCTCTTATTTAGTAAATTAGGGCATAGAATTGTTACCCGAGAAATCACAAGCATGTCTAAGCCTCTCTCGATGGTGAAATACGTATTTCCTATTATGGTGTATAGATATATCTCTATTCTACACACTAGCAAGAATTTCGTATCAAGAATAATCAATAAGACACATGTCACATAAAATCCCATTAACCATTCTATCAACTACGGACTTTCACAATAGAAATCATTAAACACGGATTCTCAATTGGATACATGTGGTATTTAGGTATATGTCTATCCTAAATATAATCAAATTATCAACCCTCAAAAATAACACATAAGACTCACGTCACATAATCTCATACATTATCTATAAAGAATATTGAATTTTCACATGAATTCATAACTATGTCTCAACTTATACTTCCTCTCTCAATTCCATATAAGTTACCAAAGTAATTACGGGCCAAGCAATTAATCCTTAAGCAAAGGTTATGAACTCCAATTCACAAAATGCCTAATTACCATTCAAGAGAGAGCAGTCAATTTAAACTACAAGTTGGGTTCCATTGCAATCTTAGAAAGAAGAATTTAGTTCATATTAAATCTCAATAACATCATAATCTGATTATAGTACATGGTTGAAGTTACAAAATAAGAAAGAAGAACTAAAACATATGAAGATACACCCTTTTTGTGATAAGATTCCCGAATTGGTGTGGTGTAGTTCTTCTTCTCTAATCCTTGCCCTCCTATTTCGTGCTCCTAGCCTCCTTGGTTGATGAAATTCTGATAATTTTTCCTTTTGTTCCTTTGTTCTTCTCTTTCTAGCTCCAAACCCTAGCTTTTTCAAAGATGTGTAACCAAGCTTGAATAATGCAATACCAACTCCCTGGATGCCTGATAATTCTCTTCTCTCTCCTCATATTCCCGTTCCTCAATTTCCTCCTCTAGTGCGCCACAAATACAGAACAGACAAAGCAAGCCGCACCTGCAAAACGCCGCTCTTGCCCCGGCGAGAAAAACAACCTGGGGAGCTCGCCCCGGCGAGGAAAATGGCCTGGGGAGCTTGCCGCGGCGAGGTCTCCTGTCCTGTTGAAATTACTCTTTTGCCCCTGGACTTGCTAAAAACCGCCACGGTCGTCCACAACTGTTCCCTGCACAACAAAAGCATAAAACAAGTAAATAGATACTAAACATACTTAAGGATAACAAAGAATTGGGTTCAAAAGGTATCCAATTCGTAGTTATAAAACCCACTCATTAAATACCCCCAAATTTGAGACTTTGCTTGTCCTCAAGCAAAAACAAAAGAAATGACGAATACATGATGTAACTAACTAAATGAATGCAAATGCATGAGCTATAAGCTTAGAGCAACCAGGATAAGGAAATCAAGCCTCAACAATCAGAAAGAAGCAAACAACAACATCTCAACTGTAGGACTATCAGAAATGAGACACGCACCAAATTTCGCCAAATGATTAACCCTTATGTGTGTGTGTGGTCAGAAAGACAGAGTACGCAATGATCACAATTCGACCTAAGAACTACAATGCTCAAAAGAAGATAAAACAGTCAATATCCACTACTACCAACTTCCATGCTCACTAGTTTCTATTTCTCACACTCTATTTAACTATATTCTATCACAATCACCGAGTGTGTTTTACGCTCCATCTCGATGATAGTTTTATTTACATCTAGATCTGTGCAATGTTTATCTTCATTAGGCTTTTCAATGTCACCCATGTAGCAAACTTTCCACCGATGACTCCCAAACCAGATGGTTTTAGGGCATCAAGCGTAAAAACGCTCCAAAGGGCTTACTTGTTCGAGTGACAAAGGCCACAAAGATAAACTAGTCAAGATTTGCTCATATCTGCCAATACTACATTTTCAATTATTACCAGCATTCAAGACAGACATCGAAGCAGTATATAAGCATATTTTTTTTAGACTATCCTATCTTTTAATGAGCAACAGCAGTTTCAGAGATTTGAACTTACAATCTCACCTACTCAACAACACTGATATGTGCATTAGGAACTCAAAGGGTTAAAAATTTAAGAGAATTAGGCACGAGTTAACATTTCTAATATAGCAATTCAGATCCAAAGTGTTGAATATCTTAAAAAAAATGATCACTATGTCATCATTGGCTCTCCTTAAATGCGCTGCTCAAAAGCTTTCTAAATGAAATTTTTTTTAATTTTTTTGTTTTTTTTACACTAAAACAAAGTAGATGATGAATATGTACAATGATCATCACACAAATGACAATAACAGTAATAATCATTAATAGCAAGAAAAGTCATTTTGATGATATTATAAATGCTTAACTATAACATAGATTTGAAACATACTACATGGATGCAAAACTACAACTAAATGCAACATACTAAAATACTATAACTAAAAACTCTAAACACCCCCAAACTTGAAATAAACAATGTCCTCATTGTAGAAAAGATAAAGAAATGAAGAACTGAGGACTTCCCTTGGATATCAATCGGAGGGTGGTCGTCCATCTCCTCGACGTCAGAGTCAGATGGTGGGAAAGGCGGTAGAGGTGTAGGCACCGGGAAAGGAAGTGGAGCAGCATTTGGGTACTGCGCTGCTAGAACCGCGCTGAAGCTAGTGGTGAAGTTCCACATGTGCTCCTATCTCTCTGCTATGCGCTGATTCTGCCTCGCTAGCCTCTTAGCTTGCCTGTCTATAAGTAACTAGAGGCTGCGGATCTGAGAGCTAAACTTTGCCTTGGGCTGTGGGGAACTGGCAGATGGCTGCTCATCATCCTCCTCATCATTGGAGGTAGCCGCAATGATAAAGCCTCGGCCTCGAGGGTGTGACTCGGCTCCATCCCATACCTTGTACCTCACAATCAGTCTGTGGTCGAGGATCTGTGATGGCTGCTGTGTGACCTCATCATCTTGCCACTGTACCCCTGCCTGTCTGCACAGTCCGCATATGAGGGAGGGGTGAGGTAGTCCGCCCTGAACATTACCCCTCAGAAGCCGGCGGATATTACCCTCAATGATGTTCCCTACATCAATCGAGAAATCCATGATAATAGCATATAGTAACGCTGCCTTCTCCTTCGAAACATCGCTCATGTGCTGGGATGGCATGAGCTTGGCACTCAGGAAGGCGTACCAAATCTTTCCATATAAGCTGAGGTCCTTGCTGGGGAAGAGAGAGGCACCTCTTTCTCTTTTACTGATCCATGTGGTACCTGACTTGCACAACTCTGTTACAATCTTATCAAAATCAGGCTGAGAGCGAATAAACTCTGTGTACTGGCATACGGCAGGAGGCACTAAGTTATAGTAGTCGTTAATTGCCTGTGCACTGAACGGTACCCTCCTCCCCCTGACGGTGACCTCAAAAGGCTGTCTGTCCTGAGCATTGGCGTAGAACTCCTGTACCACTGGAACAACTGCCGGGTCGGGGTGGTGGGTGAAAGTGTCCCACACCCTCTCATCTATCTGCTCCCAAATCTCCCCGTCAACACCCCTCTCTGGCCTGAGACCTCGCTCGGGAGTTAGAGCTTTACCCATGATGAACTCATCAAATCTGTCGGCTTTGCCTCGACACTAATGAATTTACTGTGGTCATACTGTCGGGGTGGTGCGGAGGAGGATCCCTCAGTACGAGATCTCTTAGGAGGCATGGTGACAAACAAACAGAACTCCTTTTCAAAACTGACCCAAGCACCATTGATTTAAACTCACCGATATACTGAATTTCCCCCAAACTCGAATTTTTCACAAACCAAAATTTCCTGCAAGAAGTCTCAATATGCACAAAATATATTCCCAATCCTCCAGTTGAGCCAACACAAACTCAACTGGGAATCCAATATCAACAGTGCAGTAAATGAATGGCAGTGCAAATAGTCAACACAGATACGCCCAATTTAGTGCTTAAGAAACTCAATTATAACCCAAATGAATTCTCAGCTGCAATAACAATTCAAATTAACAATAACCACATATAATTGCATTGAGAAATTAGTCCCCAGTAGGAATACCTTGCCTCTGTTAGTTGTTTGTATGAAGAAGGAGGAAGTGCCTGCTTGAATTCACAAAATTGCAGCTTGAATCCTCACTGAGATGTATTGAGACTGAATCCCAGCCCCAATTCCTCAAAATAATTGACCAAATTCGAGCGGCACCAATGGTGGTGACTGTCATGGGTGGAATTGAGTGAAACCCTAATTGGAGATGGATTTGTATGGAAAGGGGTTGCAAGATCCTTAATTCAATTGAAATTGAGAGTGGGTTGTGTGCTAATGGTGAATTTCGAGCGGTTTGGGTCGACTTGGAGGTGGGGTTTTAGGTTGCAGAAGAATGGGGATGAAGGAGAATGGTGCAGAGTCGAACGGGAGGAAATTTTTAAGTTCTGCAATTCCGCGTCTCTCGCCGGGGCTAGAGATTTCCTCATGTTTTTCTCGTCGGGGCGAGCTCTCGCCGGGGCGAGAGATTCCAAGCCAAAAACCTCGCCGCGGCGAGCTCCCCTGCTGAAGCAATTTTTTTTTGATTTTTGAAAAGTTAGAAAAAGGACCATGTCTAATAGCACCTCCTTGTATCCCTGCAACCTACAAAACAGATATTAGGGACATAGGGCCAAAAATGACTCTCAAAAGCGACTTGGTGCTAAAAATCCAAAACTAACACACAATACACTAAATATGAAAAACTTAAAAACTAACTACCATGGAAAATGCAATAATTAAGACACACAACTGAATCATAAAAGGATACGAAAGATGGTGGGTTGCCTCCCACCGAGCGCTTGGTTTAGAGTCCTCGGCCCGACTTTTCATCAATTTCAAGGTTGATCGGCTAAAGTGATCAAGGTCTTCTGGCGAGCGAAGCCGCCACCCCAATAATGCTTAAGACGCTGCCTGTTAACTTTGAATGTTTCCTCCGGATTATCACCATAGACTTCCACAGCCCCGTGAGGAAATGCGTGCTTGACAATGAAAGGCCCCGACCAACGTGACTTGAGCTTTCTTGGAAAAAGCCTCAATCTAGAGTTGTATAGCAATACCGCTTGGCCAGGCTCGAATTTTCTGTCAACAATTTTCTTATCATGCCATTTTTTACCTTCTCCTTGTACAATTTTGAATTCTCATAAGCTTGCAGTCGGAACTCATCAAGTTCATTGAGCTGAAGAAGCCTTTTCTCGCCTATAGCTGTGAGATCAAAATTCATCTTTCTTATGGCCCAGAACGCCTTATGCTCAAGTTCAACCGGGAGATGGCATGCCTTGCCATAAACAAGCTGGTATGGTGACATACCAATGGGTGTTTTAAAAGCCGTTCTGTACGCCCACAGTGCATCATCCAACTTTGTTGACCAATCTTTTCTTGTGGGATTGACGATATTTTCCAGAATTTTCTTCACTTCTCTGTTGGAAACCTCAGCTTGTCCATTGGTCTGGGGGTGATATGTAGTAGCAATTCTATGAGTGACCCCATATTTTCCCAAGAGGGCAGCAAAGTGGTTATTGCAGAAGTGACTCCCTTCATCACTGATCATGGCCCTTGGAGTACCGAACCTTGTGAAGATATTCTTTTGAAGGAATTTCAGCACTACCTTGGAGTCATTAGTGGGCAATGCAGCTGCCTCCACCCATTTAGATACATAATCCACCGCCAAGAGAATATATAGATTGTTGAAAGAGGGTGGCAATGGCCCCATGAAGTCTATACCCCAAACGTCAAAGACTTCAACCTCAAGGATCATGTTTAAAGGCATTTCATGTCGTTTAGAGATGTTCCCCATCCGTTGACATCTATCGCATCTTAGAACAAACTGATGAGCATCTTTAAACAAAGTTGGCCAAAAGAACCCTGCTTGCAACACCTTAGTGGCTATTTTCTCACCTCCGTAGTGTCCTCCATATAGTGAATCATGACAGTGATGTAGAATGTTGTCAACCTCGCTTTCTGGAACACATCTTCGAATCATTTGATCCACACAATGTTTGAACAAATACGGCTCATCCCACATATACCTCTTCACGTCATGAAGAAACTTTTTCTTTTGCTGCCATGACAAGTCTGGCGGGAGAGTATTACTAACCAAGTAGTTAGCAAAATCAGCATACCATGGAATTTCGCCTTGAACCACAAACAGCTGTTCATCCGGGAAAGATTCATTTATTAGAACTTTATCTTCCTTATCATGCCCCGGATTCTCCAATCTAGATAGATGGTCGGCTACTTGGTTTTCAGTTCCCTTTCTATCCCGAATCTCCAAGTCAAACTCCTATAACAATAGGATCTATCGAATCAATCTCAGTTTAGCATCTTTTTTTGCAATTAGATACCGAATAGCTAAATGATCCGTGAATACAACCACCCTTGTTCCGATCAAGTATGATCGAAACTTGTCAAAAGCATAAACTACCGCGAGCAACTCATTCTCGGTAGTGGTGTAGTTGAGCTGTGCATCAGTTAAGGTTTTGCTGGCATAGTAAATAGCATGAAAAACCTTCTCTTTGCGCTGTCCCAAAACAGCCCCAACTGCAAAATCACTGGCATCACACATCAATTCGAAAGGCTTTGACCAATCCGGAGCAATTATCACTGGTGCAGTGGTTAATTTCTTCTTTAAAAGCTCAAATGCGATCAAACACTCTTCATCAAACTTGAACGACACATCTTTCTCTAGTAGACTGCATAAAGGCTTTGTGATCTTAGAAAAGTCCTTAATGAACCTTCGGTAGAATCCCGCATGTCCCAGAAAACTGCGAATGCCCTTCACTGAGGTTGGTGGAGGTAAATTTTCAATTGTTTCAAGTTTTGCTCTATCCACCTCAAGACCTTTGGATGACACTTTATGCCCAAGTATAATCCCCTCTTGCACCATGAAGTGACATTTTTCCCAGTTGAGCACTAGATTAGTTTCCACACATCTCTTCAGTATTAGAACTAGATTTTCCAAGCAGTTGTCAAATGAGTCACCAAACACTGAGAAGTCATCCATGAAAACTTCAACATTGCGTTCTACCAAATCTGAGAAAATAGCCATCATGCACCTTTGAAAAGTGGCTGGTGCATTACACAATCCGAATGAGACCCTTTAAAAGTAAAAGTACCAAATGGGCATGTGAAGGTAGTCTTTTCTTGATCTTCTGGAGCAATAACAATCTGATTATAGCCTGAATATCCATCCAACAAGCAATAGTACTCATGCCCAGCTAGTCTATCCAACATTTGATCAATGAAGGGTAATGGAAAGTGATCCTTTCGGGTCACTTTGTTATGTCTCCTATAATCCATGCACACCCTCCAACCAGTTACTGTTCTTGTTGGAATCAATTCATTATTCTCATTGGCTACAACTGTCAGAAATAGGATAAATTATTCCAACATCTAACCACTTCAAAATCTCTTTCTTTACCACCTCTTTCATGATTGGGTTGAGTCTCTTTTGATGTTCCACAATTGGCTTACTATCATCCTCCATCAAGATTTTGTGCATACAGTAAGATGGGCTAATTCCCTTGATGTCGGCGATGGTCCATCCAATAGCAGATTTGTACTCTCTAAGAACCTGCAACAACTTGCTTTCCTGAAACTCGTCAAGCACAGATGCAATAATAACAGGTAAAGTAGCTGAATCACCTAAATATGCATACCTGAGATGGTTAGGCAAAGGTTTTAGCTCAAGTGATGGAGGTGTCTTAAGGGATGGTCTCAACCGATCTGTAGCATTCTCAACATGCTCAAGAGATTCAAACGGGATTTGAAACTTGCTTCCTCGTGGCACTGTATCCAAAATCTGTAGATACTCAACCAAATCTGGATCATCCATGTCAAACTCTCCCATAAGTGTAGCCTCTAATGGATCATTGTTCAACACATTCAGAAACTCATCATTTACAACTCGCTCGATCACATCCACTTGAAAACATTCTTCCTCATCCGAAGGAAATTTCATGGCCTTAAATACATTGAAGGTGACTTCTTGATCTTGAACCCTCATAGTGAGCTCTCCCTTTTGCACATCGATTAAAGTTCTCCCATTGGCTAAAAATGGTCTCCCCAGAATAATAGGAATGTTTTTATCTTCCTCAAAATCTAAGATGATAAAATCATCCGGGAAGATGAACTTATCCACCTTAACAAGAATGTCTTCAACAATTCCCCTTAGGTATGTAACCGACCTATCGGCAAGCTGAAGAGAAATGTTTGTAGGCTTTGGTGCAGGAAGCCCCAACTGAGTATACATGGATAATGGCATGAGATTAATACTAGCACCCAAGTCACACAAACATTTGTTGAATGAAAGGCTTCCAATAGTACACGGTATAGTGAAGCTGCCTAGATCTTTCAACTTGGGGGGGTAGCTTTCTTTGCAACACGACACTACATTCCTCCGTCAAAGCTACTGTCTCAAAGTCATTTAGCCTTTTCTTCCTAGATAAAATCCCCTTCATAAATTTGGCATAGCTAGGCATCTGTTCTAAGGCCTCTGCAAAAGGAATGTTAATTTGTAGCTTCTTGAAGACCTCCAGGAATTTGGCAAACTATTTATCTAACTTTTGCTTCTGCAATCTCTGAGGGAAAGGTACTGGTGGATACACTTTTGGAGTAGGCTCAACACTAGGTTTATCTGTGGTATCTTTCTGCTCCGACTCAGGTGGTACACTGCTGTCCATTTCCTTAGAAAAATTTGCATTATTCAAGTCCGGAGGGGAGTTTGATTGGGCTGCCCCCTTTTGCAATTCGGGCTCCTGTAAGGCTTGTTTTCCACTTCTGAGTGTTACTGCCTGACATTCCTCTTTCCCATCTCTTCTTGGATTAGTCTCTGTGTTACTAGGAAGAGATCCCTGAGGTCTATTTGACATAGAACTAGCCATTTGCCCAATTTGATTTTCCAAAGCCTTAAGTGCTGCTGCTTGGTTTTTTATCAAGATATCTTGGTTAGCCATGTGTTTCAATATCAACTCTTCAAAATCTGATTTTCTCTCTGGTTGTGATTGTGAGGTTTGAGCTGTATGATGTTGTGGCTGATTTTTAAACCCTGGTGGATGGTGTGGCTTAGGAGCTTGCTGAAAATTTTGATTGTTGCTCCATGAAAAGTTAGGATGGTTCCTATTTCCAGCATTGTAAGTGTTTTGGTACTGATTCGGCTGTCTCTGGTAGCTACTTACAAACTGAACTGCCTCGTGGTCAAATGGGCATTGGTCGTTGGCATGTGTCCTTGCACATACTTCACAAATAATAGCCACATGTTGCACTTTTGAATCCGTCAAGACATCAAGTTTCTTTGACATTGCTGCCATCTGAGCTGGTAAGGATGTGATGGCATCTACCTCTAATACTCCGACTACCTTTGGTTGACTCATCCTAGTAGTAGGCCATTGGTAGTTATTTGCAGCCATAACCTCCAATAAATCAAGTGCTTCCCCATAATTTTTAGCCATAAAAGATCCTCCCGCAGCTGCATCTAAACTAGACCGATTGTGAGATCCTAATCCATTATAGAAGGTATTCAATTGCATCCATGGAAGGAATCCATGATGTGGGCATCTCCGAAGCAAATCTTTAAATATTTCCCAAGCTTCATATAATGATTCTCCATGGTGTTGTTCAAAGGTTGCAATTTCATTTCTCAATCTAGCAGACTTTGCAGGAGGGAAGAACTTTGCCAAAAATTTCTGTGCTAAGTCTGACCATGTAGTGATGGATCCCGGTGGCAATGAGTGAAGCCAACTCTTAGCTTTGTCTCTCAAAGTGAACGGAAAAAGTCTAAGTCTCAAAGCATCATCCGTCACTCCAACAAATTTGAAAGTATCACATATCTCAATAAAGCTCAACAAATGCTCATTAAGGTTGTCATTAGCCAAACCCCCAAACTGTAACGAATTTTGCACCATTTGTATTGTTCCCGGTTTAATTTCAAAGGCATTTGTAGTTATTGCCGGTCTTGTGATACTAGACTGTAAATCACTTATCTGCGGCGTTACATAGTCTCTCAATGCTTTTTGTTCCTCTGCCGCCATAGTTTCTTGATTGTTAGAATCCTTGATTCTTTCTCTTCTTAGTCTTCGGGTATTTCTCTCGATCTCGGGATCGTAAGGAAATAACTCAAGACTTTTTGATCGGCGCATACAAATCAAGGGTACCTACACAATCAAGTAAATAAAAATTAAAAACAAGTCTAAATTAAGATCAATTCAACTATAATCAATATTGGTAAAATTATTGTAAAATAATTCCCCGGCAACGGTGCCAAAAACTTGTTGCTTGATTTCACAATCAATAAAACACGCGCAAGTATACGCGGCCCAAAAGTAATATAAGATAAGTAAAGTGTCGAACCCACGAGGAATTATG
Source organism: Aralia elata (assembly GCA_034770075.1). NCBI lineage: Eukaryota > Viridiplantae > Streptophyta > Magnoliopsida > Apiales > Araliaceae > Aralia > Aralia elata. Next base: position 1,572,459 of record JAVJAP010000094.1, on the reverse strand, counting down.
TTAAATAATTACCAAATATCAATCGCATGAGAAATTAATCTAATTTAAACAATGACAATATGGTTTGTGTTTGTTGTTGATTAAAACTAAATAAAGACAATTTAGAAAACAACGTTTAACTACACACGGATAAAGTTCAAGATAAAAAGATCTAAGATTACAATTTCCCCCAACTCTTCATTTAAACATCATACGCTCTCTTATTTAGTAAATTAGGGTATAGAATTGTTACCCGAGAAATCACAAGCATGTCTAAGCCTCTCTCGATGGTGAAATACGTATTTCCTATTGTGGTGTATAGATATATCTCTATTCTACACACTAGCAAGAATTTCGTATCAAGAATAATCAATAAGACACATGTCACATAAAATCCCATTAACCATTCTATCAACTACGGACTTTCACAATAGAAATCATTAAACACGGATTCTCAATTGGATACATGTGGTATTTAGGTATATGTCTATCCTAAATACAATCAAATTATCAACCCTCAAAAATAACACATAAGACTCAGGTCACATAATCTCATACATTATCCATAAAAAATATCCAATTTTCACATGAATTCATAACTAGGTCTCAACTTATACTTCCTCTCTCAATTCCATATAAGTTACCAAAGTAATTACGAGCCAAGCAATTAATCCTTAAGCAAAGGTTATGAACTCCAATTCACAAAAAGCCTAATTACCATTCAAGAGAAAGCATTCAATTTAAACTACAAGTTGGGTTCCATTGCAATCTTAGAAAGAAGAATTTAGTTCATATTAAATCTCAATAACATCATAATCTGATTATAGTACATGGTTGAAGTTACAAAATAAGAAAGAAGAACTAAATCATATGAAGATACACCCTTTTTGTGATAAAATTCCCGAATTGGTGTGGTGTAGTTCGTCTTCTCTAATCCTTGCCCTCCTATTTCGTGCTCCTAGCCTCCTTGGTTGATGAAATTCTGATAATTTTTCCTTTTGTTCCTTTGTTCTTCTCTTTTTAGCTCCAAACCCTAGCTTTTTCAAATATGTGTAACCAAACTTGAATAATGCAATACCAACTCCCTGGATGCCTGATAATTCTCTTCTTTCTCCTCATATTCCCGTTCCTCAATTTCCTCCTCTAGTGCGCCACAAATGGCATTATGACCTTTCGGTGTATTTGGAAGACCTACTACGAAGTCCATGGTAATATGTTCTCATTTCCATTCGGAAATTTCTAAGGGCTGTAGTAATCCACTCGGCTTTTGGTGTTTTGCTTTAACTCTTTGACATGTTAAACATTTACTTACCCACTCTGCTATTTTTCTTTTCATGTTAGACCACCAAAAGTGACAGCTTATATCTTTGTACATTTTTATACTACTGGGATGTACGACGAACTTAGAACTATGGCTTCCTTCAATATTTTATCTTTTAGTTCTTGTATTGAGGATACCTGAATTCTATCCTCGTACTTCAGTATCCCATCTTTGTCTATTCTGAATTTGTTATTCTTTTTATGAGTTATTTTGGTCTTACACCTCTGACACTCTTCATCTACCTATTGTAGTTCTTTGACTCTATCCAATAAAGTCGAACTATTCTCTATGACGAATAACTTATGGGTAGAGCTAACTGGAACTCTTACCTCTATCTCAAGTCTTGTCAAACCCTTTTATTAGTACCTCGTTGTTGGTTATTATATTCAACTTTTCTTGGTTCTTTCTACTTAACGCGTCTGCTACAACGTTGGCTTTCCCAGGGTGATATAAAATTTCATAGTCAAAATTCTTTATCAACTCTAGTTATCTCCTCTGCCTTATGTTTAACTCCTTCTGTGTGAAAATATATTTCAGACTTTTGGGATCTGTGTATATTTCACACTTCTCCCCATACAAGTAATGCCTCCAAATTTTCAAGGCAATTACTACAGCGACTGACTTAAGATCATGCGTAAGATACCTCTTCTCATAATCTTTGAGTTGTCGTGACGCATACACACTCACCTTCCCATGTTGCATCAACACACATCCTAACCCCTTGTGTGATGCATCATTATAAACAACGAGACCTCATGTATCATCTGGTAAAGATAACACTGGTGCCATACTTAACCGCTTCTTCAACTCTTGGAAGCTTTCTTCACATTTATCTGTCCAGACATATCTCACTGTCTTTCGAGTTAAATTGGTTAGCGGGGTTGCTATCTTTGAAAAATCTAGTGTAAATCGCCTATAGTACCCTGCTAAACCGAGAAAACTTCTTACTTCTGTTGGAGTTGTTGGTTGTTCCCAATTTACAACCGCTTTTATTTTTGCTGGATCTACCGCTATTCCATTCTTGTCAATCACATGACCCAAGAATTGGATTCGTTCCAACCAGAACTCACATTTGGAAAACTTTACATAAAGTTATTCCTTGCGTAATATCTCCAATACGCTCCTTAAGTGTTCAGCATGCTCCTCCTTTGTTCTCGAGTATACTAAAAACATCATCGATGAACAGTACGACAAATTTGTCTAAGCATGGTTTAAACACTCGGTTCATTAAGTCCATGAATGCTGCTGGTGCATTCGTTATTCCAAAGGACATCACAAGAAACTCATAATGCCCATAGCGTGTCCTAAACGCTGTCTTTGGCACATCTTCTTCTCTTACCTTTAATTGATGATAACCCGATCGTAGGTCGATCTTCGAAAAGTATTCGGCCCCTTTCAATTGGTCAAACAGATCATCAATTCGTGGTAAAGAATATTTGTTCTTTATTGTTGATTTATTTAATTCTCTATAATCAATGCATAACCTTAACTTTCCATCCTTCTTCTTTATAAACAACACCGGTGCTCCCCAAGGTGAAACACTGGGTTGTATGTACTTTTTGTCTAAGAGTTCTTGTAGCTGCACAAGTAACTCTTTCAACTCTACTGGTGCCATTCTGTATGGTGCATTCGAAACTGGTATCGTACCAGGTGCAAGATCTCCCTATCCAGAGTAAGACCTGGTAAGTCATCTGAAAACACATCCGGAAATTCTCTAACTACAAGTGTTTGATCCAATCTTACTCCTTCCTTTCGGGTATCTATTATATATGCCAAATAATCTGTACAACCATTCCTAAGTAATCTCTTTACTTGTCTTACCGTCAGACATCGACATCGCTTAGGTGAACAACCACCGTTGAACACTACCTTTAACTTCGATATAGTCAATAGGTTTACACGCTTTTGTTGGCAGTCAATCATTGCATTATGATTAACTAACCAATCTATGCCTAAGTTTATATCGAATTCTCCTAACTGTATAGGAATAAGGTTTACAAGAAACTTGTGTCCCTTAATCTCTACGTTACAATTTCTATAGATGGTTTTAACGGAAATTATCTCTCGATTTGCAATTTTTACGATAAAAAGGTATATCTAAATTTATTAACTATTGGGTTTACTTCTCTATTTTCTGCCTCTACTAATGTCTATGGTCTTCTTTCAAGCGGCGTTAAGTTATATAAGTATGAACACTAACATAATTGCAAGTATGTAACGCACATATTGTTCAAACATAATTTGTATATTCATACAGAAGGTTTACATATTCAGCTAGTAGTTTATATAAGTACTACTAGCATTCCCAAACTAGTTTCGCAAAACTTGGGTAAAGTAGTTTAGATACTACTATTTACATACACACTTTGGTGACCAGATTTACCTAAAGCTTAATCTTACGATACTCATCACACAGCATACTAGATACCACCCACCTATTGATGTCGTATCCAGTCTTTCCATTCTCTACGGGATAATCCTCTATTCGCTTATCCACATCCACAAGTGTTTCACGAAATTCTTTATTAGTCATATCAAGCATTGCTTGGATTTGATATCTTTCTCTTTCCTTTCTTGACAACAGTGTCTGAAGTCGGATATTTAATCGTCCTTCATTCTCCAACCTTTCTTCCACATATGTCACCCTATTGTTTAAGGTATGTATTTCCATCTGGGCTTGTTCTAGTAGGTTTTCCTCCTCTGGGTTTCCTTCTTCTAACACTTCTACAGACTGATTTCGAACTTCTGATATATCCCTACATATTATTGGTTCTTCCTCATCTGCTCCTTCTTCTATAATCTGAATCTCTGCAGCGTCCTCATTAGGTTCTGTCGCTTCGGCGTCATGGAATTCCAAGTTATTTTGAATTTCTTGTCCTTCAGGATTACTGCCCTGCTCAAGCTCTATCACCTGTGAACCTATCTCCCTTGAACTATCTTCCCAATCTGGGTCTGCCATCCTACAAAAGAATTTTATTTTATTTAGTATTTATGGAAACAAATTTACACATAAGATAAAGCTTTTAAGATTATTTTATGTATGATTAAGTGTTTTACGGACTCAAAGACTATATCCTAAGGTATTTCCCAACTACCTTAGAGCTATAATTTACAGTTCTGATACCAACTTATGACGCCCCCAAATCTCTACACTCCCCTGTAGCAGATTGGTGCTCACGTGAAACTATAGAACTATAAATATTCAATAAAATATGACTTCTATTTATCCAAGGTTCACAGTATTCCATAACAGATAATAGTTCTCGTAAGAACGTTATCCGTGTTTGGATACCCTCACTTGGATGTATAGATTCATATCTTGTAAATATCTCTTTCATATCAATAGTTCCTATCTATCTGACATTCACAGTATCAAAGATAAGATTGTCCCTAGAACTGAGGGGCGCATTCCGGTAAAGATGGCACCTTACCGGCGCTCATTAAGTGTAACCCCAGAGCTTATAGGACTTTCAATATCATTTAAATACCCTCATTCAGATGTATAGTTCGTATAGATGCTGTATTTAACTTAGTACAACTATTCTAAAGAATTTAAAGATCAGAGTATAACGCATTCTATGACATAAAGGATCATAATACATAACATTTTGTTCAGTTACATCATTCGTTATACTAAGTTATTACAACAACAAGTCTTTAAAAGACTTAAAGTATTCAACAATAGAAATAAAACTTAAGAAGTATGGATTTTCCCCTTATCAGTCCCAGACGTGCCAGAAATATCATTTAAAGCTGCAAAAGAAGATATGCGCAAGAATGAGCTACAATTGCTCAGCAAGTTCATTTGAATATGTAAACACCATGTGTTTGATTTGAAAGATGTCAACAATGTATACTGAGGGTTCTGTATAAGAACCATATATTTCATTTAGTTCTATCAGTCTTTAAAGACTTAGAACCATTTGAGTTTTGGATATCTGGTAGGTGATCAGCCTCACCAATATCCTAGGAGTATGCATATCATCCTACCATTTGTGGTCAATATATTATCGACATTTCTTAGCCTTCCTATGAAGGCATTTCCATTTACTCAGTATAGATGTCTTACCAAACAATTTGGTTTGACACAACAATTTAGCTCGAATAAACAATATATGAACAATGATTCATTTCTTAAGTTATGCTGAACAAGAAGCAATAACTTCACAATAATTGATAGCAAGATGTATAATACTTGCTTAATATAAGTTGAGTAAGGTTAGGACACTTGCTCAAAAGTAAATAAGATCGGGATACTTGCTCAAAAGTAAATAAGTTCGGGATACTTGCTCAAAAGTAAATAAGTTCGGGATACTTGCTCAAAAGTAAATAAGTTCGGGATACTTGCTCAAAAGTAAATAAGTTCGGGATACTTGCCTTAGCGTAGCTCACTATAATTTAGTACAATCGGTCAACGCACGTAGTCTACGTATACCAATAATAAGCGTTAGCACGTATATAAACATGTATCACGTTAATATAGACAAGTTTCATTAAGGTTCGACGTTGATTCGGTATCTCGGTCGCATCCTTAATGGCTAAACACATAGATTGTTCGATAAAACTTCATTCGGAAGTCTAATTATTAGTATAAATAATTTATTTATTTTTTATAATACTTTTAGAAGCTTGGTATTATTTTTAAATAATTTTCAGAAGCTTGGAAGTATTTTTAAATAATTTTACAAGCTTAGGAATATTTTTAAATGATTTAATTCTCATTTAGAATATTTAAAACATTTAATATGTTATTTAAATAATTTATTTGTCATTTAGAATATTTTTAGATAATTAAAATATTATTTAAATGATTTATTTATCATTTATAATATTTTTAGAAAGATAGAATATTATTTAAATGATTTATTTTATCATTAATAATATTTTTAGACTTTACTTTATCATTAAAATAATTTATTTATTACTTATAATAATTTTTAAAACTTAATTTGATATTTAAATGATTTAATTATCATTTAAAATAATTTTTAAATACTTAATATATTATTTAAATGATTTATTTATCATTAATAATATTTTTATATTTAATATTTTGTTTAATTATTATATATAATAATTTTATTTACCTTAATATCATTTTTAAATAATTAATATAATTATTTAATAATTTAATATCATTTTTAAATAATTAAAACAATTATTAAATGATTTATCATAATTATTATTTATTATTTAATTAAATTAAATAATATATCAGAATATAGAAAAATATTAAAAATAATTTTTTTATAATTAAAAATGAATTTTCGGATTTATTTATTAATTATTAATAATTATTTATTATTTATTTATTATTTTATAATTTATTTAATTAATTTTTATTTAATTTTTATTAAAAATCTGTCGCTAAAGGGCTTTAGCGACGGTCTGCATATGTGCATAGTGTTCTGGGTTTGGCTATGCATATCGTCGCTAAATGTGTTCTTCAATGAAGAACACTTGGTCAACGCGTTGCAGCCTACTTTGGCCTTAATTTAATCTGTGTTGATTTATTGTTTGTTTGATTTTCTTGTTTGTAGTTATAGTATTCATGGCAGACTACAACGACATACTAAAACATGGTTTAAACAACATCAAATGATGCTTCAAAAGTCGGGTCAAAGTAGCGGAGACTGGCTGTTCTTATGAATTTCTAGGTAACCCATAAATTCATAAGTCAATCGCGGTCAAAGCACTTTAACTGAAATTTCCGGCTTGATCGATTACTCTTTATGTGTTTTTATGTTATGAAGTTATTCTCTATATGGCATACTACAAATATAAGCAATTAAATCACCTAAAACATATCATCTTGGTCGATTCTGGGTTGCTTCAATATCTGACAAAGCTTGTCAGAACTTTCTGGGTTGCCCAGAAAATGCAGAATCCGCACGGTCAAAGCTCCTTTGACCGATCATAACTTTTGATCTAGACTTTTTCTTGCTATACTACACGTCGGGATTTAAAGACCACATGGTAGGCTACACATACATGCATAAAAACAGATCAAACAACTAATCTAAGACGATCAAAAGGCCTGACAAACTTGCCTGTCAGACTGTTCTTAGCTGTTCTTGACAGTTACACTATTTTATCAAATTCGACCATTTAAATGTTATGAAACCTTGTTTAACCAACCCAGATCGCTTATTAACATATTATAACACATATCTAAACATCTAAAACATAAAATCACTAACAACTTAAAGATCTAGCATCCAAAATTGATTTAATACCTTTCTAAGTGGATTTTTGATTTCTGGCTGTTGATTCTGACCTTGTGTTTGCAGAGGCTTGATATGGTATGTCTTATATGTGTTTAAGCTTCAAAATTTTCGTGGCCAACTGATCAGATTGCTCTCCTATTTATAGAATTGACAAATTATGGTTTCTTAGGTCATTTTCCAAACTTTGCCTCCAAAAATATCCTAGTCTAGGGACTTGTGCTAATTGATCTCTGATCCTAATGACCTACTTAATCTAGATATTTATAAACATCTGACTTTGATGTTATTATCCTATTTTGATTGGTTTAAACTTTTATTTTTGAATTATTTACATACTAATTAAACCTAGATTCTTGCTAATCATGATTAGGATGTTAATTTAAGTTTAGTAATACCCTAATTAGGTTTATATATCATAATTAAGGTTTTACATTACCTAAATTAGGGTTGTTAAACTAAATTAGGGTTTTAGGATTTCAAATTAGGGTTTAGGGTTTTCAATCCTACAATTAGGGTTTTAATCTACCGTTTAGGGTTTAGTTTAATCTTAATAATTCATAATTAATATTATGATTCATCATTTAAATCTTAATTACATCAATTAAGATTATTGTACAATAATTAGGGTTTTAATTAATCAATTCGGACAATTATTACCAATTAGGGTTATCCATTTAGGGTTTTCTATTTCCGCGTAACATTTTAAACCCTATTTAACTTATTTTAAAATTTTATCAGTTAATATAATATTATATTAATGTCGAAGCACGACAAAACACTTCGTCATTTCCAAGCACGACACAGCAGCTTAAAAAAATAATTTGTCGAGACGCTTTTCGGTGAATTCGCCGGAAGCACGACAAATCATTTTGTCCGATTAAGCACGACACAGCTGCTTGGCGAATTTTTTTTTTATTTGATCTAATTGTTTAATAAAATACACAATCACATAATATCAAGTCAGAACAAGAAATTTTCTTTCATAAACACATAATTTATATTTACAAATCTTATTAGGGTTCGGAATATTACACCTCCAGAAATTTAACGTGAAGCGCGGATCTCTGTCCGACATAATAGATACTGGCACTCCATTTCGCGACACTATCTTTTTTTCATAGAGTTTAGCCAATTGCTCCAGATTGTACCGTATTCTGATCGGTAGAAAATGAGCAGACTTGGTCAAACGGTCCACGATCACCCAGATGACGTCTAAACCCTTTTGTGTTGGTGGCAAGCCCACCACAAAATCCATGGTGATGTGCTCCCACTTCCACTTTGGAATCTCTAATGGTTGAAGCAGTCCGCTCGGTTGCTGGTGTTCTGCTTTAACTCGTTGGCATTGTTAAGTTTGTATATAGCGCGAACATGCAATCAAATTACATAAATACTGTGGAAGCGCAATAAAACAGATTTTAAAATTTTTCATACAAACCATCACCATGATCATCCTTGTGATCAATTATCAATTAAATGAGAGAGATAGAGATATAGAATTATACCCTCGTGAATCAAAGCTTCCTCAGGTACAAGTTCACCTCCAATTCTTTCGCGTTCTCCTTGAATTCCACTGATTAAATTCCTTCCTTTGATCAATGTTAGCCACCCAAGTGTTTGGCCTCTAGAGGTGATCCACCAAGGAATAATAGTTGTTTAAGAAGATGGTTGTTGGCAAAACTCTAGTTTCTATCTCTATAGAAATTGCAAGTACTCTCTCTCTCTAATTCTTATGGAAGAGTGTGTAACCCTAAGCTATGATAAGACTCCTCTTATTTATAGATGTAGGAATAACCCTTTCCTAAACTATTTAGGATTAGAGTTTCTATTATAATTAAACTCCTTTAATTAATTATGCTCCTAATCCAATTAGGAATTCATGAGAGAGTACTTCTATTAATTAATTCCCAATCCCTATTAGGAATTAAATAATATTAATAATAATAATAATAATAAGACTCCTCTTATTAATTTATATTTAATATTTCCAAAATATTAAATAATAAATATTAAGCTATTTAATTTATTCTATCTCCATAGACTAAATTAAATACACTTAACTTATTATTATAATTACGCCATTTATTTCATAAATAAATATTTTCCTTTTGCGGTGTGACCCTTTAGGTTCTCCATATTAAACCGGTTGTGAATAAATCAATTAGAACAAGTCTAATCTTATTTAAATAAATAAATTAAACTATTTAATTTATTTAAATAAATAATATTTATTCTACAATAAGGGTAAGCCCCCTTAGCGATCAACGACTTTCCAGATAATATAGATTTCAACAGTAATCACAAAAGAACTTTTCAGTGCATAGTTATCGTACAATTCAATCCTTTTACCATACAATGTCCCAATTAAATATAAGACATGGAATTACTGTCAAGTCTTATTTTATTTAATTATATGCATTTCGATTCTCCAATGAACAACTTTGATAATGCAAATTAGAAACTCCTTTCTAATTTCATTCTGCTTTGGCCAAAGACTTTTGAGTCGTCATTTATCGAATCACATAGGACATTCTCTCCTTTTAGTAGAAGTGGTAGATTCTCTGTTGATCATTCACATATCTCCATGTATAACTTATTATACCCAATCATACCCTTCGATATACCCTAAAGGTCTTAAGGGACATGTCAAACTATAACTCATCATACACAAGATACTATGATGATCTCAAGTCCAAGAATCACTTGTACTACTATCACTAGAGGAATTCCTATTGACAGGCGAGTAAAACTCCATTAGGTATTCCTTAGCGAGCCACATTTAGTGAACTTATTCTCTAATAAGCACCTACATACTTGCTTTAGTGTCTCCACACAAATGATTATGAGATCAATCATCCTCTTCATAAGAGCAAGAAACATATGTACTAATCTATCCGGATTCACTAATCCCCTTTTTAGTAATCCATCGATTAGGAACGATTTTAGTTTGTGAGCTATCTAGAATTTAGATCTCATTAGCATGATCACCATCATGATTCTAAAAGCATTGCTCAAAACTATGGGTTTATCACATTTAATATAACAGCACCATGTAGATAAAGTAAAATGCCTTTAACAAACGAATAAGATTACAAAGTCTATGCTACATCATATCAAATATGATTGGCTTGTGTGCATACTACTTTCAGGCATGTCAGACATCTGCTGACACACTCCGCTACCTCCCTCTTCATATTCGGCCACCAAAAGTATAGCCGCAAATCCTGATACATCTTCGTGCTACCGGGATGTACTGAGTACCTCGTACTGTGAGCTTCCTGGAGAATCTCTTCTCTTAACTTTGGATTCAACGACACCCAGATCCTCCCTTCAAACCTTAACAGCCCTGTGCTATCAATCTCATACTTGAGCTCTTGCCCTTTGGAAATACGCTTCTTGATGCTACCACAATCTTTATCCTTCTCCTGAGCCTCCTTGATTTTATCTAATAAGGTTGGGCTTGCTATTATTGTACATAATCTCTCATCTGACTCCCTCGGATACTTGACCTCCAAATCGAGCCGTTCAAAATCCCTTACAAACTCTTCTTGAGTGGTTAGCTTTAGCAACTTCTCTCTGCCTTTTCTGCTTAAGGCATCGGCCACTACATTTGCTTTGCCCGGATGGTACAAAATCTCGTAGTCATAATCTTTGATCAATTCCAACCATCGGCGTTGCCTCATGTTCAGCTCCTTCTGAGTGAAGATATATTTTAGACTTTTATGATCCATATATATCTTGCACTTTTCTCCGTATAGGTAGTGCCTCCAAATTTTTAAGGTAAAAACTACCGCAGCCAACTCTAGGTCATGAGTCAGGTAACCCTTCTCATAGTCCTTCAACTAACGTGACGTGTACGCAATGACCTTGCCATGCTGCATTAGCACAAAACCAAGACCCTTGTGTGATGCATCGCTATACACTACAAAACCTCCATTGTTGTCTAGTAAAGCCAACACCGACGCTTGACTAAGTCTCCTCTTCAACTCCATGAAACTTTCTTCGCATTTCTCCGTCTAAACAAACTTAACTGCTTTTCTGGTAAGGTTGGTCAAAGGCGAGGCTATCTTTGAAAAATCCTAGATGAATCTCCGATAGTATCCCACTAACCCTAGGAAACTCCTGATCTCCGTAGGCGTCTTCGGCTGTTCCCAATTGATAACCGCCTCTACCTTTGCTGGATCCACCGAAACACCATCTTTATCAATGACGTGCCCTAGAAACTGCACCCTCTGCAACCAAAACTCACACTTAGAAAGCTTTGCGTACAACTTCTCTCTTCTAAGGGTCTGCAACACAATTTTTAAATGTTTAGCATGCTCCTCCTCTAGTGCATTCGTTAATACAAATAACATTACCAGGAACTCGAAATGCCCATAACGAGTTCTGAATGCCGTCTTCGGAATATCTTCCTATCTCACCTTTAATTGATGATAGGTCGTTCTTAGATCGATCTTTGAAAAGTATTTCGCTCGCTTGAGTTGATCAAATAGATCGTCAATCCTAGGCAGCGGATACCTATTCTTAATCGTAACTTTGTTCAACTCGCGATAGTCGGTACAAAGCCTCATCGAACCATCCTTTTTCTTTACAAACAGAACTGGCGCTCCCCATGGGGACACGCTCGGTCTGATATAACCCTTATCTAATAATTCCTGCAGTTGAACCATTAGCTCTTTCATCTCTACTGGTGCCATTCGGTATGGCGCCTTGGATATTGGTGTCGTCCCGGGTACTAAGTCAATTAGAAATTATATCTCTCTATCTGGCAGCAGTCCCAGAATTTCATCTAGGAAGACATCAGCGAACTCCCTTACGACAGGTATCTGACTCAGTTTCTCCGTGACTCGACGAGTATCAACTACGTGAGCCAAATAACCTATGCAACCTTTTCTAAGAAACTTCCTTGCTTACATCATCGTCAGACAACAAGATTGTCCTGGCGATTTACTACCATACAATACCACCTTCGACTTATCTGGAGTCTGCAAGTGTACACACTTACAACCGTTGACTGCTCCGTGCCTTGACAACCAATCCATCCTAAGGATTACGTTAAACTCCCCCAAACAAATTGGTATCAAGTCCACGCTGAGCTACATCCTCTCAATTCGGCACAACAGTTCCTATAAATGCATTCTACGGGGATAATTTCTTTGTTTGCTACTTCTACGTTCATAGGGTGTTCTAACTTTTCGCGGGGTAAGCCTAATCTCTTAGCAAATTCTTCCGTAATAAAAGAGAAGGTAGCACCCGAATTAAATAACACATATGCATTTTTATCATTGATTGGGGTGATACTTGACACCACATCCTTGGACTCCACCGCATCTAGGACAATTATGTTGAACGTGCGTGTTGTTGGTCTGTTGGCTTGACTGGCTGGTCCTCCAAAGCTCAGCCTGTTGTTGTTATTATTGTTGTTGATGCTTCTTCTGATGGCACTTCCTGCATCGCCCTTCCTCTTCGGACAGTCTTTGATTTGGTGATCTGGGGCTCCACACGAGAAACACCCTCCTTTCGGTTTATTCGGACACTAAGGAACCATGTGGCCCGGTTGTCCACAACGATAACAAATGTTTCTCCCCTTCATACACTCACCTGAGTGATTCTTTCCACAGTTGCTACACTTCCCACTTTTCTTGGCCTCTCCCCCGGACTTGTTGCCTCTGGAGGATTGGCTCTCTGTCTATTTACGCTTATGGGGGTTGCTGCCTCCGCTGCTTCCCCCTTTCAGACCTTCCTGACTGGTCTTCTTCTCTTGTTTGAATCGCGCTATGGCTTCATTGCCTCCTTCCGTAATGATCGTCCTTTATAGCAATTCAGAGAAATTCTTAATCTTCAACACAGCGACGACTTTCTGCACCTATGGCTTCAATCCCAACTCGAATCTCCTTGCCTTCCTGGCCTCCGTGTCCACCTGATGTGGAGCGAATCAGACTAACTCGTTAAACTTTGCCACGTACTCTACGACCGTCATACCACCCTGTTTCAATTCCAGAAACTTAACCTCTATGTCTTGCTGCGTATTCTCCGGGAAGTAATTCTCGAAGAATAGTTCCTTGAATTTATCCCATGGAATGACTCCATCACCTGCTCGCCCCTTATTGGCTTTCCACCAATAATTAGTTTCGCCCTTCATCATGAAGGTGGCGAATCCAGTTTTCTGCTCCTCGGCCACTCGTGCAACCTCGAAGACTTTCTCCATCCCCTCGATCCAAGTTTGCGCTTCTATGGGGTCGAGAGTTCCCTTGAACTCGGGTGGTCCAACTACTTTGAAATCCTTAAAGTTGGCCAAGTGATTCACTAGCTGGGGTGCTAGTTGTGCCCTTGCCGGTGGTGGTCTAGCCTGCATAGCCTCGGCTAGCAGTTCAGCAAATATTCTCATTGGGTTAGGTTAATCTCCAACCTCACTTTCTGACTCAGCGACACGTTGGTTGCGGGGTCTACCTCTTGGCGGCATTATAATATGCTAAAGAGCAAGTCTTAGATTTTCGCTTATTATGTTATAATTTTTGCATTGTGCTGGTTAAGTAAGCATTTAATAGCAAAAGCATCTATCAAACATATTTGGAAAAGAAACAACTGCATTTATATTCATATACCAATGTTTTAATATAGACTAACCTAACATTTGGCATACTACTATAAATGCTCAATGGCACCATTTGCCTACTACTAACTACCCTTTATTAAACAAAAGGTGAGGATTCACTACTACCTACCCCTTTTAACAGAACAAAAGTTGGGGTTGACTACCATTCTAAGCATACAACTCGGCATTTGGATTTACATCATAAATATGTCCCTATTAAACCAAAGTGGGACTCACTACAGCCACTAAGTATATACAAAGGTATTACATCAATAAGTCAATATCTGCTACGACGGACTGCCCGACGGAGTGCCTGTCGAGCCAACCGATCAACCACTCGGCGTCTAATAATGCGCCGACTACTGCCCTCCTCCCGAGGGTATCTCCTGACTCGATCCTACAATCTGGCCACTGCTGTATATATGGCATACTCTAAGGTATCGATCTTGGTGGATCCATCTCGAATCTCTCCCTCTAGGACATCCACCCTTGTGGCTGCGCGAACCTAGAACTCCTGCATCTGAATCCTTTCTATTTGCTCCAAGTCTCACTCAGCCCTAATAGCCTGTAGAACTGTCTGCAGCTCCACCTCCCTGACATCTGCCTGCTCTAATTCCTACCTCAGCTGACTATTTTGCAACACCAACTGTTGCACTATGGGACTTAATTGGGGTGTAGCACACTCTAACTGCTGAATCTGAGCTTTCAGCTCAACTATCTGGAACTGTAGCGAGTACGCCTCTGCCTTGTACTGATCTTCCATCTCCTGATAGACAGAATTCTCCTCCTCTAAGTGTGCGATACGAGCATTATGCTACTCAATAATCTGCTCCTGCTATATTATGCGATCAGCATAATCTATAAGTAAGTCATCCTGGAATGTGTGGAATACCGGGGATCCCTCCTCAAGTACCTCCTCAGCAGTTCCACCTATCTTTACCTCAGCCGGGTCCTCCTCAGACTCATCCTCCCTATCCTGACTGCCGGATATGAACACTTCGCCTATTACAGGCTCTACCAGATCCACCAAGTAGTCCTCCTCTGGGCTGGGCCCACTCAATGGTACTCCTGGGGCAACAGGTGCATAGCCCACTAACTACTCTGTAACAACAGGTATATCGGTGAATACCTCCTCCTCCCGGACCCCACTGGTCTCTCCAACGGTAGCCATCCTACAAACACACAAAACTAATATTAGTACAACAATAAAATATATTCATTGAAGGAATAAAATTATATTTCATTGGGTACTACTCGACTCGATGAATTCCTCAATTCATCAAAATACCAAATACGATAAATCTCCTTAATTTACCTCCTAATGCACTCTATACGAGTTTAATACTAAGGTTATAACCTAGGTTTCACAATCCTAACGTTTATAACCTATGACTCAGATATCAACTTGTGACGCCCCCAAATTCAGGTCTCAAACACCCGGATTTTGTCATCATGATCCAATACAACATCCACCTCCAAACAAATTAAAATGACTAAATGCGAAAAATAATAAACATATGTTGTTCATTCAAAAGGTGTTACTAATCCCAAGATACGAAAACCTTAATACATAAGTCAATACATACCCTAATATTAAGCAGGGTTCAAATTTTATTGATAAATAAATCTATCTAACCATATAACAAAGTCGGCTACTTGAAGTCTATTACTTCATCTTTTCCTTGCCCTTGTCCTTGCTTGAAGTCTCGGGCTTAACTGCAATAAGGTTCATGATATACAAGGGTGAGCAACTAGTTTGCTCAGCAAGTTTAAATATCAACAGGAATGACATATATCATGAATGAAAGAGATATCTGAGATTGATTCAATAGTGAAAGTACGAAAACAAGAATAATAACAGCTCTTTAAGATAAGCAATAGTCAACAAAGACCATGAACATTTCACTTCCAATGCAATCAATAGCTAATTGACCCTTTGGTTACTGGCTCAGAAGTAAGTACTTGAGGGGATTAGCCTCTAGTACCCTATGTGTATGCATAACATTTAATTTATGTTCTTTGTATCTTATATCCGATACGTGGGGTACTCCCTTGTATTGAAGGGGTGTTCATAAAGTCCAAGATTCCGCACCATTAATTGGTTTGGATAGCTTTTAGAATCTATACCGCAAATGTCTAGTCGGACAATAGCTAAGACTTAACTATGGCAGTTCATCCATATTAGAACTTTAAATAAAGTACAAGTCAACGTCTGCGCGAAAACAATTACACAATGTGCGAGTGCCAATAACAACGATATGGAATAATTGTTAAGTAATTAAACCACTTAGAGCATGCTTGAGGAATTAAAGGTTCAAGCTTAAATATTAACTTGCAATAAATAATACAAGAATGGGTTCAGGGAACTTGTAACAATTAAGGTTTCGGGGTAGAGAATTTGCATAGTACACCACATCCAACTTGAATGTAAATTGAGTAGGTTTAAAGGAAACTTGCCTGATAGCTCAGCTACAATAATCTAGCTTTTAAATTAAATTGTGTGAAACGACCTATCATTAGTAAGTCGATTTCTTAGTTAGCACAGTATAACTAGTATGAGTTTACACTTACAAGAGATTACACACCAAGTAATCCTATCACATAGACACGTAGATGTAATCTATCTTTACTAAGTCTATAAACATTACTTCCCATCTTAGATAAATGAGTTAACAAGCCTAGAATAACTTAGTTCTATACATCCATGTAAGCTTGAGCATATAACATGTGATGCCCCCAAATTCTCTACACTTCCCTGTAGCAGATCTGGTGCTCACGTGAAACTATACAACTGTAAATATTCAATAATATATGACTTCTATCTATCCAAGGTTCACAATATCCCACAACAGATGATAATTCTTGCCAGAACTTTATCTGTATTTGGATACCCTCACTTGGATGTATAGATTCATATCTCATGAATACCTCTTTGATATCGATATTCCCTATCTATCTAACATTCACAGTATTAACGATAAGATTGTCCATAGAACTGAGGGGCGCATTCCGGTAAAGATGGCACCTTACCGGCGCTCATTAAGTGTAACCTCAGAGCTTATAGGACTTTCAATATCATTCAAATACCCTCATTCAGATGTATAGTTCATATAGATATTGTATTCACTTAGTACAACTATGCTAAACAATTTAAAGATCAGAGTATAACACATTCGATATAATAAAGGATGATAATATATTACATATCATTCAGTTCGGTTACATCATTCTCAGTACTAAATTATTACAACAAAGCCTTATAATAGACTTGAATTATTCAAAAACAGTAATTAAAACTAATTAACATGTCCTTTCCCTTTGTCTGTCCCAGAAGTACCGGGATTATCATTTAAAACTGCAAAAGAAGATATATGCAAGAATGAGCTACAAATGCTCAGCAAGTTCATTTGAAAATGTAAACACAATGTGTTTGATTTGAAAAGTGTCAATGATGTATAACTGAGGGTTCTATACATGAACCATATATTTCAATCAGTTCTTTCAGTCTTTAATGACTTAGAACCGCTTGATTTCGGATATCTGGTAGGGGATCAGCCTAACCAATATCCTAGGAGTATGCATATCATTTTATAATTTTATGTCGATATATAATCAACATTTACCGTCACCTTATATCAAGGTGTTTCAGTTCACCTTACATCAAGGTGTTCCATTTCTCAGTATAAGATGTCGTACCAAAATAATTTGGTTTGACACAATAATTTACGCTCGAATAAATAATATATGAATAATGATTCATTTCTTAAGTTATGCTGAAGAAGAAGCAATAACTTCACAATAATTGATAGCAAGATGTAATAGACTTGCTTAAATATAACAAGGTTAGAAGACTTGCCTTAGCGTAGATCTTTTAATTAATGTTAACACGATCTATCAGCGTACGTAATGTATGTACACCAATAGTAAGCGTTAGAACTTATAATAACATGTATTGAGTTAATCTAGACAAGTTTCGTTAAGGTCCGACGTTGATTCGGTATCTCGGTCGCGACTTTAGACAGCTAAACACATACATTATTTAATAAAACTTCATTTAGAAGCTTAAATATTAGCTTAGATAATGTAATTATCATTTATAATATTTTTATAAGCTTAATATTATTTTTAAATAATTTTTACAAGCTTGGTAATATTTTTAAATAATTTTACAAGCTTAGGAATATTTTTAAATGATTTAATTATCATTTATAATATTTTTAAAACATTTAATATGTTATTCAAATGATTTATTTATTATTTAAAATAATTTTAGATATTTAAAATATTATTTAAATGATTTATTATCATTTATAATATTTTTAGAAAGATAGAATATTATTTAAATGATTTATTTTATCATTAATAATATTTTTAGAATTTATTTTATCATTTAAATGATATAATTATTATTTATAATAATTTTTAAAACTTAGTTTAATATTTAAATAATTTAATTATCATTTAAAATATTTCCAATTACTTAGTATATTATTTAAAATAATTTATTTATTATTTATAATAATTTTGGAAAGTTAGTAACATTTTTAAATGATTTAATTATCATTTAAACTAATTTAAATACATTAATATTATTTTTAAATTATTTTTTAATATATTTATTAAATAATTCAATATTTAATTAAATTAAATAATTATATAAAAATTTTATCAGAATAATAAAAATTATTAAATATAATTAAAAATGAATTTTTAATATTTAATTATGAATTTTTATGAATTTTTAATATTTATTTATAATTTATTTAATTATTTTTATTAATTTTTATTGAAAACCGTCGCTAAAGCCCTTATGCGACGGTCTGCATAGAATTTTTAGTTTTCTAGGTTTGGGGATGAATTTCGTCGCTAAAGGTGTTCTTTGTGAAGAACACTTGGTCATGGTCGAGCAGGCTTCTTTGATCTCAAATTATTTCCAGTTGGTTTCTTGTTTAAGTTTAATGTTTGTTGCTCGTTATACTATACATGGCCAGGTACAACGACATATGTTAAGTGAGATCAAACAATATCATATGAGTTAGATTTGTTCCGGTCAAACTAGCCGGATCACACTGTTCTTGAGTTTCTAGGTTACCCAGAAACTCAGTGGTTATGGTCGGTCAACGTGTTTTAACTGATAATAACTTTCGTTCCATGTTAGCTTTATGTGATTTGTTGGTTTAGACTTGTAGATTACATGGTAAAAAACAACTTCAAACCTTAAAACCTCATAAATTATCTCACATGATCAAAATCTATGCTGGTCAAACGCTTGTCAGACACTGTCAAAGCTGTTCTTCGCTTTTTTGGGTTGCCCAGAAACAGAACGCTCATGGTCGGTCAATGGGTTTTAACTTTCTATCAATTAGATCTTACAGATAACATGACATACTACACATACAAGGTTTAAAACACATCAAATAAACAATTTAAGCCGATCAAATCGTCTGACAGACTTGCTTGTCAGACATTTTTGGGCTGCATGAACAGTTTACTATTTTGGCTTAATTTTCATATCTATATGTTATGTAAACGTGATTTAACCGCCCAGATCACTTAATAACATACTAATAAGCATTCCTAAACACTACAACATAACATCTAATTCAACCTTAAAGATCTAGCATAAAATTAGGGTTTTTGCACCTTTTTTCTTCAAATTTTGATCTCTGATCTTTGCTATTGATCTTATGATTGCAGGGGCTTGATATGGTATGATTGTAAGTGTTTAGGCTTTGTAAATTTCGTAGGTCAAATGTTCAGCTTGATGTTCTTTTACAGCAACTTCAAAATTAGGGTTTTTAGGTCATTTTTACTAACTTGCCTCCATAAATATCCTACCAACTTAACTTGTGTTGCTTTCTATCTAATCCAAACCACCTACTTGTGCTGGAGTGTGTTGAGCACAAGCTAGCACACTCCTACCTCAATTTCTATTGGTTTAAATTTTATTTTTGATTTATTTAATTACTAATTAAACCTATATTTTTACTAATCATGTTTAGGATGTTTAATTAGGTTTAGTAATACCTTAATTAAGCTAATATATCATAATTAAGGTTTATCATTTCATAATTTAGTGTTATTGAATCAAATTAGGGTTTTAGGGTTTCCAAATTAGGGTTTAGGGTTTTCAATCCTATAATTAGGGTTTAAATCTCAATTTAGGGTGTTAATATAAGTTCAATGATTCCTAATTAATATTATGATTCATTACTTAGAATCTAATTATATCAATTAAGATTCTTGTGTAGTAATTAGGGTTTAGGTTAGCCAATTCGGGTAACTTTTACCAAATAGGGTTTCTTAATTAGGGTTTCTAATTCAGTTTATCATTTTAAACACTATTTAACTTATTTTAGATTTTTATCAGTTAATATAATATTATATTAACTCTGAAGCACGACAAATCACTTCGTCATTTCCAAGCACGACACAACAGCTTACAAAAATAATTTGCCGAGACGCTTCTTAGTGAAATTGTCGGAAGTACGACAAATCATTTTGTCCGTGTAAGCACGACACAGCTGCTTGGCGAAAATTTTTTATTTGACCTAATTCTTAAATAAAATACACAATCACATAATACAAAGTCGGAACATGAAATTTCAGTTAATAAACACATAATTTACATATACAAA
The DNA here is from genome assembly GCA_034770075.1 of Aralia elata. NCBI lineage: Eukaryota > Viridiplantae > Streptophyta > Magnoliopsida > Apiales > Araliaceae > Aralia > Aralia elata. Next base: position 1,551,702 of record JAVJAP010000094.1, on the reverse strand, counting down.
TCTTATTAGGGTTCGGAATATTATATAGCACATCAATTAAGTCATGCATTACAGCTTGAGACCTACATACATACATGCTACAAGACTCTGTTCATAACTTAAAGCAACAAGGCAAAACTGGCGACCGGCGCGGCCGCGCTTGTTTTTGCCTTGGGAGTGGCGCGGCCGCGCCACTCACTGGACAAACCAAGAATGGATTTCATTCTGCAGGAATCCAGACTTACTAGCTAGCATGCAGGCAACTGATACTAATCAAACATTCATGCTCATATTATTATCAACTTAGTTTCCAAACCTATCATGCTCATTCTAAATCCATATCAAGTTATATGTTCGAAATTTCCATACGTTAAGCTAATCAAGTCCGTTTCGCAAGGAAACCGCTACTATGGTCACAATACCACATAATGAGGCTATACAAGACATAATATGCATGCTCGTACGAAATCATCATGCGAACACATTAACACATAGCTTATACTTGAAATCTCCCTTTCTTAGACATGCTAGCATATATCAGAATCATGTTTAGCTAAATGATGATCACGAAAATCATGCTTAGAGGCATATTGAGTCCTAACATTCATGCTTGTATGGTCAGAACACAATTTATACGGAGATGGATGACATTCGTCTTCAAACACGATGTTTTCCTTAGAAAAAATCATACTAAGACAACTCACGCAACTTAGCCTATGCAAGACAACTTGGAGATCATAACTTACATGCATTTGAACACATATTTAAGTTATATATACATGCTCACATGGTCAAAATGTAAAAGACATAGATTTTGTCAAGCTATTTCAAAGTCCAAGCTTTCTTTAAGAAATACATACATAGAAAAATCTATATACAACTCATGGTATTTACAGGGACCCTTGGAAGTGGCGCGGCCGCGCCACTTCTGCTGAAGCACAAGATCGACTTTGCATCTGCAGAATCCGACCATACATATAATTTAACCATTCTAAAGGCAATGTAGAGTATTCCCAGAGAGTTCATTATACTCATACATAACCAAGATAGTATCATGGCAATCAATTACAAACTAATAAACAAGAATCATGGATTTTTTTAGAGTTCATCAACTAATAAATGAAGAACGCAGTGTACCTTTTTGATGCTAAATTGATGCTCCTTAAATGCGTAAATGCAGATTGTTAGCACCTCTCAAAATACTCACTCACTATATGACTTAGCAAAAAATCTAGCAAGTGGAACTGTGAAGGCAAAGCTCTAATTTATGGAGAATTCAATATCCAGACAATGAAATGGTCCAATTTGGTTAACGAACGGGAATGGAAAGAAGATGATGGGCAATATAGAAAATCAAATCAACCCAAATCTTCAGATAGGATTTCTTCTTTTGATACAAGCAATAGCAATAGGCTAGGCGCGGCTGGGAAAAGGAGGAAATGAGGGGATTGGACTCCCACTGTTCACAATCAGTTATATTCAAATTTTATTTCTCTATCTCTCTTCCCAGACACGACTGATGAATGGATTTTGTCCCATAATTTGTGTCTTCTTCTATTGCTATTAGTTAATTAAATAAGCCATACCATATAAACCCAATTACTCTAGTATACCTTTATTACCCAATTCGTAATTACATAAAAGATGAAATTAATAACTTAATCTAGTCCGCTTAGTATTAACCCACTAAATGGACTATTAAATATTAATACCTATGTTGCACACATTAATTAATAATTATATTAATTAATCTATGCACATTAAATTCCTCCACTATATTCAAGTAAATTGAATATTTAATTTAATAGACAACTTTATCCATTCTTCTGATATTAAACCTTAGGGCTAGTCTAGTAATCTAATTAACTCATTAGTGACCCCCCTTTAATAAATCCTGGCAGTTATGCGAAAGCACATAATCACATAACCAATTAATCACACAAGATTTAAATAAGCATACAAAGCTAACTCATTAAAAATTAAAATTTATATTTAATTAATAATGGAGTTTAAAATTCACGGTCATTACATTAGTATCTAGCATGTGCCAGGCGTAAGCTAGTGTGTGCCAGGCGTAAGCCCGCCAAAGCAGCTTGCAATTGAACCTATCTTCTAAGCTCCTCAATGAAAATATCTTTCAGGTTCGACAATGCAGCTTGCAATCTAAGCTCCTCAATGAAAATATATTCTAAGCTCGACAATGCAACTTGCAATCTAAGCTCTTCAATGAAAATATCTTCCAAGCTCGATAATGCAGCTTGTTACCATAAGCACGATAAATCACTTTGTCATTCCCAAGCACGACACAACAACTTATCAAAAATAATTTGTCGGGATGCTTCTTGGTGAAATCGTGGAAAGCACGACAAATCATTTTGTCAATAGAAGCATGACTAAACAGCTTGACAAAGAGTTTTTATTTGACCTAATACTTTATTAAAATATACAATCACATAACACAAAAGTCGGAACAAAAAATTTCATTTAATAAATACATAGTTTACATATACGAATCTTATCAAGGTCTGGAATATCACATTCACTCCCTCTAATAAGAATTTCGTCCTCCAAATTACAATACAGATTACAAAAATAAATGTCGGTAGTTGTCTCACATTTTACTCTCGAGCTCCCATGTGGCTTCCTCTATGTTTTGATTTCTCCAAATTAACTTAACTGAATGTATCACTTTATTCCGTAGAATTTGTTCTTTCTTATCTATGATTTTAATAGGAACTTCTTCATATGACAAATCTTTCTCGATCTGAATGGGCTCGTGTGAAAGTAGTATACACACAAGCCAATCATATTTGATATGATGTAGCATATACTTTCTAATCTTATTCGTTTGTTAAAGACATTTTACTTTATCTACATCGTGCTGTTATATTAAATGTGATAAACTCATAGTTTTGAGCAATGCTTTTAGAATCATGATGGTGATCATGCTAATGAGATCTAAATTCTAGATAGCTCACAAACTAAAATCGTTCCTAATCGATGGATTACTAAAAAGGGGATTAGTGAATCCGAATAGATTAGTACATACGTTGCTTACTCTTATGAAGAGTATGTGTGATGCCCCCAAATCCGGGTTACCTTATCCATGAATTCGGTGCATCACTGTGCCACTCATATATCAATCTAACAACAACTTATTGCGGAATAATAAAAATATTTACATTGATATAATATAAATATTGTCGTACCAAGCCTCGAAACCATAACTAAAACATGATCTTACTACATGAAAGTAATTACAAGATTATTACAACATGTTCCCATCTAATCTCAGGTACGAAGACCTTAATTAATACATCATTTAATAATCATTACAAATTTAATATTACTCCTGATGTATATATAACAATCCATATCAATACAAGCATTAACAATTATTACCTCAAACTCTCCTCAATCTCAGGTTTCGTAACATTTAACTAAAATACTTATGACCAAGGTTGAACAAATACCATTGATCATTTACAAAGTCTCCTATGTGAACGCAAGGTTCGGATTCTGACTTTAGTCAATCCCCGAATATATGCAAAGTTACCCAACAACTATACATTGGTTATAAAAATGTCCTTTATACATTATCGTCATCCTTGTAGTTTACTATAACAAGTAACTAACATAATCACATCATAAATACTATAATGGATAACCTTCATCTTTAACTCAAGGTTTACATATTCAAATTCACGTACATCATACACTGTCATCACAGCTAAATACTTACAATAAAGAAACATTTGGCAACCTTCTTGAATCCTTGTGCCTCTAATCCTTATCATCACGATATCAAGATAATTGCATTGCATCGTAAATCTGCAAAAAAAAAAATTTTTTGCAAGAATGAACACGACGGCTAAGAAAGAACTAACAGTTTTCACATTTCATGCTTCACGTAACACATAAGTTTGTATTTATCCATGGATCATGATTCTCATACTATATATCTTACTTATGCATTATAAATCTTATGCAATTCATGTGTATACATGCATCATGTATCTCATAGCATACTTCATGCATCTCACATTGTATATTCACAATAGTTCAAGTCCCACAGAGAACAATATAGTCACATAATTGCACATTGTGCACACTTTAATCATGCTCGCATATACTCCACATAATAATGAAGATTTAGTAATCAAGTCATGTACATCAATACATTTAAACAAGTTAACAAGTTACTAAAAGAACTTGCCTTTAATCGTTCCTTGCCAAATTATGATGGCTCGTCCTTTAAATATCCTACACAATTTATTTAACAATAAAATACCAATTAGCCACTAAAAAGGCTTCATATAATGGTTTACAATATAACAACTCTTATCTCATATTGTTCGCGCATTATAAATTAATAAACGCGATTAACTCTAAAACGTTACTCAGTGTCGTGTCGTTTGAAAACGTTACGACCCTTATCACCATCAATACTTATTGGTTAAATTAACCCCATCCCATATCTTATATTGTTCGTTTCATTTGAATCGAAATATTATTTAAGTTCGTTAACACTTTACACGGCGTTTCGACGTTTATACATCACACGCCTAATTCGCCTCTTTTCGACACGTTTAGCATGCTCATACATTGGGTTATAACACTCTATCATGTTTTATTATTAGTAGAAATAAAATATTAAATAAATTTATACACACTTGTTACGGCGTTACGACGTTTGCATGTCCGTACGCCACACTTACCTATTCGAACGTCTAAGTGACACGCATTTGCGTACGCTTAGCACGCCCACTCGAATTGTTTAATACTCAATGGTTAATATTAAGTATCATTATAGATCATAATAAATCATGTTTTATAACTTAGAACATCATTTAACATTGTCGGGAGCATTACGCATGCTTACGCGCATGCCCGACACTCTCCGATTGCCCCCAAAAACATATTAGTCATACAAATGGTCAATTTAGGCCATGCTACAGACCTCAAAGCGAAAAACTTAAAGAACGAAAGTTGTAGGTCTACTCGTTCTCTTTCCGAATCATCTTGAATCACCTCAATCCGAGTTCGTATGAGAAAGTTATGCTCATTTTACTAAAGGATGTCAGAGCAGTTTTGCACAGTTTCCTTACCAGCGCCTTAGGCGCTCAAAATGGCCTATGAGCAGCGCTCTAGGTGCTCTCTCATAGTATCTGGGCTCGTGGCCAGCGCCTTAGGCGCTCGACCTGAGTTTCCCAACCGATTTTCTTCTCGGAATGCTCTGTTTTGGTGTTCTAGACCTATCTTGCTTCCAATGACCATAACTCCCTCAATACATGTTCAAATTGGTCCGTTCCGGACTCTATGGACTCGTAAGACATAAGGCTACAACATGTCAAAAATTTAGAGCTATCCATTAATATTAACATGGCCAAATCTTAGGCCAAAGTATCAACTCATGTTATATTTTTGTGTTCTTGGTGTTCTTGGTGTTCTTCACAAAAATCATCACCAAAACTTTGTTTTAATCCCTTTTTACTCCATTCCAACTGGGTTAAACTTATAACCCATGCAAGTACAATATCATAACAACAAATGAATTAAACAAACACGAAATCATAGCTACAAAGTCCTCTAAATCGTCCAAATGTCCAAGTTCATGTCCAAAGTTCATTGTTCTTCATCCTCCTTAAGCATAGGTACGAGTTTATTGCGTTTTTGTTCCACTTTAATGTTATTAATGGCTTACATAACCTCTTAACAACATTTACAAACATCCAACACAAACAAAACCAACAAGAATCGCAAGAAAACTATCCCATGAGCATAAAAGCTCTAAAACCATGAAAAGCTTGAAAACCTTAACCAAATCAAATGGAAATGGGTTCAAGTTAATGATTTACCTTTGTAAATCCCTCCTAGATGATATGAAGCTTTGCTAGGGCTTGGCTTGAGTCTCTTTCTTCCTTTTTGGTTCACCCGAACCTCTTCTTCTCTTCCTTTCTTCTTCTTCTTTTTCCGGCGACTATTCTTCCTTTTCCGGTGACTTTTCCGGCGACTTCTTTCTCCTTTCTTCTTCCTCTTTGCTACAGATTTTCCCTCTTTCTCTCTCTCTCTATCAGCTGAAGCAACTTGGAGTGGTTTGAATGGGATACAAGAGAGAGATGGAATTGTTTGAATGGAATGGGAGAGGGGAGGAGTAATTTAGGGAGAATGGGTTTGTGGCTCAATGAGCGTGCCGGCAACTCCCTCCCACTCTCTCATTTTCCTAGCTTTTGATTGGTTGATGGGTTTTGGTTGGTTCCCTCTTGGAGTAACAAGCCAAAATAAATATCCAAATACACAAAAATATATCTGAAAACTCCCACTTTTGTACCAAAACTGGTAAATAACCCTTCTCAAAATTAAAATGGGTACTCCCATAAATTATTGAGATGCATAAAAATAATTATCACGGAATTTGTCTATTTATTCGGAACACCCATATAATACTTTTCGGATACGGATAAAATCACGTATCAGCTCAAATAAAATTTCAGACACTTGAAAAAATTATTCGTACGCATACACGTATTTATGAAATTATTCAACATCGAAAAAGATACAAAAATTTTATGGCGTGAATAGTGCCTCGGGAAACGTGCCCCGCAAATAGTGATTTTGCGATTCTTCGCGAAATCAATTTCCCACTCATACGGTTCAATAACGCATAAAACTTCATACGTTGACATCATCCAAGTTAAAAAAATAACCTTAAAACTCATCACATAAAAATTATATTTAATATATTTAATAATATTAATAAACCCAAATTACCAGGGTATTCACGATTCGCGATCGCTGCTCTTCACGATTAACTCCCCATAATCATATACATCGCACATATATCCCGCCCATAATTCGGGTTAGCGTTTTTACAACAAATAACTCACTCAATATTATTATCCATCAACTATTTATTTAATCCAATAAATAGTACTCTAGCGATATTTCTCGAAACCACCAAATTAGCTTATACGAACACTTTCTTACATACCAATCATCGCCTACACATAATCTAGATCATAATATAACCTTTAAACGCTTAACACATAATATTATCAATAAAAGTCTATTTTATTCAATAATATCCATAAGCTCGAATTACCAAGCTACCCACGACTCGCAATCTATTATCTCATTCATTCTGAATCTATGTATATATTTCACATTTATATATATACATATTAAGCTTACCAAAAAATCACATAAATATATATAACACATATATATATTCAAACTCGACACATCTCATAATAAGAATTATTCTATATTAAATTCTTATTATAATTATTATTGAAAATTCGGGTTGTCAAATCATTCCCTCCTTATAAGGATTCCGTCCTCGGAATCACCAAAACATCCTTACTCGGTCCGCGTAGATCTTCTTCCAAAATTTCATCGTTAGATAATTTCAACGTATTACTACAACATAGGTTTTATATTACCTATTTAATCCCTTATCGCTCAACAAATTGTCGTAGGTTTTATTCTATAACCTTTACTAACTCAATTATATACTGAGTATTATCCTTTCTTTAACTCATCAATTTCCTTTTCTAAGGATCCTTGTATGCAACAATCATCATAATAATTTAATAGCATGCTTTACTAACTCATAAACATTCGGGATATTACATTCACCCCTTCTTCTAAGAATTTCGTCCTCGAAATTTCAACGTATTCATCTTTTCTCATCCTACCCATCAAAACTAGGTTTTCAATCTAACCTTTACACTATCCTCTTTCAAGGATTCACTTAAAATTATCGCATTTTACGACTACTTCTCCTTTGGAAAATCACCCTTCCCATAATCAGTTTCCCGAATAATAGGAACCTTCAACAATTGTTTAATAATTGTGAAGTAACTTGAACAAATAGGAAATAAAATATTCCTTAAAAACTTTTCATATTATGCTGAGGGGTCATAAAGACCATGAACGACATACTCGGTTTAATGGTATTTTCACCATAAACCTAGAAGTTAACAATCACTAGGACTGTAAACATTCTTTACTAGGCCTGCTTACAGTCATAAAGACAGCAAACTACCTCTGCTAGGCCTGTTTATAGTCATAAAGACAGTAAACTACCTCTGCTAGGTCTGTTTATAGTCATAAAGACAGTAAACTACCTCTTGGTTGTACTTTAGGTGATCAGCCTGTCGTACTTTTGCGTTGTGCACAACTCTCTAGCCAAACAGTTGGGGTTTTTCTGACATAAAAGACCCCAATATTAGGGTTGTTCACCTCAGCTCGAAAACATTCAAATAAACATTTCAATATTTATCTAGCCGAATCAAATAGCTTAGACTCACATCAACGGTTCGGACATCAATCAAAATATTTTAGCCAACTCAATTGGCATACTTTTTCATACTTTAAAGAAAATAAAAATCATTTTATGACGTCATAATACTGCACTGTTGCAACAGTGTGTTAGGATTCCGTCATTTTCTGACTTTGTCATACTACATCATACCATAGTGGGTTGACGATCCTATGATCACATCCAACACTAGCTTAATCTGCATTGATGACTCCATCATCTGTCATTCTACACCAGGTTCCATGATGCATTGATGACATTTTTAAAAAAATACATTTTGATGTTTTCAAATCAACTTTGTCTAGCCGAAACTATTAGCATAGACATATGAATAATATTACATTAAAAAAAATCCTTGGTCCAGAAATCTGGCCCCATACATTTTTCGAAGAGCAAATGTACAATTGTCAGCACGAAGTCAATAAATTTTGAAGTCTAGCATAGCTAGAAGATTTGGAATATCCATGTCTCCTCATCAACTTCAAAATCTCTTCAATGCATCATTACTTAATAATTCTATCTATTTCTAACATTACCAATGCTCATCATTTTGAAAATTCACAATTCTCGCTCTACAACTTTCCTATACCCCAATATAGTTCATCAACTTACCACACATTATGAGTTCAGGAACTTGCCACAATAATATGAGTTTAGGAACTTGTCCTAGCAATACGTAGTCCAAGAACAAATCAAGGACTGTCCATACACTGAGGGGCTCAAAACATACCATATGATTATGAGTCACGAACTTACCATAAGTATGAGTTTCAAGAACTCGCACCTAATCTTATTATTCTCTAACCATCAAATATAGATATGAGAAAAGAATCATCTTCTCGTCATACGTATACCGATAGTGCGATACCAGGTTCCAACGATTATCAATATAGGAAGCTAAGTGATTGTCGAACCCATCACAATCCCCTGCCCATACAAGGAATCGATCAACTCGGCCACTAATCAATATAGGAAGCTAAGCGGTTGTTACAACAAGCACAAATTCCCCGCCCATACAAGGAATTGTTCAACTCAACCACTATACCGATATAGGAAGCTAAGTGGTTCTCAAACCAAGCACGAATTCCCTGCCCATACAAGGAATTATACAACTTAGCCACTAACATGAGTCCTCAATTGAAATCACCCCCAATCCTATCTTACTCGTTGCTCAACAAGAATTTAATTCGTGTTTCATCATCCATAACTCTTTTCGAGTTTTACTCGTACTATCTCATAGTACTATCTATCTATAGCATTGAGCTAAAATTTTTAATCATTCACTTGATAATCTGCCATTCTATGACTTAATCCAATCACTTCGTGATCTTACTCTACAATCGTTTTATATTACGATCTTCTTATCCTACGATCGTTTCCTCTAACGATCTTCTGTACTCTTCTCTTTAATCATAATATATGATTTTATTGCATCTTTGTCTTATAGACCTCGTTTATTATCATCACCTGTCATCTTTATTACTGAAGGCAGGTAACTCCAAATTCTCACCTTTCATAACTCTTCAAGATTCTTCTTTGAATCTTCCGATTATATCTTGATTCCCCTCTGTAGGAATTTTCTAAATCTATTTCTTATTGTTCAAACTCCATCTGAGTTTATCTCTATATCACCTACACCTTTCTTCTCTAAGGTTATAGCCTAAGGTACTTCCGTTTAAGGTTTATAACCTACAACTCTGATACCAACTTGTGACGCCCCCGAATCCGGGTTCCCTTATCCAAGAATTCGGTGCATCACTGTGCTACTCATATATCAATCTAACAACAACTTATTGCGGAATAATAAAAATATTTACATTGATATAATATAAATATTATCGTCCCAAGCCTCGAAACCATAACTAAAACATGATCTTACTACATGAAAGTAATTACAAGATTATTACAACATGTTTCCATCTAATCTCAGGTACGAAGACCTTAATTAATACATCATTTAATAATCATTACAAATTTAATATTACTCCTGCTGTATATATAACAATCCATATCAATACAAGCATTAACAATTATTACCTCAAACTCTCCTCAATCTCAGGTTTCGTAACATTTAACTAAAACACTTATGATCAAGGTTGAACAAATACCATTGATCATTTACAAAGTCTCCTATGTGAACGCAAGGTTCGGATTCTGACTTTAGTCAATCCCCGAATATATGCAAAGTTACCCAACAATTATACATTGGTTATAAAAATGTCCTTTATACATTATCATCATCCTTGTAGTTTACTATAACAAGTAACTAACATAATCACATCATAAATACTATAATGGATAACCTTCATCTTTAACTCAAGGTTTACATATTCAAATTCACGTACATCATACACTGTCATCACAGCTAAATAATTACAATAAAGAAACATTTGGCAACCTTCTTGAATCCTTGTGCCTCTAATACTTATCATCACGATATCAAGATAATTGCATTACATCGTAAATCTGCAAAAGTTTTATTTTTGCAAGAATGAGCACGACGGCTCAGCAAGAACTAACAGTTTTCACATTTCATGCTTCACGTAACACATAAGTTTGCATTTATCCATGGATCATGATTCGCATACTATGTATCTTACTCATGCATTATAAATCTTATGCAATTCATCTATATACATGCATCATGTATCTCATAGCATACTTCATGCATCTCACATTTTATATTCACAATAGTTCAAGTCCCACAGAGAACAATATAGTCACATAATTGCACATTGTGCACACTTTAATCATGCTCGCATATACTCCATATAATAATGAAGATTTAGTAATCAAGTCATGTACATCAATACATTTAAACAAGTTAACAAGTTACTAAAAGAACTTGCCTTTAATCGTTCCTTGCCAAATTATGATGGTTCGTTCTTCAAATATCCTACTCAATTTATTTAACAATAAAATACCAATTAGCCACTAAAAAGGCTTCATATAATGGTTTACAATATAACAACTCTTATCTCATTTTGTTCGCGCATTATAAATTAATAAGCGCGATTAACTCTAAAACGTTACTTGGTGTCGCGTCGTTTGAAAACGTTACGACCCTTATCAACATCAATACTTATTGGTTACATTAACCCCATCCCATATCTTATAATGTTCGTTTCATTTGAATCGAAACATTATTTAAGTTTGTTAACACTTTACACGGCGTTTCGACGTTTATACGTCACACGCCTAATTTGTCTCTTTTCGACACGTTTAGCATGCTCATACATTGGGTTATAACACTCTATCATGTTTTATTATTAGTAGAAATAAAATATTAAATAAAGTTATACACACTTGTTACGGCGTTACGACGTTTGCATGTCCGTACGCCACACTTACCTATTCGAACGTCTAAGTGACACGCGTTTGCGTACGCTTAGCATGCCCACTCGAATTGTTTAATACTCAATGGTTAATATTAAGAATCATTATAGATCATAATAAATCATATTTTATAACTTAGAATATCATTTAACATTGTCGGGAGCATTACGCATGCTTACGCGCATGCCCGACACTTTCCGATTGCCCCCAAAAACATATTAGTCATACAAATAGTCAATTTAGGTCATGCTACAGACCTCAAACCGAAAAACTTAAAGAAAAAAAGTTGTATGTCTACTCTTTCTCCTTCCGAATCATCTTGAATCACCTCAATCCGAGTTCGTATGAGAAAGTTATGCTCATTTTACTAAAGGATGTCGCAACAGTTTTGCACAGTTTCCTTACCAGCGCCTTAGGCGCTCAAAATGGTCTATGAGCAGCGCTCTAGGTGCTCTCTCATAGTAGTTGGGCTCGTGGCAAGCGCCTAGCCAGCGCCTTAGGCGCTCGGCCTGAGTTTCCCAATACATCTCCAAATTGGCCCGTTTTGGACTCTATGGACTCCTAAGACATAAGGCTACAACATATCAAAAATTTAGAGCTATCCATTAACATTAACATGGCCAAATCTTAGGCCAAAATATCAACTCATGTTATATTTTCGTGTTCTTGGTGTTCTTGGTGTTCTTCACAAAAATCATCACCAAAACTTTGTTTTAATCCCTTTTTACTCCATTCCAACTGGGTTAAACTAATAACCCATGTAATTACAATATCATAACAACAAACGAATTAAACAAATACGAAATCATAGCTACAAAGTCCTCTAAATCGTCCAAATGTCCAAGTTCATGTCCAAAGTTCATTGTTCTTCATGTTCTTCATCCTCCTTAAGCATAGGTACGAGTTTATTGTGTTTTTGTTCCACTTTAATGTTATTAATGTCTTACATAACCTCTTAACAACATTTACAAACATCCAACACAAACAAAACCAACAAGAATCGCAAGAAAACTATCCCATGAGCATAAAAGCTCTAAATCCATGAAAAGCTTGAAAACCTTAACCAAATCAAATGGAAATGGGTTCAAGTTAATGATTTACCTTTGTAAATCCCTCCTAGATGATATGAAGCTTTGCTAGGGCTTGGCTTGAGTCTCCTTCTTCCTTTTTGGTTCACCCGAACCTCTTCTTCTCTTCCTTTCTTCTTCTTCTTTTTCCGGCGACTCTTCTTCCTTTTCCGGCGACTTCTTCCTCCTTTCTTCTTCCACTTTGCTGCAGATTTTTCCTCTTTCTCTCTCTCTCTATCAGCTGAAGCAACTTGGAGTGGTTTGAATGGGATACATGAGAGCGATGGAATTATTTGAATGGAATGGGAGAGTGAAGGAGTAATTTAGGGAGAATGGGTTTGTGGCTCAATGAGCTTGCCGGCAACTCCCTCCCACTCTCTCATTTTCCTAGCTTTTGATTGGTTGATGGGTTTTGGTTGGTTCCCTCTTGGAGTAACAAGCCAAAATAAATACCCAAATACACAAAAATATATCCGAAAACTCCCACTTTTGTACCAAAACTGGTAAATAACCCTTCTCAAAATTAAAATGGGTACTCCCATAAATTATTGAGATGCATAAAAATAATTATCACGGGATTTGTCCATTTATTCGGAACACCCATATAATACTTTTCGGATACGGATAAAATCACGTATCAGCTCAAATAAAATTTCAGACACTTGGAAAAATTATTCGTACGCATACACGTATTTATAAAATTATTCAACATCGAAAAAGACACAAAAAGTTTATGGCGTGAATAGTGCCTTAGGAAATGTGCCCCGCAAATAGTGATTTTGCGATTCTTCGCGAATCAATTTCCCACTCATACGGTTCAATAACGCATAAAACTTCATACATTGACATCATCCAGGTTAAAAAAATAACCTTAAAACTCGTCACATAAAAATAATATTTAATCCATTTAATAATATTAATAAACCCAAATTACCAGGGTATTCACGATTCGCGATCGCTGCTCTTCACGATTAACTCCCCATAATCATATACATCGCACATATATCCCGCCCATAATTCGGGTTAGCGTCTTTACTGTGACGCCCCCAAATTCGGGTCCCCAAATACCCGGATCTGGTCATCACGATCCAATACAAACATTCACCTCTAACAACATATGATATCTAAAAGTGCGGAATATAATAAACATACGTTGATCAGTACAAGGTGTTACTAGTCCCAGAATACGATTAACCTTAAACATTCACACAATACATACCTTAAATAGCTATCAAGGTTTAGATTACATTGACAGAAATTAACTATCACATAAATCTAAAGTCTGCTACTAGAAATCTATCATTTCATCTTTTCTTTCCCTTTGTTCTTCCCTGACGTCTCGGGTTTGGCTGCAATGAAGTCATGATATAGCAAGAATGAGCAACGAGTTTGCCCAGCAAGTTTAAAGTACAACAATAGAGATATATCATGATGAAGGGATATTAAAGGGATTGCAACAATAGAATAATCAGAAGCAAGAACATTAAATGCTTTTAGAACAATTGATAGTCAAATAGACTTTGAACGATAACTTCCAGAGGAGTCAATAGCTGGTTGACCCTCTGGTTACTGGCTACAGAATAACGTACTTGAGGGGATCAGCCTCGCGTACCCTATGTATATGCATAACATTCAATTCTGCTATTTGTACCTTACATACGGTACGTGGGGTACTCCCCTATAAGTAAAGGGGTGTTCATACAGTCTAAGAATCCTTACCATTGATTGGTTCGGATAGCTTTTATAAAATTTCACATAATTGTCTGACCGAACAAGGGTTCAGACTTAACCATGAATGGTTTGCAGATTTCTGAATTTAATATACGAATTCAAATGCACGAATGTCAATAATATACAGATGTGGAATAACTTTGAAAGTAATTAGACCACTTAAAGCATGCTTGGAAATAAAGTTCAAGCTTAAGAAATAATTTGAAATAATATATACCTTTTTGCACGAATAGAACAATGCATAAGGTTTAAAAGCTTGCTCAATGTAAAGATTGAGTAAGAAGAACTTGCAACAATGTAAGAAGTTTAGGGTAGAGAACTTGCAGAAATCAAAGTTCGGGATAGAGGACTTGCCTGTTTGCTCAGCTACAGATAAATTCTAGCTTTAATTAATTGATCTCGAGTGACCTATCATTGGATAAAGTCGATTTATCAATTAACAGTTGTGTATTTGACACCTCTCACTATGCCTTTTACTCAACAGGTAAAATTCACCATCTAAATTTGATTACTAATTAACATTAGTTAAACATAAATTTATTAATGACCTTTATCTATCTTAAACAGATAATAATTAATCATGGTCACTATCATTTGAATACTCAATTTGTTACCTCTAACAATCCTTATAAATTTATTTTGGTTTAAAGATAACAGAAAACCATTAATCAATTATTTAGTTTACTCTTAATTACCATTACCTTAGGGGTAATTTAGTAATTATTAACCTTGTCTCTTATTCAACATTGATTTAATACTTACTGTATGAATCCTGCCCATACCTAATTATTATTAAGAAATCCTTAAGGGTTTATTATCATTATCTATTAAGGGCCGTAGCTAAACTTATAAATCTCCCTTATACTTAATCATTATTTCATTAATGATTAAGTAGTTAATTTCCTTCTTATTCAATAACTTTATTCATACTTAGTTATTATTATTAAATAATAATCAAATACCTAGTACCTTCATTTACTATTTAGTAATAAATAATAAACAATTATTTTATTAACTTTATTCATATTTAATTATTATTATTATATAATAATTAAATATTTATTATCTTTATTTATTATTTATTAATAATAAATAATTATTCTATTAACTGTATTCATATTTAATAATAATTAAATATTTATTATCTTTATTTATTATTTATTAAATAAATAATAAATAATTATTCTATTAACTTTATTCATATTTAATTGTCAAATAATAATTAAATATTTATTATTTAATTTAATTATTTACATTCGTACTCAATTAGTTAAATATTTATTTGTTTAGTGATAAATAATAGATAATTAATTTATCAATTTGGAAAATAACTAATTTATTGCTTAATACCATTGAACATTATAGTTCCTTCAATATCATCTCAAGCCAACTGACAGTCGTTCAACACAATAGGGAATACTAATCCCAATTGCCAGTTTAGCATTCATATCCCAATCACGTACTAACATTTAGTATAGTTAAATTTACCTCATAAAAAAAACCCAATATCAATTCACTGAGTTTCCAAATCGCAGTCGAACAAAAACGTTAATAGTACGTTACCAAACCCAAACACTATAACACAATGTCTGAGTTTTAAACCCAAGCAACTATCCCAAAAATTAACTTTTCAATCCAGAGAAGTATTCCATACAATACCCGATTTTCCAAAATAATTCAAACAAAATTTACACCAACTGGTAACAGGTTTTAAAACCCCAACTTATAATAAAGTTTCCAATTCATACCAATTACACTGTGTAATACAATTAACCACTGCTAATACAGTCACCAATACCAAACTGATTATGGAAATTTTCAAAGAACCCAATTATGCTACAACAAATATGATACCCAGATTTCTCAAAATCCAACAATGTTATACAGAACAACCCAATACAGCGTATACTACAAACTAAACACAGCACAAATAGCAAGAAAATTATACAGAACCTAACTGGAAGCTATCACAACCCATTTCGATACCTTGGTTTTGATCGAGCTGCTTGTCGCCTCCTTCTCCCAAAAAAATCAACCCAACCGGACATTCACAGTGGCTTACCGCTGAATTTCTCTCCCTAAATTTTCTAATTTCAAACCCTAATTTTCTAATTTGTATGTATTTTACTCCTAATCAAGAACAAAGGAAGAATCGACAGCTTTGGCAAGTGGGTTGGGGCTTCAATTTATAGATCAAGGTTTACCCAATTGCTGGGCAAAACCCAATTGATTGAGCCGGTGACCGTCAGGTAAAAGGAGTGAGCTGTCCGCGTCGGTCTTGTCTGAACCCAGCTGGCTCGGTCGGCAGTTCTTGAGTCGTGCGTTGCCACTGGTCACGTCGCCGGTCACTTAACCCCTTGGGCCGTTCGATGGACTATCGGTCGCCCATGGCCCTCTTGGTCGTGCCGCCGGTCCTTTCGCTACCGTGCTGTCCCACCAGCTCCTTTCCCCGCTCGATCGAAGGCTATGACTGATTTGAAGTGTTAGGTTTGACTGATTGAGAGGCTAGGGTTCTGGGTTCCCGTCTTGCTCGATTGTTTTCCTTCACCTAATGCCGGTGATTGACATCTCCTCTCCCTCTCGTTGCGTCTGATTTGGTTTTTTCTCTCCCAAATTGGTATGCCGGTGCTGATATATTCCCAACCCAATTGAAAAGAACTTCAACCCGACTGGAGAATGGGTCGACCCGATTTGCTTGGCTCAACCCGGCTGGTCTAGAATTTGGGCTTAACATAAGATAACATGGGTTTGGCCCAATTCGGAAAATAAAAAGGAAATTTGGCCCAATAAAATAAAAGAAAAATGGGTCCATTAAATTAACACCCTTATGTCCTAATATTTAAATTAAATAATTAATTCAATAAATTAATTATTTGAATATTTGTTTCAGCAAAAATTTCTCTTTCGAATTATTTAAATCCGTTAATGATAGAATAAAATTATTTATTAATTTTCTTCCCAATTTCTTGTACGTAAATGTTAGGATTAATTTATAAATTTGAATAATACTACTTACATGGATCCAAATTAAATTTATAAAATTATATAAAACGAATTTATTTATAAAAATGAATTTGGTACAATGTTTAAAATTTTCCGGACATTACATCCTCTCCCCCTTATAAAAATTCCGTCCTCGGAATTTCAACCTAAGGTTACGCGAATAACTGGGGGTAATTCGTTCTCATTTTCTCTTCGAGTTCCCACGTGGCTTCTTCCACTGCGTGATTTCTCCAGAGAACTTTCACCGAGTGAATGATTTTATTCCTCAGCTTCTGCTCTTTCCTATCCAGTATTTGAACAGGAATCTCCTCGTACGATAAATCCCTTTCGACTTGAATTGGTTCATAGGAGATAACATGTTTGTAATCTGGCTTATACGGACGCAACACTGATACATGAAACACGTTGTGAATGTGCTCAAGTTCAGGAGGTAATGCTACCTCGTACGCCACTTCGCCGATCCGCCTCAAAATTTCGAACGGTCCTATGATCCTAGGGCTCAATTTGCCCTTTTTCCCGAAACGGATCTTCCCTTTCCAGGGAGATACCTTCAGAAACACAAAACTACCAACTTCAAAGTCTCGTTTCTGACGGTGTAAGTCGGCATACTTCTTCTGGCGATCCTGGGCTGCTACTAACCGTTGTCTTATTACTCTAATGATTTCCACGGTTTGTTGTACCATTTCTGGCCCCAACAATCTCCGTTCTCCAACTTCATCCCATCACAACGGGGTTCGACACTTTCTTCCGTATAATGCTTCGTACGGTGGCATTCCAATACTAGCATGGTGACTATTGTTGTAGGCGAACTCTACTAGTGGCAAGTGATCGTCCCATCTGCCACTTAAGTCCATAACAACTGCCCGAAGCATATCCTCTAGAGTCTGAATGGTTCGCTCACTCTGACCATCAGTCTGAGGATGATATGCCGTACTCATTCTTAGCTGTGTTCCCAGTCTTTCTTGTAGACTTCTCCAAAAATTTGACGTGAAGCGCGGATCTCTGATCTTAATTGGTAGGAAATGGGCAGACTTGGTTAAACGATCTACGATCACCCAGATGGCGTCCAGACCCTTCTGCGTAGTTGGAAGTCCTACCACAAAATCAATTGTGATGTGTTCCCACTTCCACTCGGGAATCTCTAAGGGTTGCAGCAATCCGCTCGGTCGCTGGTGCTCAGCCTTGATCCTCTAACAGGTTAAACACCGGCTGACGAACTCTGCGACTTCCCCTTTCAAATGCGGCCACCAATAATGTTGTCGAAGATCTTAATACATCTTGGTGCTACCCGGATGTACCGAAAATCTCGTATTATGGCCTCTTGCAAAATCTCTTCCCGTAAGTCTGGTACGTAGGGTATCCAGACCCTTCCCTCGAATCTCAGCAATCCTGTGCTGTCAACCTTATACCTTAATGTTTTTCCCTCCGCTAGCTGCTTCTTAATTTCGATACATTCTTCATCAAATTCTTGAGCCTCTTGTATCTTATCCAGTAGAGTCGGACCCACTGTCCCGGCGAACACTTTTTCGTCCTCCTCCACTGGATACCTAACTTCCAGCTCCAGACGTTCAAAGTCCTTTATCAATTCCTCTTGAACTGTTATTTGCATCAGTTTCACCTTGCCCTTTCTGCTTAAGGCATCGGCCACTACATTCGCTTTGCCCGGATGATACAGAATTTCACAGTCGTAGTCCTTGATCAATTCCAACCATCGGCGTTGCCTCATGTTCAGCTCTTTTTGAGTGAAGATATATTTCAGACTTTTGTGATCTGTATATATCTCACACTTTTCCCCATATAGGTAGTGCCTTCAAATCTTCAAGGCGAAAACTACCGCTGCTAATTCCAGGTCATGAGGCGGGTACCCCTTCTCATAGTCCTTTAGCTGACGTGATGCGTACGCCACGACCTTGCCGCGCTGCATTAACACACAGCCAAGACCCTTGTGTGACGCATCACTATACACTACGAAACCCCCCAGTGTTTTCTGGTAAGGTCAACACTGGTGCTTGGCTGAGTCTCTTCTTCAGCTCCATGGAACTTTTCTCATATTTCTCCGACCAAACAAACTTGACTGTTTTCCTGGTGAGGTTGGTCAACGGCGACGCTATCTTTGAAAAATCCTGGATGAATCTTCGATAGTATCCCGCTAATCCCAAGAAACTCCGGATCTCTGTCGGCGTCTTCGGCTGTTCCCAGTTGATAACTGCTTCTACCTTGGCTGGGTCTATCGAAACACCATTCTCGTCGATGACATGACCCCGAAATTGCCCTCTTTGCAACCAAAACTCACACTTAGAAAACTTCGCATACAATTTCTCCCTCCTGAGAGATGTTAATACAATCTTTAAGTGTTCAGCATGCTCCTCCTCTGTTTCTGAATACACCAAGATGTCATCAATGAATACAACTACGAACTTATCCAAGTACTTAATGCTTGAACACTCGGTTCATCATATCCATGAATGCTGTTGGTGCATTCGTCAATCCAAAGGACATTACCAGAGACTCGAAGTGACCATAACGAGTTCTGAATGCAGTCTTCGGGATATCTTCTTGCCTCACCTTCAACTGATGATAACCTGTTCTTACGTCGATCTTTGAAAAGTACTTTGCTCCTTTAAGTTGATCAAACAGATCGTCAATTCTAGGAAGCGGATACCTATTCTTAATCGTAACTTTGTTCAACTCCCGATAGTCGATACAAAGCCTCATTGAACCGTCTTTCTTCTTTACAAACAGAACTGGCGCTCCCCACGGGGACACGCTCGGTCTGATATAACCTTTATTTAACAGCTCCTGCAGTTGCACCCTCAACTCTTTCATTTCTACCGGTGCCATCCGGTACGGCGGCTTTGATATTGGTGCGGTTCCCGGTACCAAATCGATTACGAACTCGATCTCCCTGTCTGGCGGCAGTCCCGGAAGCTCTTCGGGAAAAACATCGGTGAACTTCCTCACGACTGGTACTTGACTCATCTCACCCCCGACCTGGCGAGTATCAATCACATGGGCCAAATAGCACACACAACCTTTCTTGAGTAACCTCCTTGTTTGCATCATAGTAAGACAACAAGATTCTCTTGGTGACTTACTACCGTAAAATACCACCTTTGACTTATTAGGAGTCTTCAGGTGTACACACTTTTCCTTACAGTTAATAACTGCTCCGTGGGTTGATAGCCAATCCATTCCCAGGATTACATCAAACTCTCCCAGCCGAATTGGTATCAAATTCACATTGAGCTTAAACCCTCGCAATTCATCACAACCATTCCTATGAATGTATTCTACGGGGATAATCTCCTTTTATTCGGGTTACTTCCCCCACGGCTACCTTCCTTGTGACCATCATGGCTTTTCTGATCTTGGTTGTGCTTTGTCAATGCTTCATTTCCTCCTTGGCAACGATTTCTTCCTTAAATAACGTAGAAAATGTGTTGATCTGCAAAATCACAACCTTACTATACGCCCAGGGCTTCAACCCTTGTTTAAATCTCTTCGCTTGCCTAACTCCGGTGTCCACTTATTGTGGGGCAAACCTAGTTAGTTTGTTAAACTTCGTTGTGTATTCTGCTACCGATATATCACCTTGCTTCGGATTCAAGAACTTTATCTCCATACTTGCCTGCGTGCTTTCTAGAAGGTAATTTTTTTTTTTTGAAAACAACTCCTTAAAACGAGTCCACGCAGTTGTGCCTTCCCCAGCTCGGCTTCTATTCGCCTTCCACCAGTAATTTGACTCACCCTCCCTCGTGAAAGTGGCAATTGACGTCTTCTATTCCTCGGTCACTCTCGCGACCTCGAAAACTTTCTCCATTTCTTCTACCCTTGTTTGGGCTTCACTCGGATCCGTATTCCCATGAAACTCCGGTGGCCCTAAAAATTTAAAACCCGTAAAGTTCGCCATGTGACTTCATGGCCGAACCACCGCAATGGCTGGTCTGCCTTGCATCGTTTCCTCTAACAAATTCGCAAAGGCTCTCTCAGGGTCAGTCTGACCCTCCTTGTTATTCACTAACTCTTCTGCCCTCGTGTATCGGGGTTGTCTCCTTGACGGCATTGTTTGTTCCTTACATAAATCCTTCTTGTTTTACACATCGTGCAAAATTCTACTGATGTTATCATTTAAGAGTCAAAGCATAAATCGATCATAATCAGCAATACTATATTTATATTCATACACCCCTTAGTGTGTCAAACACTTATAGTTCAGGCATATTCCTATAAATGTTAACTATCCCATTAAGACACAAAAGATGGGATTAACAAGAATTGCATCCCCCTAGATTTGAAAAGTGGGGATGTATCATCATCATATCAACTCAAGACACCTTTAGTAAATACTAATAAGCTCATCTTAGTACCTCGTACTACTTACATCATATAACATTCCTGATATCCACTTATCCCTCTGTTACTAACAACAAGATGGGATTCACATAACTACTCCACAACTTACATAAAATTGGGACTTACAACAGATATACTGCTAGCTATACAAAAACTGAGATTCACATTTCTTACATGCATAGGTATACTAGTACATATACATTGACTACTATTCTTTATTCACTACGACTCACAAAGGTCTTATAACTCTCAGACTTAATCTTTCTTTCTTTCATTTCCTCCACTTATTCCTTATATCGGCTCCAATTGATCCTCCTTAGGGATTTCTATTATCTCATCATTCAGTTCCATCTCTAGATATTTTTTTCCAGATCAGACACTAAATCTACCCTCGGTTCATTTCTTATAATCTCTCCGTTGTCTCTCCTTTCTAATCATCAAAACAATCTAAATTGCCGCCAGTCATCTCTTAAATTTTTTTTTTTTTTTTTTTTTGCATATAAAATCATTCATCTTAATACTCTCAACTTTTGCTTAACAACTCTATATGAGTTCATTACCTTTGTCTCACCTGGCATTCCACCATAAAGCTTAATAACTTAACTAACACTTCAAAATATCGATATATTCATTATTTATCGAATTAATCATTTCCTTCTTGCAAACCTTAACCCAATAGATTCTAAGGTACCCTCTCTTCTTCACAAGGAAACTCTATACCACATCACTCCAATATCTTATCTAATGAATAGCCACAAAAATTGATCAATAGCCACAGAATTGATCAATAACATCAAATGATTAATCTAATTACCTCGAATATCTATAACTCCAGCTTACAATGGATCGTCCATACTTAATGGTCTTCACTTTACCATATTATCTCATCAATACACATTCCTCAAATTATCCACAAGCTTAATAACACCAACGTATGATCCAAATCCTCAATTTTAAGATCATAATAAATTTCTACCCAAAAATAACTCTATATAAGTTCTATCCTCTTCTATTCCTCTATATTCTCTCAGGTTATAGCCTAAGGACTCTTTCTCCTAAGGGTTATAACCTATAGCTCTGATACCAACCTGTGACGCCCCCAAATTCGGGTCCCCAAATACCCGGATCTGGTCATCACGATCCAATACAAACATTCACCTCTAACAACATATGATATCTAAAAGTGCGGAATATAATAAACATACGTTGATCAGTACAAGGTGTTACTAGTCCCAGAATACGATTAACCTTAAACATTCACACAATACATACCTTAAATAGCTATCAAGGTTTAGATTACATTGACAGAAATTAACTATCACATAAATCTAAAGTCTGCTACTAGAAATCTATCATTTCATCTTTTCTTTCCCTTTGTTCTTCCCTGACGTCTCGGGTTTGGCTGCAATGAAGTCATGATATAGCAAGAATGAGCAACGAGTTTGCCCAGCAAGTTTAAAGTACAACAATAGAGATATATCATGATGAAGGGATATTAAAGGGATTGCAACAATAGAATAATCAGAAGCAAGAACATTAAATGCTTTTAGAACAATTGATAGTCAAATAGACTTTGAACGATAACTTCCAGAGGAGTCAATAGCTGGTTGACCCTCTGGTTACTGGCTACAGAATAACGTACTTGAGGGGATCAGCCTCGCGTACCCTATGTATATGCATAACATTCAATTCTGCTATTTGTACCTTACATACGGTACGTGGGGTACTCCCCTATAAGTAAAGGGGTGTTCATACAGTCTAAGAATCCTTACCATTGATTGGTTCGGATAGCTTTTATAAAATTTCACATAATTGTCTGACCGAACAAGGGTTTCAGACTTAACCATGAATGGTTTGCAGATTTCTGAATTTAATATACGAATTCAAATGCACGAATGTCAATAATATACAGATGTGGAATAACTTTGAAAGTAATTAGACCACTTAAAGCATGCTTGGAAATAAAGTTCAAGCTTAAGAAATAATTTGAAATAATATATACCTTTTTGCACGAATAGAACAATGCATAAGGTTTAAAAGCTTGCTCAATGTAAAGATTGAGTAAGAAGAACTTGCAACAATGTAAGAAGTTTAGGGTAGAGAACTTGCAGAAATCAAAGTTCGGGATAGAGGACTTGCCTGTTTGCTCAGCTACAGATAAATTCTAGCTTTAATTAATTGATCTCGAGTGACCTATCATTGGATAAAGTCGATTTATCAATTAACAGTTGTGTATTTGACACCTCTCACTATGCCTTTTACTCAACAGGTAAAATTCACCATCTAAATTTGATTACTAATTAACATTAGTTAAACATAAATTTATTAATGACCTTTATCTATCTTAAACAGATAATAATTAATCATGGTCACTATCATTTGAATACTCAATTTGTTACCTCTAACAATCCTTATAAATTTATTTTGGTTTAAAGATAACAGAAAACCATTAATCAATTATTTAGTTTACTCTTAATTACCATTACCTTAGGGGTAATTTAGTAATTATTAACCTTGTCTCTTATTCAACATTGATTTAATACTTACTGTATGAATCCTGCCCATACCTAATTATTATTAAGAAATCCTTAAGGGTTTATTATCATTATCTATTAAGGGCCGTAGCTAAACTTATAAATCTCCCTTATACTTAATCATTATTTCATTAATGATTAAGTAGTTAATTTCCTTCTTATTCAATAACTTTATTCATACTTAGTTATTATTATTAAATAATAATCAAATACCTAGTACCTTCATTTACTATTTAGTAATAAATAATAAACAATTATTTTATTAACTTTATTCATATTTAATTATTATTATTATATAATAATTAAATATTTATTATCTTTATTTATTATTTATTAATAAATAATTATTCTATTAACTGTATTCATATTTAATAATAATTAAATATTTATTATCTTTATTTATTATTTATTAAATAAATAATAAATAATTATTCTATTAACTTTATTCATATTTAATTGTCAAATAATAATTAAATATTTATTATTTAATTTAATTATTTACATTCGTACTCAATTAGTTAAATATTTATTTGTTTAGTGATAAATAATAGATAATTAATTTATCAATTTGGAAAATAACTAATTTATTGCTTAATACCATTGAACATTATAGTTCCTTCAATATCATCTCAAGCCAACTGACAGTCGTTCAACACAATAGGGAATACTAATCCCAATTGCCAGTTTAGCATTCATATCCCAATCACGTACTAACATTTAGTATAGTTAAATTTACCTCATAAAAAAAACCCAATATCAATTCACTGAGTTTCCAAATCGCAGTCGAACAAAAACGTTAATAGTACGTTACCAAACCCAAACACTATAACACAATGTCTGAGTTTTAAACCCAAGCAACTATCCCAAAAATTAACTTTTCAATCCAGAGAAGTATTCCATACAATACCCGATTTTCCAAAATAATTCAAACAAAATTTACACCAACTGGTAACAGGTTTTAAAACCCCAACTTATAATAAAGTTTCCAATTCATACCAATTACACTGTGTAATACAATTAACCACTGCTAATACAGTCACCAATACCAAACTGATTATGGAAATTTTCAAAGAACCCAATTATGCTACAACAAATATGATACCCAGATTTCTCAAAATCCAACAATGTTATACAGAACAACCCAATACAGCGTATACTACAAACTAAACACAGCACAAATAGCAAGAAAATTATACAGAACCTAACTGGAAGCTATCACAACCCATTTCGATACCTTGGTTTTGATCGAGCTGCTTGTCGCCTCCTTCTCCCAAAAAAATCAACCCAACCGGACATTCACAGTGGCTTACCGCTGAATTTCTCTCCCTAAATTTTCTAATTTCAAACCCTAATTTTCTAATTTGTATGTATTTTACTCCTAATCAAGAACAAAGGAAGAATCGACAGCTTTGGCAAGTGGGTTGGGGCTTCAATTTATAGATCAAGGTTTACCCAATTGCTGGGCAAAACCCAATTGATTGAGCCGGTGACCGTCAGGTAAAAGGAGTGAGCTGTCCGCGTCGGTCTTGTCTGAACCCAGCTGGCTCGGTCGGCAGTTCTTGAGTCGTGCGTTGCCACTGGTCACGTCGCCGGTCACTTAACCCCTTGGGCCGTTCGATGGACTATCGGTCGCCCATGGCCCTCTTGGTCGTGCCGCCGGTCCTTTCGCTACCGTGCTGTCCCACCAGCTCCTTTCCCCGCTCGATCGAAGGCTATGACTGATTTGAAGTGTTAGGTTTGACTGATTGAGAGGCTAGGGTTCTGGGTTCCCGTCTTGCTCGATTGTTTTCCTTCACCTAATGCCGGTGATTGACATCTCCTCTCCCTCTCGTTGCGTCTGATTTGGTTTTTCTCCCAAATTGGTATGCCGGTGCTGATATATTCCCAACCCAATTGAAAAGAACTTCAACCCGACTGGAGAATGGGTCGACCCGATTTGCTTGGCTCAACCCGGCTGGTCTAGAATTTGGGCTTAACATAAGATAACATGGGTTTGGCCCAATTCGGAAAATAAAAAGGAAATTTGGCCCAATAAAATAAAAGAAAAATGGGTCCATTAAATTAACACCCTTATGTCCTAATATTTAAATTAAATAATTAATTCAATAAATTAATTATTTGAATATTTGTTTCAGCAAAAATTTCTCTTTCGAATTATTTAAATCCGTTAATGATAGAATAAAATTATTTATTAATTTTCTTCCCAATTTCTTGTACGTAAATGTTAGGATTAATTTATAAATTTGAATAATACTACTTACATGGATCCAAATTAAATTTATAAAATTATATAAAACGAATTTATTTATAAAAATGAATTTGGTACAATGTTTAAAATTTTCCGGACATTACATTTACAACAAATAACTCACTCAATATTATTATCCATCAACTATTTATTTAATCCAATAAATAGTACTCTAGCGATATTTCTCGAAACCGCCAAATTTGCTTATGCGAACACTTTCTTACATACCAATCATCGCCTACATATAATGTAGGTCATAATATAACCTTTAAACGCTTAACACATAATATTATTAATAAAAGTCTATTTTATTCTATAATATCCATAAGCTCGAATTACCAAGCTACCCACGACTCGCGATCTATTAACTCATTCATTTTGAATCAATGTATATATTTCACATTTATATATATACATATTAAGCTTACCAAAAAATCACATAAATATATATAACACATATATATTCAAACTCGACACGTCTCATAATAAGACTTATTCTATATTAAATTCTTATTATAATTATTCTTGAAAATTCGGGTTGTCACAGGATGATTGATCTCATAATCATTTATGTGGAGACACTAAAGCAAGTATGTAGGTGCTTATTAGAGAATAAGTTCACTGAACGTGGCTCGCTAATAATGGAGTTTTACTCGTCTGTCAATAGGAATTCCTCTAGTGATAGTAGTACAAGTGATCCTTGGACTTGAGATCATCATAGTATCTTGTATATGATGAATTATACTTTGATATGTCCCTTAAGACCTTTAGGGTATATCAAAGGGTATGATTGGGTATAATAAGTTAGACATGGAGATGGGTGAATGATCAACAAATAATCTACCACTTCTAGTAAAAGGAGAGAATGTCCTATGTGATTCGATAAATGACGACTCAGAAGTCTTTGGCCAAAACATAATGAAATTAGAAAGGAGTTTCTAATTTGCATTAAGCAGATTTGTGCATTTGAGAATCGAAATACATATAATTAAATAAAATAAGACTTGACAGTAATTCCATGTTTTATATTTAATTGAGACATTGTATGGTAGAAGGATTGAATTATACGGTAACTATGCACTGAAAGGTTCTTTTGTGATTAATGTTGAAATCTATATTATCTGGAAAGTCGTTGATCGCTAAGGGGGCTTACCCTTATTGTAGAATAAATATTATTTATTTAAATAAATTAAATAGTTTAATTTATTTATTTAAATAAGATTAGAATTGTTCTAATTGATTTATTCACAACCGGTTTAATATGGAGAACCTAAAGGGTCACACCGCAAAAGGAAAATATTTGTTTAAGAAGTAAATGTCATAATTGTAATAATAAGTTAAGTGTATTTAATTTAATCTATGGAGATAGAATAAATTAAATAGCTTAATATTTATTATTTAATATTTTGGAAATATTAAATATAAATTAATAAGAGGAGTCTTATTATTATTATTACTATTATTATTATTATTTAGTTCCTAAAAGGGTTTGAGAATTAATTAATAAAAGTGGGACCATAGGAACTTATAGTTTAGCATTGCCTACGGGAAAGTCTATTAAGTTAATAAGTTGTTATTATGTTCCAGTTCTCATTAGAAACATTAGAATTTTCATTGTTGGACAAGGAAGGTTCTGGTATTATATTTAAGAACAATTGTTGTTCTATTTATAATGATAATGTTTTGTTTGAAACTGGAAGATTACTTGATAAACTTTGTATACTTGACTTACATGAAAAATATTTTGCAAATTGAATAAATTAATAAAAGAAAAGGAGATGGTCATTCAAAGAGTTGAATGTGTGTATTTGATAAAATACAAGTCTAAATCATTTGAAATATTCAAAGAATTCAGAAGTGAAACATATTGACAAAGTATTAAGATTCTTTGATCAGATCGAGGAAATAACACTTGTGCAATGAGTTTCTAGATCATCTCAAAATGGTATTTTCTCATAATGGACACCTCCTGATACACAATAATTGATTACTGTATCTAAAAGGAGAAATTGTACCTTGTTGGACATGGTGCAGTTCATAATGATTTTTACCGACATTCTAGTATCCATCTGGGGTTATTCCCTAGAAACGGCTGCATATCTACAAAAATAAGGTAACCTCAAAAATCCGAGCCCAATACTCCATAAAGGTTATGGATAGGAAGGATTCCTACTCTTAAGTATGTTAAGATAAGGGGTTGTCCAACTTATGTGGAAAGGTTTCAAAGATAAGTTTGGGACAAAATCTGACAAGTGCAGACTTGTGGGATATCCTAAAGAAAGTTTAGGGTATTATTACTATAATCCTACACGCTGCCTTCTTAGGTAAAGGTGTTTATCATTGAAGGAGCTAGTGGGAGGGTAATAGATCTTGAAGGAGTTCAAGAATCACAAAGCACATTAAGTCGAACCGAGGAACCTGTAGATAGACCTATTGTACCACAACCGAATCGTAAATCTGGAAGAGTACCGAAGATACCTGGGAGGTATGGATTCATCATAGAGGATGATGATGAGGTACACATCATAGAGGATGATGATCCAGTTATATACGATGAGGCTATGAGTAGAAGGCACTCAGAGAAATGGCAGATGGCCATGAAATTCGAAATGGACTCCATGTATGAGAACCAAGTATAGACTCTGGTTACTCCACAAATGGGCATAATGCCTAGAGTGTGAATATGGGTCTTTAAGAGAAAGACTAGAGCAAATGGCAAGGTGAGGACCTATAAGACCAGACCTGTTTAAAAGGTTTTTCAAGTCAAGGAGTTGACTGTGATAAAACCTTATTGCCGGGTAATGCTCAAGTCTATTTGGATTTTGCTTGTGATTGCAGTTTATTACGAAATCTGTCAAAATGGATGTGGAGACGCCCTTTCTCAATGAAGACCTGAGGAGAATGTATGTATGATACAGCTCGAGGAATTTGTTTCAAAGGTTGAATCAAATCGTGTTTTAAGCTACAATGATCCATTGATGGATTGAAGTAAGCTTCTCAAAGATGGAACATTTGTTTTGATGAGACAATCAAAAGAGTTTGATTTTATCAAAAACGAGAATGAACCTAGTGTGTACAAAAGGGTCAGTGGGAGCACTGTGACATTCTTGGTATTATATGTTGATATACTACTGATAAGGAATAACGCACCAATGCTACAATCAGTAAAGATAAAATTGTCTAAACATTCCTCCATGAATGACTTGGGAGGAGCATCCTATAAATTGGGGATATAAATCTATATAGATAGATTTAAAAGGATGTTCGGCTTGACCCAAAGAACGTATATTCATTTGATGCTAAAGGCGTTTAGCATGGCAAACTCCAAGAGAGGTCTCATGATGATGAGCCATGGAGTGTATCTCTCTAATATTGTCCCCAATTGAAAGAGAGATCGCATGAGTTACTATCATGTATGCAATGAATATACAAGGCTTGATGTTGATCAGTCATATTCTGGAGATGATCACTGTAAGACAATGATAAACATCTTTAGTCACTTAACCGATATTGAAGATGTGATCATGATTCATGGTAGGTCTGAATTAAAACTAGAGGGCTAAACAGACTCGAGTTTTTTAAACTGACCAAGACGATAACAAATCCACTTTAAGGTAAATCGTTACCTTGAAAGGTGGTGCAGTGAATTGGAAAAAGTTCCAAACAGCAAAGAGTTGCTGGTTTAGTGACAAAGACAAAGTATATAGCTGTAAATGAAGCTGCAAGTTCATTGTTTGGATGAAAAGTTCATTACAGAACTAGGAATAGTTCCTAAGTCTCATCTTGGATTCAAACAAGTGTTGCGGCACTTTCATTTGATTAGTGGAATCATTGAAAGTGGAAAAGTCACTATAGAGATAGTGGACTCTCGAGAACAACATTGCATATCCATCTACTGAAGCTTTATCCAACAGCATGATGATCGTCACTTAGAGAAGAAGGGTATTAGATACCATGGCGATTGGCTTTAGTGCAAGTGAGAGATTGAAAGTAGTATGCACACAAGCTAATCATATTTGATATGATGTAGCATATACTTTGTAATCTTATTCGTTTGTTAAAGGCATTTTACTTTATCTACATCGTGCTGTTATATTAAATGTGATAAACCCATAGTTTTGAGTAATGCTTTTAGAATCATGATGGTGATCATGCTAATGAGATCTAAATTCTAGATAGCTCAAAAACTAAAATCGTTCCTAATCGATGGATTACTAAAAAGGAAATTAGTGAATCCGGATAGATTAGTACATACGTTGCTTGCTCTTATGAAGAGAATGATTGATCTCATAATCATTTGTGTGGAGACACTAAAGCAAGTATGTAGGTGCTTATTAGAGAATAAGTTTACTTAACGTGGCTCGCTAAGGAATACCTAATGGAGTTTTACTCACCTGTCAATAGGAATTCCTCTAGTGATAGTAGTACAAGTGATCCTTGGACTTGAGATCATCATAGTATCTTGTGTATGATGAATTATACTTTGACATGTCCTTAGGACCTTTAGGGTATATCAAAGGGTATGATTGGGTATAATACGTTATACATGGAGATAAGTGAATGATGAAAAAAGAATCTACCACTTCTAGTAAAAGGAGAGAATGTCCTATGTGATTCGATAAATGACGACTCAGAAGTCTTTGGCCAAAGCAGAATGAAATTAGAAAGGAGTTTCTAATTTGCATTAATCAAAGTTGTGCATTTGAGAATCGAAATACGTATAATTAAATACAATAAGACTTGATAGTAATTCCATGTCTTATATTTAATTGGGACATTGTATGGTAGAAGGATTGAATTGTACGGTAACTATACACTGAAAGGTTCTTTTGTGATTAATGTTGAAATCTATATTATCTGGAAAGTCGTTGATCGCTAAGGGGGCTTACCCTTATTGTAGAATAAATATTATTTATTTAAATAAATTAAATAGTTTAATTTATTTATTTAAATAAGATTAGAATTGTTCTAATTGATTTATTCACAACCGGTTTAATATGGAGAACCTAAAGGGTCACACCGCAAAAGAAAAATATTTGTTTAAGAAATAAATGACATAATTGTAATAATAAGTTAAGTGTATTTAATTTAATCTATGGAGATAGAATAGATTAAATAGCTTAATATTTATTATTTAATATTTTGAAAATATTAAATATATATTAATAAGAGGAGTCTTATTATTATTATTACTATTATTATTATTTAGTTCTAAAAGGGTTTGGGAATTAATTAATAAAAGTACTCTTATAAATTCTTAATTGGATTAGGAGTTTAATTAATTAAAGGAGTTTAATTAAAATAAAAACCCTAATCCTAAATAGTTTAGGAGGGTTCCCTATATCTATAAATAAGAGGAGTCTTATCATGATTTAGGGTTAGACGGTTACACACTCTTGCATTAGATTGTGGAGAGTACTTACAATTTCTATAGAGATAGAAACTAGGGTTTTGCCAACACCCATATTCTTGAAAAACTATTATTCCTTGGTGGATCACCTCTAGAGGCCAAACACTCGGGTGGCTAACGTTGATCAAAGGAAGGAATTTAATCGGTGGAATTCAAGGAGAACGCGAAGGAATTGGAGGTGAACTTGTACCTGAGGAAGCTTTGATTCACGAGGGTATAATTTTATATCTCTATCTCTTTCGTTTTATTTATGTAATTTGATTGCATATTTGCGCTATATACAAACCTAACATCGTGATCTATAACGTATTTATAATTGGGTTTGTATGGCCGTAACACGGACACATGAAACACGTTATGGATATGTTCTAACTTAGGAGGTAGGGCAACCTCATAGGCTACCTCACCTATCCTCCTTAATATCTGAAATGGTCCAATATATCTCGGACTAAATTTTCCTTTCTTGTCGAAACGTATTTTGCCTTTCCACGAAGATACTTTCAAAAATATGTTGTTACCGACATCGAAATCTTGCCGTTTCCTGTGTTGATCCACATACGTCTTCTGTCGATCCTGAGACGCTTGCAATCTCTCACGTATAATTCGAACTACCTCAGCGGTTTGTTGAACTATTTTTGACCCTAGCAGTTGTCGTTCACCGACTTCATCCCAACATAATGGCATTCTACATTTCCTTCCGTACAGAGCTTCAAATGATGGCATTCCTATGCTGGCATGGTAACTATTGTTGTAAGCAAACTCTACTAAAGGTAACTGATCCTCCCAACTTCCCTTGAAGTCCATGATGCAAGTTCGCAATATATCCTCCAATGTTTGAATTGTCCTCTCACTCTGACCGTCTGTTTGTGGGTATGGGTGATAAGCGGTGCTTAATCTCAATTGGGTTCCTAAGTGTTTCTGAAGACTTTTCCAAAAGTTTGAAGTAAACCGTGGATCTTGATCTGATACTATAGAAACAAGGACTCCATGACTAGAAATAACTTCATTGACGTAAAGCTTGGCTAATTGGTCAAGATTGAAGCTAACTTTTATGGATAGAAAATGAGCTGACTTGGTAAGACGATCTATAATTACCCAAATGGCATTGTAACCTTTTTGTGTGTTTGGGAGACCTACTACGAAATCCATGGTGATATGCTCCCATTTCCACTCGGGGATTTCTAAGGGCTGCAGTAACCCACTAGGTTTTTGATGTTCGGCTTTAACCCTTTAACAAGTTAAACATCTACTTACCCATTACGCTATCTCTCTTTTCATGTTCGACCACCAAAAGTGTCAGCTTAAATCTTTGTACATTTTTGTACTACCTGGATACACGGCGAACTTAGAACTGTGGGCTTTATTCAGTATTTCATCTTTTAGTTCTTGTACTGAGGGGACCCAAATTCTATCCTTGTACCTGTGACACCCCCAAATCCAGGTACTTAATTCCCACAGGATTTGGTGTTCACTATCCAAATAAATCACATCACATCTAACTACCCATTCAAATATAAATGAGAATTCTTAATAAAGATAGAAATCTCCCATTAAAGGGTTACAACATCTTTAGCAAATAAATCCCAGGTCATCTAACCTTAAACAAAACATCAATGCGGAAACATAAATAACATAAGTCTATTACATAACATCTTTAAATAAATTAAACAAGTCTTCATCACTTGTTTGTTTTGCCTTTGCCCTTACTAGTGGACGGCTCATCAACTCTTTCAACTTTAGCTGCAATGTTATTATGCAAGGGTGAGCAACAATTGCCCCGCAAGTAACACAATAAAAATAATAATAACATGCGAAAAATCAATGGATATTGGATAACTGAAAGCTCGGCTTTTGAATCAAGATTATAAAACAATAATCAAAAGAACATCTGAGGGTTACAAGACCACGAACTATGTCCTAGGTTATCAAGTATTTCTGTAATGCCCGTGAATTTTGAACGTCCTTATTAATTAAATCTAATTTAATTCAATGAGTTAACGTTGTGTTCTATTTAAACCAGCTTGGGTTAATTGGTGGGAGATGTATAAGATGTGTCTATACTCGTGTTGGCAGGTATGATATAACTATGGTTAAGAGATAACCATAGGTGAGGCAAGTGTAGGAATTAGTGGGTAATGACTAAAATGGCCAAGAGTGGTTAATAACCAAGGTAATTATGTAAGGGCAATAACCATTGTATATCCAAGTGGTTAATAACCAATGAAATGATGGTGGGATAATAACCATTGTGTTTAACCAATGTAATGATGGCAAGATAATAACCAATGTCTAATAACCAATGAAGAATGGGTAATAACTAATGGATAATTAAGATTTTGCGAAAAGACTATTTTAACCTTGAAAGAGGTTGGGAAAGGACTAAAATACCCTTGAGGAAGTTGCTAGGAAACTTCCTACTATTGATGAATTGACCAAATTGCCCTTGCCTAGTCATGATTAATGACTATTTTGCCCATGGTCTCTACTTTCCTATAAATAGGACCCCTCACCAAAGTTAACAAGGGTTGGCTCACTTATTATTCACCAAGTAGAGAGTTTGTGAGCTTGAGAGAGTTTTGAAGAGAGAAGCAAGAGCAAGTCTTGTGAGAGGAAGAAGAAGACCTTGAAGTGTTTACGCCATCTCCATCCGCATAGCCATTAAAGCTAGGTATAAACTCCATTCCTTCAAACCCTAGTTTCTTGTTGCTAGTATTATATTATGATTTCTACACACTATTTTGTTGGAAACTTTTATGTGTGTTGATTGGGGTTGGTGGTATAAAGGGAGTATTCATGGATCTAA
This sequence comes from Aralia elata, assembly GCA_034770075.1. NCBI lineage: Eukaryota > Viridiplantae > Streptophyta > Magnoliopsida > Apiales > Araliaceae > Aralia > Aralia elata. The sequence continues at coordinate 1,516,915 of JAVJAP010000094.1, read as the reverse complement.
GTTTTTATTTTTGTTAGATCTACATTTTTCTAAAAGATTGTTTAACTCATGATTTTAAAACCAAGGTATGGATCTTCATTTCTTTTAAAACCCTAGTTGTGTGTGGGATTAATTTTTGGTTGTTGTTTGATGCTTATGGAAGAAATGAAGCATGTATAGATCTAAGTTTTATCTTGCTAGATCTATATTATTGCAAAAATATGTTTATCAAATATGGTCTAAAGCTATATAAGAAGAGATTGTATGCTTTATTGATAGCATATATAGGTTTTAAAATTTTTATAACATGTTTTGGTGGGTTTGTATGCTAAAACATGGGAGTAATATTATTTATTGGAGTATAAAATTTATGGGTGAAAAATATTGATTTAAGTCATAAATATTTTATCTTAATATTAGAAATATTTTTGTAGTCATGGGTAAATTTTTGGGAATTTATTTGGGGTATAAAACTTGTTTAATGGTGATTAGAAACCATTTGGTGTGAAAAGAAAAGAAAAGGGAGGAAACCAAACTCCCTGTATGCTGCCGCGTGAAGGAGAGAAAGACAGGCCGCGCATGGCGCGCGTTTAAAAAAAAAAAAAAAAAAAGGGGTTGGCCGCGCATAGCGCGCCAGCGTATTCTTTCAACCAGCGGCAGCCAAACGGCGCCGTTTTGGGCCAGGCGGGGAAAGCGCACGCGCATTGCGCGGGTGGACAGTCAGGCGCGAAATTACCATCCTGCCCCTCCGTCCGAATTTCAACTTATTTACCAGAATGCCATCAAGGGTTAATTTTAATTAAATTTAATGTTTTAAATATTATTAATTAATTTTGTAAAATTAGTAAATGTACAAAATTAAGTTTGCGCATTAAATATTATATTTTGTAAATATATTAGTAATTAATTATTGTTAATTATTATTAAATAATGATTAAGGATAATTAAGAATTGTAAATTAATTATTTATTATTTGATTAACTTTAAATAATAAATAAACTTAATTAGTTATTATTTATTATTAAATAATAACTAAAGATAATTATTACTTACTAATTAATTATTTATTATTTGATTAACATTAAATAATAAATAAACCGAATTAGTTATTTATTATTAAATAATAACTAAGGATAATTAGTACTCACTTATTAGTTATTTATTATTTGATTAACATTAAATAATAAGTAAATCTAATTAGCTATTATTAAATAATAACTAAAGATAATTCTTATTCACTAAGTAATTATATATTACTTGATTAACCTTAAATAATAAATAAATCTAATTAGTTATTATTTATTATTAAATAATAACTAAAGATAATTCATATTTACTAATTAATTATTTATTATTTAATTAATTTTAAATAATAAATAAATCTAATTATCTATTATTTATTATTAAATAATAACTAAAGATAATCGTTACGCACTAATTAATTACTTGATTAATGTTAAATAATAAACAAACCTAATTAATTATTATTTAATCTTAAATAATAATTAAAGACAATTAAAATTTATAATTTGATTAATAATTAAATAATAAGTGAATATAATTAGTTATTAAGTACTATTAATAATAATAACTAAAGATAATTAATTAATTACTATTTAATAGTAATTAATTGAAGATAGAGTCAATAAAATAGAGAGAGCTTAATAACCCATTAATTAAACAATCATAATAAATTGCTTAAGGGTTTAATAAATAAATATTACTTAAGAAAGAGTAATGTTAATCAATTGAACAATTATTATTAATTGTTTAAGGGTTTAATAAGTGTTTATCACTTAAGGGAAACATTGGTAATTAATTAAACCATCAACCTAAGGATCAATTAAGTGTCTTATAGGATTTACGATAGTTTATGTGTGCTATGTGATTTGCTTAATTGTTAAATAAATAGCATAAGTAAGCGTGTCGATATACAACTACGCAGTACTAATTGATAGATCAACATTATCAATGTTAGGTTCTTCAAGGCCAATTAGTTAAAGCTAGAATTATTTGTAGCTGAGCAGACAGGCAAGTTCCCTAACTCAAACTCGAGTTATTATTTTCGAAGCATGTTAGTGAATAATTATTGTCGATTATTCACATCTATACTGATTATTGAGATTCGCACATTGTGCAATTGAATTCCTATCCTATTATGATTGAACTGTAAATTTAATTAAAGTTCTTTCAAGTATGAATTGTTTATGAGATCGATCTATGCTATTTGTATCAGCTAGATCCAGCATGTCTAAATTGGTTAAGACAATGGTATTTTAAAAGCTGTTATTATTAAATTGTTGTGGTAAGAACTCTTGGCTGAGAAAAGGATAAACTTGTTTAAGGCATGATATCAATGCATGGTTATTAAGTGTTTATGCATAAATCACGGGGTATGAGAGGCTGATCCCCTCGATTACCAAAACTTTTTAAGAGGTCCAGCTTACATGCTGAGAACCTTGGAAAACGTCCTTGGTTATTTCAAACCACTCAGTAATTATCATTCAATTATTCGGATATTCAACTGTTGTTTACTAATTCATGTTCCTTCACACCCTTATACTGTTGTTGAACATTGAAAGCAAAAATTTCCTTCTATCATGATATATCTCTTGTGTATATACTTGCTAAGCAAATTAGTTGCTTACCCTTGCTATATCATGATCTTTATTTCAGCTAAGGCAGAAACGTCTAGAGGAGACAAAGGAAAAGGGAAGGTGCAGGAATAGATGCCCGATAGTGCCTATGTACTAGTTATTATTGAATGTTGTTTGATTAGGTGAACCTTTTGTTGTATTAAGGGTACGTTTTATGTTAAGGTTAAAGAACCTTGGGACCAGAATTGTAAGACTTTATTTCCATTCGATAAACAATGTATGTTTATTATTCCGCATTTAGTTAGATAGTATGTTTGTCGTCGATTATCGTGAGCACCGAATTCAAGGTTTGGAAACCTGGATTTGGGGGTGTCACAGGTTGGTATCAGAGATGTAGGTTATAAACGTTAGGAACAAGAAACCTAGGATATAACCTTAGTAGAAAACTCACATAGAGTATGAAGGTGATGGGTCGGGGAGATTCATTGAGTTCTAGTCGTACCGAATAAAATATCATTTCATTTCATCAATGAATATATTTTATTGGAGTACTAATATGGATTTATTGTGCGATGTTTGTAGGATGTCGAACGAGAGTCAAGATAGTTGTCCAGTGACCCAGGAGCCCATAGAGCCTGATGTGATAGGAGATTTGCTGGCAAGGAACGCCGAGCTAGAGGTAAAGGCTGAACAATTAGAGGCGCAGAACCACATCCACCAGATTTCTGAACAGCAGTACAAGGACGCTGCTTATCAGGCCCAGGCTGAGTTAGCCGAGTTGCGAGGGAGGCTGCTGCTAAGGGAGCTGCAGTTAGGACAATTGAAGGATGAGGTAAAGGCTAAGGATGCGAAGATAGTTGATTTGGAGCGAGCCTTAGACATCGTCTGGATGCAGTTCGACGTCAGATGGATGGATCTGTCCTCTAGTAGCAAGGGCAAGCGTTGAGTTGTATTCACCTTGTGTCCCTTAGAGGATAGTAAAAGTAGGTGGTTATGCCTTGAGCAGTGTTATTGGTACTATCATTTGAATTACTAGAGTTTGTATTAACCTCAGCAAGGTGCGGGGTAATTCGTATGTAGGATGTACTTCCCAACTATGTAGGTAGGAAAGAATGGTTTAAGTGAATCCCACCTTTTGTTATATTAAATGGGATAGTAGCAATTATGACAATATGCCTGTGATAAACGTGTAAGACGCTTAAGTCGGTATATGAATATAGATGCATTATTATGGTATGTGCTTGAGAATTTTACTTGATATACCATTTATGCAATGATTATGTTAATTCAGTGAGACTGAATCGGTATCTTAGTAACTTAAATCACTAATCGGGAAAGCAGAATTTCTGAGGTTGGGTAATCTAAAACTTCCACACAAGAGTCATGTGATTATTGTATTACATGCTAAATACTTATGTTTTAAGAAAGCCCGAGTAACGTGTTAGGGTTTGCTTAAACAGATAATGCCGCCCAGACGAATCCTACGAAACCAAGGGAATGAAGAGTCAGTTAACAATGTAGAGGGAACTCCACCAAGCCCAATGCAAGATTTTATCAACATGATGGTGGAAGCTCTGCGGAATCAAACGACTACCGTAGAAAACCAGACGGGCAACCACTTAGCCAATTTTAAAGACTTCAAGGCAGTAGGGCCTCCGGAGTTTAGAGGAACAGCGAACCCGATAGAGGCCCAGTCATGGATAAAGGAGATTGAAAAGGCCTTTGTCATCGCTAGAGTCACTGAGGAGCAGAAGACAGTTTTTGCTACTTACTTAATGAAAGGTGAGGCTAACTTCTGGTGGGAAGCCAATCAGAACAAAGCTGGAACTGGAGTCGTGGCGTGGGAAGCTTTCAAGACGTTGTTTTTCGAGAATTACTTTCCTGAGAGTACGCAGGCAAAAATGGAGATCAAGTTTCTAGAATTGAAGCAAGAAAATTTGTCAGTATCGGAGTACGCTGCAAAATTCAATGAATTGGCTAGATTTGCCCCACATCAGGTGGATACTGAGGTGAGGAAGGCCAGGAGATTCGAGAATGGATTAAAGCCGTGGATCTACAGCAAGGTAGCGGTTTTGCAAATTACATCGTTCTCAACCTTGTTGGAGAAAGCTCTCATTGCTGAAGGTGGGAGTGAAGCGGTTTCGAAATATAATTGGGAAAGGAACAAAAAGAAGGTAGAAGGAGGAAATGTAAATGTTAGCGGTAGTGGCAGCAACAGTAGGAAGCGTCAATGGAGCAGTGGGGGTAGCAATTCTGAAATCCAGCAAGGGAGCATACAACAGAAAAGGCCGGTATATGGGAATTGCGGAAAGGGTCACTCGGGAGAGTGTATGAAGGGGAAGATGGTCTGTTATACCTGTGGACAAGAAGGGCATATCTCGCCCAATTGTCCTAAGGCGAAGAAGGGAGGTTGCTTCAATTGCGGAGAGATAGGACATCGGAGCAAGGAATGTCCCCGAAAGAGAAACATGGATGGCGGAAATGGCAATAGGGGCAACAACTCGAGAGCAACCAGTGGAGGACCAGCCCAGCCAAATAAGCCAACAGCAAGGACCTTCAACATGACAGTGCAAGATGCCGTGGCATCCAGGGAGGTGGTGTCAGGTATTATTCCAATCAACAACATAGATGCCTATGTGCTATTTGATTCGGGAGCTTCATGTTCTTTTGTTTCTGATGAATTTGCTCAAAGACTTAATTTACCTAATGAACTGTTAGAACACCCGATGAATGTAGAAGTAGCGAACAAAGAGATTATCCCCGTGAACTACATTTATAAGAATTGTTGTGCTAATGTGAGAGGGTTTAAGCTTAACGTGGACTTGTTGCCGATTCGTCTTGGAGAATTCGATGTAATCCTTGGGATGGATTGGTTAGCGAGCCACAGGGCGGTCATTGACTGTAAGAAAAAGTGCATACACCTGCAGACTCCGGGTAAGTCGAAGGTGGTGTTCTATGGTAGTAAATCGCCGAGACAATCTTGTTGTCTGACGATGATGCAAGTGAAGAGATTGCTTAAGAAGGGTTGTATAGGTTATTTGGCTCACGTGGTAGATACTCGACGGGTCGAGGGTGAACTTATAAGGGAATTCGCTGATGTCTTCCCAGATGAACTTTCGGGACTGCCGCCGGATAGAGAGATAGAATTTGCAATCGACTTGGTACCCGGGACGGCACCGATATCTAAGGCGCCTTACCGAATGGCACCAGTAGAGATGAAAGAACTGATGGTTCAACTGCAGGAACTATTAGACAGGGGTTATATCAGGCCGAGCGTGTCACCATGGGGAGCGCCAGTTCTGTTCGTAAAGAAGAAGGATGGCTCGATGAGGCTTTGTATCGACTACCATGAGTTGAATAAAGTTACGATTAAGAATAGGTATCCGCTGCCCAGGATAGACGATCTGTTTGATTAACTCAAGGGAGCGAAATACTTTTCAAAGATCGATTTAAGGACGGGCTATCATCAACTAAGGGTGAGGCTGGAGGATATCCCGAAGACGGCATTCAGAACTCGTTATGGACATTTCGAGTTCCTGGTTATGTCATTTGGACTGACAAATGCACCAGCGGCATTCATGGATATGATGAACAGAGTGTTCAAGCAGTATTTGGACAAGTTCGTGGTAGTATTCATCGATGACATCTTGGTGTATTCAGTGTCAGAGGAAGAACATGTTGAACATCTAAGGATTGCCTTGGAGGCATTAAGAAGGGAGAAGCTATACGCGAAGTTTTCAAAGTGTGAATTTTGGTTGCAGAGGGTGCAGTTTCTTGGACACGTCATTGACAGTAATGGTGTTTCGGTAGACCCAGCAAAGGTGGAAGCCATTATCAACTGGGAGCAGCCAAAGACGCCAACGGAGATCAGGAGTTTCCTAGGGTTAGCGGGATACTATCGGAGATTCATTCAGGATTTCTCGAAGATAGCATCACCGTTGACCAATCTAACCAGAAAGACGGTAAAGTTTGTTTGGACAGAGAAGTGCGAGGAGAGTTTCTTGGAGTTGAAGAAGAGACTTAGCCAAGCACCAGTGTTGGAATTACCAGACGACACTGGAGGTTTTGTAGTATACAGTGATGCGTCACACAAGGGCCTTGGTTGTGTACTAATGCAGCACGGCAGGGTCATTGCGTACGCTTCACGCCAGCTGAAGGACTATGAGAAGGGATACCCGACTCATGATCTGGAATTAGCAGCAGTAGTGTTCGCCTTGAAGATTTGGAGGCACTACCTATATGGAGAGAAGTGCGAGATATATACAGATCACAGAAGTCTGAAATATATCTTCACTCAGAAGGAGCTGAATATGAGGCAGCGCCGATGGTTAGAATTGATCAAGGATTACGATTGTGAGATTCTGTACCATCCGGGCAAAGCAAATGTAGTGGCAAATGCCCCGAGTAGGAAAGGCAGAGAGAAGTTGATGAGGCTTACAACTCAGGTAGAGCTGATAAAGGACTTTGGACGCTTGGAACTGGAGGTTAAGTATCCAATGGAGACGGACGAAAAATTGTTCACCGTGACAGTGGGTCCGACTCTACTGGATAAGATAAAGGAGGCTCAAGAATTTGATGAAGAATGCATTGGCATTAAGAAGCAACTATCGGAAGGAAAAACGTTGAAGTTCAAGGTTGACAGCACGGGTCTTCTGAGATTCGAGGGAAGGATCTAGATACCCTATGTACTAGACCTAAGGGAAGAAATATTGCAGGAGGCCCATAATACGAGATTTTCGGTACATCCGGGTAGCACCAAGATGTATCAAGATCTTCGTCAACATTATTGGTGGCCGCATTTGAAAGGGAAGTTGCGGAATTCGTCAGCCGGTGTTTAACTTGTCAGAGGGTCAAGGCAGAGCACCAACGGCCGAGCAGATTGTTGCAACCCTTAGAGATTCCCGAGTGGAAGTGGGAGCACATCACTATGGATTTTGTGGTAGGACTCCCGATACCACAAAAGGGTCTAGACGCCATCTGGGTGATCGTAGATCGGTTGACCAAGTCTGCCCATTTTCTACCGATCAAGATCAGGTACAAATTGGAGCAGTTGGCGAAACTCTACGTAAAGGAGATAGTATCGCGACATGGGGTGCCGGTTTCTATTGTATCTGACAGAGATCCGCGCTTCACGTCAAATTTTTGGAGAAGCCTACAGGAGAGACTGGGAACACAGTTGAGAATGAGTACGGCGTATCATCCTCAGACCGATGGTCAGAGCGAGCGAACTATTCAGACCTTAGAGGACATGCTCCGGCAGTTGTGATGGACTTAGGTGGCAGCTGGGACGATCATTTGCCCTTGGTAGAGTTCGCTTACAACAATAGTTACCACGCTAGCATTGGTATGCCACCGTACGAAGCATTATATGGAAGGAAGTGTCGAGCGTCGTTGTATTGGGATGAAGTTGGTGAACGGAGATTGTTGGGACCAGAATTGGTACAACAAACTGTGGAAATCATTAAAGTAATAAGGCAGCGGTTAGTAGCGGCCCAGGATCGTCAGAAGAAGTATGCCGACTTACATCGTCAGAAGCGAGACTTTGAAGTTGGCAGCTATGTATTTTTGAAGGTATCTCCTTGGAAAGGGAAGATCCGCTTTGGGAAGAAGGGCAAGCTGAGCCCTAGGTTCATAGGACCTTTCGAAATATTGAGGAGAATAGGCGAAGTGGCGTACGAGGTAGCATTACCCCCTGAGCTTGAGCACATTCACAACGTGTTTCATGTATCAGTGTTACGTCCATATAAGCCAGACTACAAGCATGTTATTTCCTATGAGCCAATTCAAGTCGAGAAGGACTTATCGTACGAGGAGGTTCCTGTCCAGATTCTCGATAGGAAGGAACAGAAGCTGAGAAACAAGACCATACATTCCGTCAAAGTTCTCTGGAGGAATCACGCAGTCGAAGAAGCTACGTGGGAACTCGAAGAAGCTACGTGGGAACTCGAAGAGAAAATGAAGGCGAATTATCCGTTCTTATTTGAGTAACCCTATTTTTGCAATTCCGAGGACGGAATTTTTATAAGGGGAGAGGGATGTAATGCTCGTGAATTTTGAACGTCCTTATTAATTAAATCTAATTTAATTCAATGAGTTAACGTTGTGTTCTATTTAAACCAGCTTGGGTTAATTGGTGGGAGATGTATAAGATGTGTCTATACTCGTGTTGGCAGGTATGATATAACTATGGTTAAGAGATAACCATAGGTGAGGCAAGTGTAGGAATTGGTGGGTAATGACTAAAATGGCCAAGAGTGGTTAATAACCAAGGTAATTATGTAAGGGCAATAACCATTGTATATCCAAGTGGTTAATAACCAATGAAATGATGGCGGGATAATAACCATTGTGTTTAACCAATGTAATGATGGCAAGATAATAACCAATGTCTAATAACCAATGAAGAATGGGTAATAACTAATGGATAATTAAGATTTTGCGAAAAGACTATTTTAACCTTGAAAGAGGTTGGGAAAGGACTAAAATACCCTTGAGGAAGTTGCTAGGAAACTTCCTACTATTGATGAATTGACCAAATTGCCCTTGCCTAGTCATGATTAATGACTATTTTGCCCATGGTCTCTACTTTCCTATAAATAGGACCCCTCACCAAAGTTAACAAGGGTTGGCTCACTTATTATTCACCAAGTAGAGAGTTTGTGAGCTTGAGAGAGTTTTGAAGAGAGAAGCAAGAGCAAGTCTTGTGAGAGGAAGAAGAAGACCTTGAAGTGTTTACGCCATCTCCATCCGCATAGCCATTAAAGCTAGGTATAAACTCCATTCCTTCAAACCCTAGTTTCTTGTTGCTAGTATTATATTATGATTTCTACACACTATTTTGTTGGAAACTTTTATGTGTGTTGATTGGGGTTGGTGGTATAAAGGGAGTATTCATGGATCTAAGTTTTTATTTTTGTTAGATCTACATTTTTCTAAAAGATTGTTTAACTCATGATTTTAAAACCAAGGTATGGATCTTCATTTCTTTTAAAACCCTAGTTGTGTGTGGGATTAATTTTTGGTTGTTGTTTGATGCTTATGGAAGAAATGAAGCATGTATAGATCTAAGTTTTATCTTGCTAGATCTATATTATTACAAAAATATGTTTATCAAATATGGTCTAAAGCTATATAAGAAGAGATTGTATGCTTTATTGATAGCATATATAGGTTTTAAAATTTTTATAACATGTTTTGGTGGGTTTGTATGCTAAAACATGGGAGTAATATTATTTATTGGAGTATAAAATTTATGGGTGAAAAATATTGATTTAAGTCATAAATATTTTATCTTAATATTAGAAATATTTTTGTAGTCATGGGTAAATTTTTGGGAATTTATTTGGGGTATAAAACTTGTTTAATGGTGATTAGAAACCATTTGGTGTGAAAAGAAAAGAAAAGGGAGGAAACCAAACTCCCTGTATGCTGCCGCGTGAAGGAGAGAAAGACAGGCCGCGCATGGCGCGCGTTTAAAAAAAAAAAAAAAAAAAGGGGTTGGCCGCGCATAGCGCGCCAGCGTATTCTTTCAACCAGCGGCAGCCAAACGGCGCCGTTTTGGGCCAGGCGGGGAAAGCGCACACGCATTGCGCGGGTGGACAGTCAGGCGCGAAATTACCATCCTGCCCCTCCGTCCGAATTTCAACTTATTTACCAGAATGCCATCAAGGGTTAATTTTAATTAAATTTAATGTTTTAAATATTATTAATTAATTTTGTAAAATTAGTAAATGTACAAAATTAAGTTTGCGCATTAAATATTATATTTTGTAAATATATTAGTAATTAATTATTGTTAATTATTATTAAATAATGATTAAGGATAATTAAGAATTGTAAATTAATTATTTATTATTTGATTAACTTTAAATAATAAATAAACTTAATTAGTTATTATTTATTATTAAATAATAACTAAAGATAATTATTACTTACTAATTAATTATTTATTATTTGATTAACATTAAATAATAAATAAACCGAATTAGTTATTTATTATTAAATAATAACTAAGGATAATTAGTACTCACTTATTAGTTATTTATTATTTGATTAACATTAAATAATAAGTAAATCTAATTAGCTATTATTAAATAATAACTAAAGATAATTCTTATTCACTAAGTAATTATATATTACTTGATTAACCTTAAATAATAAATAAATCTAATTAGTTATTATTTATTATTAAATAATAACTAAAGATAATTCATATTTACTAATTAATTATTTATTATTTAATTAATTTTAAATAATAAATAAATCTAATTATCTATTATTTATTATTAAATAATAACTAAAGATAATCGTTACGCACTAATTAATTACTTGATTAATGTTAAATAATAAACAAACCTAATTAATTATTATTTAATCTTAAATAATAATTAAAGACAATTAAAATTTATAATTTGATTAATAATTAAATAATAAGTGAATATAATTAGTTATTAAGTACTATTAATAATAATAACTAAAGATAATTAATTAATTACTATTTAATAGTAATTAATTGAAGATAGAGTCAATAAAATAGAGAGAGCTTAATAACCCATTAATTAAACAATCATAATAAATTGCTTAAGGGTTTAATAAATAAATATTACTTAAGAAAGAGTAATGTTAATCAATTGAACAATTATTATTAATTATTTAAGGGTTTAATAAGTGTTTATCACTTAAGGGAAACATTGGTAATTAATTAAACCATCAACCTAAGGATCAATTAAGTGTCTTATAGGATTTACGATAGTTTATGTGTGCTATGTGATTTGCTTAATTGTTAAATAAATAGCATAAGTAAGCGTGTCGATATACAACTACGCAGTACTAATTGATAGATCAACATTATCAATGTTAGGTTCTTCAAGGCCAATTAGTTAAAGCTAGAATTATTTGTAGCTGAGCAGACAGGCAAGTTCCCTAACTCAAACTCGAGTTATTATTTTCGAAGCATGTTAGTGAATAATTATTGTCGATTATTCACATCTATACTGATTATTGAGATTCGCACATTGTGCAATTGAATTCCTATCCTATTATGATTGAACTGTAAATTTAATTAAAGTTCTTTCAAGTATGAATTGTTTATGAGATCGATCTATGCTATTTGTATCAGCTAGATCCAACATGTCTAAATTGGTTAAGACAATGGTATTTTAAAAGCTGTTCTTATTAAATTATTGTAGTAAGAACTCTTGGCTGAGAAAAGGATAAACTTGTTTAAGGCATGATATCAATGCTGGTTATTAAGTGTTTATGCATAAATCACGGGGTATGAGAGGCTGATCCCCTCGATTACCAAAACTTTTTAAGAGGTCCAGCTTACATGCTGAGAACCTTGGAAAACGTCCTTGGTTATTTCAAACCACTCAGTAATTGTCATTCAATTATTCGGATATTCAACTGTTGTTTACTAATTCATGTTCCTTCACACCCTTATACTGTTGTTGAACATTGAAAGCAAAAATTTCCTTCTATCATGATATATCTCTTGTGTATATACTTGCTAAGCAAATTAGTTGCTTACCCTTGCTATATCATGATCTTTATTTCAGCTAAGGCAGAAACGTCTAGAGGAGACAAAGGAAAAGGGAAGGTGCAGGAATAGATGCCCGATAGTGCCTATGTACTAGTTATTATTGAATGTTGTTTGATTAGGTGAACCTTTTGTTGTATTAAGGGTATGTTTTATGTTAAGGTTAAAGAACCTTGGGACCAGAATTGTAAGACTTTATTTCCATTCGATAAACAATGTATGTTTATTATTCCGCATTTAGTTAGATAGTATGTTTGTCGTCGATTATCGTGAGCACCGAATTCGAGGTTTGGAAACCTGGATTTGGGGGTGTCACAATTTCTACTTTAAACCTTTAACAGTTGTAAGACTATATGGACCTTACTTCTTGTACTTAGGGGGATCAGCCCTTTGTAAGATGTATATGCACAACATCTAAACGTTAACGCATAAAATAATCCCCTATAAAAGGGTTGTTCATCTCAGTTTGACATCAGAGTCTGCACAAAGTAAGTTTGGTTTGGATTTATTTCGATAACATTTCTAGAATTTAGAACACTCATCAACTATGGACTAGTCGAATCAATAAGGGTTCGCTAGTCAATCAAGGCTCAACAATAAAAATGTAAATGGTATTCAAGAACCAAAGACTGAAGCTCACAAAATGTACAATTAAATAAACTCTGTATATATGTGAAGTATTACAATAAGAAAATTAGAACATCTCATTTGAATTCATGAAATTGAATGAATTAGGATAAGGAACTTGCGTAAAGTGATAAATAAGGATAGATACTTGCGTAATTGAAATCAAGGTAAGGTAGGAAACTTGCTTTCAATGAAATAAAAAGATTAAGGGTAGAAAACTTGCCTCATGCGTAGATTATAAATTAAAATTCACGTTCCTTAATCAACTTATACATTTCGTTTATAAAGCAGTAACAATGATTAATTACAATCTTATAAACACTTCAAGATTCGTTTTCATCCAACCTCATCTTAATATCTATTTAATACATTAGTCTAAACTTTAAACATGCATATGGTAATATAACATGACCACAAAGAAAGAAGAAAAAAATTAATATTTTCTGCATCACCGCCGGGGTGGTAGTTTTCTTTACAAAAGACCGCCGGGGCGTGGCGACCGCCGAGGCGGCAAACTCAGTACATTTAGGCCGCCTGGGTAAGGATACCGCTGGGGCGACAATTCCTAGTGTAATTTCACCGCCGGGGCGGTGAACCTGAAACCCAACTTCTGCAGTTCGCGAAGAACACAACAAATGCCAAATTTTGGCCAAAGTTTTTTTCAAACAACAAATTTAATACTACCCAATCATCATATACATTATAAAACCAAAACTCATCATATACACAATAATTTTAGCATCATAAACAACCTAAATAACCAATTTAAAGGCTAAAAATTCACTATTTATACTTTATTTTCATATTTTGATATTTTTAGCATAATCAATCACTCTGAACTCGTTTCTTAACCAAATTAATCCGTTTAACTTTCGTTTTCTTTGTTTTCACATGCATTATCACAATCAATAATCAATTCACCGATTCATATGCAATTCAAGCATAATTTTTCATACATTTAAGCCATATTCATATATTACTTCTCTGTAATTTTCAGAACTTTAATTTAAAGCATAATTTCATGAATTAACTTAATTAAAACAATTTATAAACATCATATAGTAGATTATACATGCATTTAAACAATTATAAACAACTTTCAAATAATTTACACATAAAGTTCAATTATCAGAGAACTTAAAAATGTACATTCATGGAAGAATTGAAAACGTAATTAAGGCTTGGATTTAAGAAATTACCTTGATTAGTAGTTTAGATTATGCAAAATGCAAGAATTTCTTCTTCAATTCTCCAATTCTCTCAAAACTCTCTCTTTTTCACTCTGTATTTCTCTAATCCAACTTAGCAAAATAAGAATGCTGGAAATAAGAATACGTTAAACTTAATCTGATGAGTGGGTGTCAGTTAATCCCATAATGGTTAACTGACTCCAACCCCCATTAAGGCCTTGTTTGGTTTGCCTATTAAAGTTTCTTTTCAGTTTATTTTAATAAATTGCTTATAATATAGTTTAATGTCACATTTTTAATAAACAAACTATATTATTTAAATCAATTAAATAAAATAGAATAATTCCACATTAAATCACATAGTCACATAATTAAAATTCTCATTTATTTATTACGACAAATCATTAAATCTCTAATTAATTATTAAATTAATTAGAATAACATTATGCTTATTTAAATAATGCATTTAATCAAATAAGCTCAATTAAATACATACTTTGAATATAAAAATTCTCCACATCAATTTAACTAATGTAACACATATAATTAAATTAATCTACCACAAATTCATCAATTAATTATTTAACTCAATAATTAAATCATCGAAAAATATTTACTTAATTCAATAAATATTTAAATTAAATTACAAAAATCTCGTTCGTCACATATTTCCCCCCTTAAAAGGATTCTGTCCCCAGAATCACGACTCAATTAGTTAGTCCCGTTACATTCTCCCCCCTACAAAGATTTTGTCCCCAAAATCGCTACACATAGACTAAGCAAATAGTTGTGGATAACAGAAGGTATAATTTTATTTTTGAGTACTTGCTCTTTCCTGTCAACTATCTGAACAGGCTCTTCTTCGTAAGATAAATCCTTTTCAACTTGCAGGGGTTCATATTCTATAACATGTTTATAGTCGGATTTGTATGGTCGTAACACCGAGACATGAAAAACATTGTGAATGTGTTCTAATGCCGGAGGTAAAGCTACCTCATACACAACCTCACCAACTCTTCGTAACACTTCAAAGGGTCCAATGAACCTCGGGCTCAGTTTTCCCTTTTTACCAAAACGAATCTTCCCTTTCTAGGGAGATACTTTCAAGAAAACGTAGCTACCAGATTCAAACTCTCGATTCTTGCGATGTTGATTGGCGTATTTCTTTTGTCTATCCTGAGCTGCTATCAATCTCGCCCTGATTACTTTGACGATTTATGCTGTCTGTTGTACCAGTTCTAGTCCTAGCAATTGACGTTCGCCAACTTCATCCCAGCATAATGGAGTTCTGCACTTTCTACCGTACAACGCTTCGTAGGGCGGCATGCCAATACTTGTGTGGTGATTGTTATTGTAAGCAAATTCCACCAATGGTAGATGATCGTCCCAACTTCCTTTGAAATCCATGATACAAGCTCTTAACATATCTTCCAGTGTCTGAATCGTTCTTTCACTCTGTCCGTCGGTCTGTGGATGATATGGTGTACCCATACCTAACTAGGTTCCCATGCATTCTTGTAGTCATTTCCAGAAGTCAGATGTGAAGCGCGGATCCCTATCTGAGACAATTGAAACTGGAACACCGTGCCTCGAATCAATCTCCTTCACATACAACTTTGCTAACTGGTCTAAGTTGAATCTGATCTTGATCGGTAAGAAATGTGCTGATTTCGTCAGTCGATCCATGATAACCCAAACTGCGTCGAAACCTTTTTGAGTTGTCGGAAGACCTACTACGAAATCCATGGTGATATGCTCCCATTTCCATTCTGGGATTTCTAACGCTTGTATTAACTCGCTTGGCCTCTGATGTTCTACTTTGACTTTTTGACATGTCAAACACTTGGCTACACAATCGCTAACGTCCCTTTTCATATTCGGCCACTAAAAATGCTGTCGGAGATCTTGGTACATCTTCAAACTTCCCGGATGAATCGAATATTTTGAATTATGAGCCTCGCTCAAAATTTCCTCCTTAACCTTTGGTACTGGCGGAACCCAAATTCTTCCCTCGAATCTCAATAATCCTTCATTATCAACTTTGAATTTCACTTCATCACCTCCAGATATTCTTTCCTAATTTTCTCACATTCCTCGTCCTGAATTTGTGCTTCCTTAACCTTATCCACCAAAGTTGGGCCGGTTCCTAATTGAAACAATTTTTCTTCAGACTCCTCCGAATATTTCACCTCCAACTCTAGTTTCGCTATTGGTGTAATTAGCTCCTCTTGAGCAGTTAACATAGACAGTTTCTCCTGACCCTTTCTGCTTAAGGGGTCAGCCACAACGTTCGCTTTACCCGGATGGTATAAAATCTCGTAGTCGTAATATTTTATCAATTCCAACCATCTTCTCTGTCGCAAGTTCAGGTCCTTTTGTGTAAAAATATATTTCAGATTCTTGTGGTCTATATATATTTCACACTTCTCACCGTAAAGATAGTGCCTCCAGATCTTCAAACCAAACACTACCGCGACCAATTCCAAATCATGGGTAGGATACCCCTTCTCATAGTCCTTTAATTGTCGTGACGCATACGCAATGACCTTACCGTTTTGCATAAGCACATAACCTAGTCCCTTATGCGACGCATCACTGAACACCACAAAATTTCCTGTGCTATCCAGTAGAGACAGCACAGGCGCCATACTCAACCTTATTTTTAATTCTTGAAAACTTTCCTCACACTTCTCCGTCCAAACGAACTTCACCGCCTTCCTAGTCAAATTCGTTAACGGAGTCGCAATTTTGGAAAAGTCCTGAATAAATCTTCTGTAGTAACATGTTAATCCTAGGAAACTCTTTACTTCCGATGGTGTTTTTGGCTGATCCCAGTTAAGCACTGCTTCAACCTTTGACGGATCATCCGAAATCCCATCCTTGTCAATCACATGTCCAAGAAATTGCACTTGCTCTATCCAGAATTCACATTTTGAAAACTTAGCGTACAACTTCTCTCTTTTTAATGCTTCTAATGTCGCCTTCAAATGCTCTGTATGCTCTTCCTTGGTTTTGGAATATATTAGAATATCATCGATGAATACTACTACAAATTTATCCAAAAACGGCTTAAACACCCTGTTCATTAGGTCCATGAATGCTGCAGGAGCATTCGTTAGACCAAATGACATCACCAGAAACTCGTAGTGACCATAACGAGTCCTGAACGCTGTCTTCGGTACATCTTCCTTCCTCACCTTTAACTTATGATAACCACTTCTCAAATCTATCTTCCAGAAATACTTAGCTCATTTCAATTGATCAAACAAGTCGTCGATCCTTGGTAATGGGTATTTATTTTTAATCGTGACCTTGTTCAACTCTCTATAATCAATGCAAAGTCGCATCGATCCATCATTCTTCTTGACAAAAAATATCGGCGCTCCCCATGGCGATACACTCGACTGAATATACTTCTTATCTAAAAGTTCTTGCAGTTGTACCATTAATTCTTTCTTCTCTACTGGAGCCATACGATACGGAGCTTTCGATATCAGGGCGGTTCCTGGCGCCAAATTAATTACGAATTCAACTACCCTATCTGGCGGAAGTCCTGGAAAATCGTCTGGAAAGACATCTATAAAGTCCCTTAAGATAGGTATCTCTTCTAATTTCAGACTATCTTTTTGATTATCAACTATGTAGGCTAAGTATCCTATACAGCCTTGTCTTAACAAATTCCTGGCCTACATCATCGTCAGATAACTCGTTTGCCTAGGCGACTTGCTGCTGTAAAATACCACCTTTGACGGAGTCATAAGGTTAATATGTTTCTTTTGGCAATTAATTATCGCCCCATAATTGAATAGCCAATCCATTCCCAAAATAACGTCAAATTCTCCAAGTTTGATTCGGATAAGATCTACAGTCATCACATTTCCCTTAATGTCCACTCTACAGTTCTTGTGTATGTACCTAACAGGAATTACCTCCCTATTCATAATTTCTATGTTTAAAGGGTAATCTAATTCCTCATTAGGCAATTCTAAGTTCTTAGCAAAATCATCGGATATAAATGAACAAGTAGCACCCAAATCAAACAATACATAAACATCTATATTATTGATCAAAATGATACCTGACACCACATCGCGAGACTGCACGGCGTCTTGCACAGTCATGTTAAAAGTCCTGGCGGTAGGTCGGTTTGTTGGTGCTGATCCAGTTATGGTTAACGTGCTACCGCAACTGTTTCCCCTATTCCCTCCTGTTCCTGCTCCTCCTGCTGCCTTCTTAGAGCAATCCCTAGCTAGATGATCCTTTTATCCGCAAGTGAAACAAGCGCCCTTCTTCGGATTCGGACAATTCGGTGCTGTGTGGCCCTCCTGACTGCAATTGTAGCAAACCCTCTTCCCCTTCAGGCCTATCCCCACATGATTCTTTCCGTATGTAACACATACTTCCACTTTCTTCTTCTGACCTCCCTGTTGATTCCCAGTAGATCCATTATCATTCCACTTTCTCTTCTGATTGTGACCACCACTGTTACTACCACTCGCTTTGTTATTCTCATTTTCACCATTCTTCTTCTGCTCCTGGTTATACTTAGTTAGAGCATCGCTCCCACCTTCTATGATAATTGCCTTTTCCAAAACTCCGGCAAAAGTGTTCAATTGGAACATTGACACTTTGCTATATAACCAAGGCTTCAATCCCTATTCGAATCTCCTTGCCTTCCTTTCATCAGTGTTTACCTGGTAGGTTGTGAACCTAGCCAACTCGTTAAACTCTACAGTGTACTCCGGTACAGTCATGGTACCCTGTTTCAGCTCTAGAAATTGAATCTCCGTCTGATTACGCGAGCTTGTCAGAAAGTACATCTCGAAGAACATCTCTTTAAACCTATCCCATGCGATTACACCCTGACCTCCTCGAATCTTATTCGCTTGTCACCAGTAACTGGCCTCTGACTTAAACATGAACGTTGCAAAGGCAGTCTTTTGGTCATCACTAACCCTAGCAACGTCGAACACTTTCTCCATTTCCATCACCCAGGTTTAGGCGTCGATCGGGTTCAGGGAACCCCTAAACTTAGGTGGTCCTACCGCTTTTAAATCCTTAAATGACGTAACTGGTGGAGTTTGCGGCTGATTCGCAAGTGCTCTAGCCAAAAGGTTCACCAATTGCTGTACATGATTAGCATTGGCGTCGTTGTTGTTATTGTTGGTAGAGCTTTCTTGAGCTTGTTGACGTGGTTGGCGTCTCGACGACATTTTCTGTTTAAGAATATGCGCTTATTAGATCATTACTCAATCTCTTAAATATTTAATACTTAACTCAAACAATTCAGGTTAAACACTTAACACATAACATCTTTAAATAAACTTGATATTTCATTCATTCAAAAGTTTTAAACATAGAAAGATAACATCACTACTATGTACATTAACTATCCCGAGATCAAAGGATCTTCAGGACTAAATAGTCATATTCCTTTGTGTATAATCACGCTGGAATTTACATCATTAACTACCGTAAATATTTACACATATTTTAATACTTTTTCTATCACAGCCTACTAAGGCGTCAAACTGCCTTTCTGCGTTCTTCCTCCATGATGCGGAACATTGTCCTACGATCCAACATATACCATGGCAAGTCCTCGAACTGAACTGGATAGTGGAGAACTCGATCCTGGGCCCTATCAATCGCTGTCTGAAAAGTGTAGTCCGTCTCATCAATCTTAGCCTTCTTTGCCCGTTCGCCTTCTTCAGAAATTTCTGCACGTCGAGCGGTATTCATCCAGGCGTCTTCTGCCCTAGCACGTTCCGCTGACTCCTCACTCAGGTCATCCTTCAATTTCTTAATTTCGAGTTTTATCTTCTCATTCTCAGCTAACAGATCTTCCTTTTAACTTTCTGCCTGAACTAACTTTCATTCTACGTGTCCAAGACGTATATCAAGATCCTCAATCTTCTCATTCTTCTGATCTATAGTAGTCTGGCGTCTATTTGCCAGTCTCTCCAAATCTCTGACTCTATCATGTACCTCTATGGTACGATCATACAATGCATCGTACATCTCAACATCAATAGAGGTAAGGGGTACCTCTTCGAAATCCTTATCATCCTCCTCAGACTCTACCTCTACCTCCTCAGAATCCTCCTCTGGATTAAACTCAGGCTCATGCTCCTGACCCACCACAGTGATCAATGGAGATGGCTCTCTCTCTCTCTATATCAATTTCTCCCGGATAACATAGATATCACGGGGCTCCTCCTCTTTAGCTACTCGAGGCTCAACCTCCCTAGGCTGACTGAATCCTCCAACATCCGACATCCTAACAACAAAGTTTTGTTAGGTTTGTATATACTGCGAGCATGCAATCAAATTACATAAATACAGCGGAAGCGCCATAAAACGGATTTTAAAATTTTATACAAACCATCACCATGATCGATCAATGTGCTCAATTAACGATATAAACGAAAGAAAAAGAGAATAAGAATTATACCCTCGTAGAACAAAGCTTCCTCGGGTACAAGCTCAACTCCCAGTCCTTTGTGTTCTCCTCGAATGCTACGGTGTGATTCCTTCCTTTGATCAACGTTAGCCACCCAAGTGTTTGGCCTCTAGAGGTGATCCACCAAGGAAGAACAAGTATTCAAGAAGTTGGGTATTTGGCAAAAAACCCTATTTTCTATCTCTATAGATTGTAAGTACTCTCCACAATCTAATGCAAGAGTGTGTAACCTTAATCTATGATAAGACTCCTCTTATTTATAGATGTAGGAATAACCCTTCCCTAAACTATTTAGGATTAGGGTTTCTATTATAATTAAACTCCTTTAATTAATTATGCTCCTAATCCAATTAGGAATTCATGGGAGAGTACTTCTATTAATTAATTCTCAATCCCTATTAGGAAATAAATAATAGTTCTATTAATTAATTCCCAATCCCTATTAGGAATTAAATAATAGTAATAGTAATAATAATAATAAGACTCCTCTGATTAATTTATATTTAATATTTCCAAAATATTAAATAATAAATATTAAGCTATTTAATTTATTCTATCTCCATAGACTAAATTAAATACACTTAACTTATTATTACAATTATGCCATTTACTTCTTAAATAAATATTTTCCTTTTGCGGTGTGACCCTTTAGGTTCTCCATATTAAACCGGTTGTGAATAAATCAATTAGAACAATTCTAATTTTATTTAAATAAATAAATTAAACTATTTAATTCTTTTAAATAAATAATATTTATTCTACAATAAGGGTAAGCCCCCTTAGCGATCAACGACTTTCCAGATAATATAGATTTCAACATCAATCACAAAAGAACCTTTGAGTAAATAGTTACCGTACAATTCAATCCTTCTACCATACAATGTCCCAATTAAATATAAGACATGGATTTACTGTCAAGCCTTATTTTATTTAATCATATGTATTTCGATTCCCAAATGCACAACTCTGATTAATGCAAATTAGAAACTCCTTTCTAATTTCATTCTGCCTTGGCCAATGACTACTGAGTTGTCATTTATCGAATCACATAGGACATTCACATCTTTTACTAGACGTGGTAGATATTTTGTTGATCATTCACCTATCTCCATGTACAACTTATTATACCCAATCATACCCTTTGATATACCCCAAAGGTCTTAAGGGACATGTCAAAGTATAACTCATCATACACAAGATACTATGATGATCTCAAGTCCAAGGATCACTTGTACTACTATCACTAGAGGAATTCCTATTGACAGGCGAGTAAAACTCCATTAGGTATTCCTTAGCGAGCCACGTTCAGTGAACTTATTCTCTAATAAGCACCTACATACTTGCTTTAGTGTCTCCACACGAATGATTATGAGATCAATCATCCTCTTCCTAAGAGCAAGCAACGTATGTACTAATCTATCTGGATTCACTAATCCCCAATTTAGTAATCCAACGATTAGGAACAATTTTAGTTTGTGAGCTATCTAGAATTTAGATCTCATTAGCATGATCACCATCATGATTCTAAAAGCATTGCTCAAAAACTATGGGCTTCTCACATTTAATATAACAACACTATGTAGATAATGTAAAATGCCTTTTAAGAAAATCAATTCTTTTATTAATAAATGAATAAGATTACAAAGTATATGCTACATCATATCAAATATGATTGGCTTGTGTGCATACTACTTTCAAGTTTAAGTTTTAATTAATACTCGGTACTAATCGTGGCACATAAGTTGTTAACACATAAGCACATAGCGCATAAAGTCTTTTATTATCTTTAATGAATTCCTTAATTCATTCCTTAGAACTCGATAAGAGTTTATCACCACTATGTTTTCTATCTCCTAAAAGGCTACTACCCTAGGGTTTCCCCACATAAGGTTCATATCCTACAGCTTTGATACTAACGTGTGACACCCCCAAATTTGGATACTTAATTCTCACAGGATTTGGTGTTCACTATCCAAATAAATCACATCACATCTAACTACCCATTCAAATTTAAATGAGAATTCTTAATAAAAATAGAAATCTCCCATTAAAGGGTTACAACATCTTTAACAAATAAATCTCAGGTCATCTAACTTAAACAAAACATCAATGCGGAAACATAAATAACATAAGTCTATTATAGAACATCTTTAAATAAATTAAACAAGTCTTCATCACTCGTTTGTTTTGCCTTTACTCTTACTAGTGGACGGCTCATCAACTCTTTCAACTTTAGCTGCAATGTTATTATGCAAGGGTGAGCAACAATTGCCCATCAAGTAACACAATAAAAACAATAATAACATGCGAAAAATCAATGGATATTAGATAATTGAAAGCTCTGCTTTTCAATCAAGATTATAAGACAATAATCAAAAGAACATCTGAGGGTCACAAGACCACGAACTATGTCCTACGTTATCAAGTATTTCTACTTTAAACCTTTAACAGTCGTAAGACTATATATACCTTACTTTTCATACTTAGGGGGATCAGCCCTTTGTACCATGTATGTGCACAACATCTAAACGCTATCGCGTAAAATAATCCCCCAATCTCTACACTCCCCTGTAGCAGATCTGGTGCTCACGTTAAACTATACAACTATAAATATTCAATAAAATATGACTTCTATCTATCCAAGGTTCACCGTATCCCATAACAGGTACTAGTTCCGGCCAGAACGTTGTCTGTGTTTGGATACCCTCACTTGGATGTATAGATTCATATCTAATGAATACCTTTTTCATATTTATATTCCCTATTTATCTGACATTCACAGTATTAATGATAAGATTGTCCATTGAACTGAGGGGCGCATTCCGGTAAAGATGGCACCTTACCGGCGCTCATTAAGTGTAACCCCAGAGCTTATAGGACTTTCAACATCATTTAAATACCCTCATTTAGATGTATAGTTCGTATAGATATTGTATCTAACTTAGTACAATTATGTTAAATGAAATAAAGATCAGAGTATAACGCAATCGATGAAATAAAGGATCATAATATATTACATATCATTTGGTTCGATTACATTGTTCTCATTACTAAGTTATTACAACAAAAGCCTTTAAAAGACTTAGATTATTCAAAAGCAGTTAATAAAACTAGTAAACGTGTCCTTTCCCTTTATCTGCCCCAGAAGTACCAAGGATATCATTTAAAGCTGCAAAAGAAGATATGCGCAAGAATGAGCTACAAATGCTCAACAAGTTCATTTGAAAATGTAAACACAATGTGTTTGATTTGAAAGATGTCAGGGGATGTATAATTGATACTGAGGGTTCTGTACCGGAACCATATATTTCAATTTGTTCTGTCAGTCTTCAATGACTTAGAACCTCTTTGAGTTCGGATATCTGGTAGGTGATCAGCCTCACCAATATCGTAGGAGTATGCATATCATCCTACCACATTTTTGGTCAATTTAAGTTAATTGCCAATATTGGTCAATTCATTTGATTGCCAATTTAAACCTTATTCGAAGGTTTGTCGGACCACCTTCCATCCACGGTGTCCCTTTTACTCAGTATAGATGTCGTACTAAAACAATTTGGTTTTACACAACAAATTTTTAAGCTCAAACAGTCAATAAATGATTCATTTCTTAAGTTATGCTGAACAAGTAGCAATAACTTCACAATAATTGATAGGAAGACATAAATGAATTGCTTAATATAAATTGGGAAAAGTTAGGACACTTGCCTTAGTGTAGTTTCGTTAATATTTAAGACAGTTGGTCAACGTACTGGTCTACGTATACCAATAATAAGCGTTAGCACGTATATAAACATGTATCACGCTAATCTAGACAAGTTTCATTAAGGTTCGACGTTGATTCGATATCTCGGTCGCGTCCTTAATGGCTAAACACATAGATTGTTCGATAAAACTTCATTTGGAAGCTTAATTATGAGTATGAATAATTTATTTATTATTTATAGCATTTTTAGAAGCTTGGTATTATTTTTAAATAATTTTCAGAATCTTGTAAGTATTTTTAAATAATTTTACAAGCTTAGGAATATTTTTAAATGATTTAATTATCATTTAGAATATTTTTAAAACATTTAATATGTTATTTAAATAATTTATTTGTCATTTAGAATATTTTTAGATACCTAAAATATTATTTAAATGATTTATTTATCATTTATAATATTTTTAGAAAGATAGAATATTATTTAAATGATTTATTTTATCATTAATAATATTTTTAGAATTTATTTTATCATTTAGATGATGTAAATATTATTTATAATAATTTTTAAAACTTAGTTTAATATTTAAATGATTTATTTATCATTTATAATATTATTAAATATTTAATATTTTATTTTAAATAATTTATTTATTATTTAAAATAATTTTGGAAAGTTGGTGATATTTTTAAATGAATTAATTATTGTTTAAAATATTTTAAATACATTAATATCATTTTTAAATCATTTATTTAAAATATTTATTAAATAATTTAATATTTAATTAAATTAAATAATTATATAAAAATATTTATCAGAATATATAAAAATATTAAATATAATTAAAAATGAATTTTTTAATATTTATTATTAATTAATATGAATTTTTAATATTTATTTATAATTTTATATAATTTATTTAATTATTTTTATTAATTTTTATTAAAAACCGTCGCAAAAGGGCTTTAGCAACGGACTGCATAGGGTTCTTAGTCTTCTGGGTTTGGGAAGGAGAGTGTCGCTAAAGGTGTTCTTCATGAACAGCCGGTCATGGTCGAGTAGGGACGTTTGACCGCAAATGATTTCCAGTTGGTTAATGTTTTGAGTTTGATTTTTATTTGTTGTTATAGTAGGCATGGCAAGGTACAACGACATATGAAATTTAAGCATAAACAACATCAATTGATGCTAGATAATTCATGGTCAAACTACCTAGTTCATGCTGTTCTTGAGGTTTCTAGGTTGCCCAGAAACATGCTGGTCATGGTCGGTCAACCATGTTTGACCGTTAATAACATTCATGGTCGTTATTTGTTATGTGGTTTAATGATTAAGGGTTGTAGTATACATGGCATAGAACATGTTTAAGCCAAGAAATAACATTTATAAACATCATATAAGCAAAATTAAAGGTGGTCAAATCTTGTCAGACGGCTGTCAATTATACTTAGAATTTTCTGGGTTGCCCAGAATCAGCCATCCGTGAGCGGTCAACGGGTTTTGACCATTAATAACTTCCATCCTAGACATTTTTTTACTATTCTACCAATTGGATATTATAGTTAACATGGCATACTACATATACAAACTTTAAAACAGATCCAACGACAAATTTAAGCCGATCAAAAGTCTGACAAAATAGCCTGTCAGACCATTCTAGGCTGCCAAAGTCCATTCATGTTTTTCATCAATTTTGACCATTTAAATGTTATGGATCCTTTTTTAACCAACCCAGATCACTAAATAACATATTATTACATATCCTTAAACATTAAAACATAACATCTAATTCAAACTTAAAGATCTAGCAACAAATTAGGGTTTATGCACCTTTTTCTTCAAATTTTTGATTTTTGGCTTTTGATTATGAGTTTGTAATTGCAGAGGCTTGTTTAGGTTGGTAATATAAGTGTTTAGGTTTTAAAATTTCGTAGGTTAAATGATCAGAACCACTTTCTATTTATAGCAACTTGAATTAGGGTTTTCTGAGCTTTATCTTCCATTTTTGCCCTCAAAATATCTTGGCTTGTGAACTTGTGCTGCTCCAATCTGGTATGATTCACCTACTTGAGCTCGATATTTATAAATATCTGATTTTGTGTTCTTATCTTCTTTTGATTGGTTCAAAATTTGATTTTTGATTTATTTACTTACTAATTAAACCTAGAGTTTTACTAATCATGTTTATGATGTTAATTTACGTTTAGTAATACCTTAATTAGGGTTATATATCATAATTAAGGTTTTACATTTCATAATATAGGGTTTAGATAACCTAATTAGAATTAGGGTTTCATAATTAGGTTTTAGGGTTTCTAATTCTACAATTAGGGTTTTAATCTTTCGTTTAGGATTTAATTTAATCTCAATGATTCATAATTAATATTATGATTCATTATTTAGAATCTAATTATATCTATTAAGATTCTAGTATTGTAATTAGGGTTTTAATTGATCAATTCGGACAACTATTACCAATTAGGGTTTTCAAATTAGGGTTTCTTTTCTAGTTTATTATTCTAACCCTAATTAACTTAATTTTAGATTTTTATCAGTTAATATAATATTATATTACCTCCGAAGCACGACAAAGCACTTCGTCATTTCCAAGCACGACACAACAACTTACAAAAATAATTTGCCGAGACACTTCTCGGTGAATTCGCCGGAAGCACGACAAATCATTTTGTCCGATTAAGCACGACACAGCTGCTTGGCGAAAATTTTTTATTTGACCTAATTGTTTAATAAAATACACAATTACATAATACAAAGTCAGATCATGAAATTTCATTTATTAAACACATAATTTACATATACAGATCTTATTAGGGTTCAGAATATTACAAGAGTCCGCACCAAAGTAAGTTTGGTTTGGATTTACTTCGATAACATTTCTAGAATTTAGAACGCTCATCAACTATGGACTAGTCGAATCAATAAGGGTTCGCTAGTCAATTAAGGCTCAACAATAAAAATGTAAATGCTATTCAAGAACCAAAGACTGAAGCTCGCAAAATGTACAATTGAATAAACTCTGTATATGTTAAGTATTACAATAAGGAAATTAGAACATCTAATTTGAATTCATGAAATTGAATGAATTAGGATAAGGAACTTGCGTAAAGTAATAAGTGAGGATAGATACTTGCATAATTGAAATCAAGGTAAGGTAGAAAACTTGCTTTCAATGAAATAAAAAGATTAAGGGTAGAAAACTTGCCTCATGCGTAGATTATAAATTAAAATTCACGTTCCTTAATCAACCTATACATTTGGTTTATAAAGCAGTAACAATGATTAGTTACAATCTTATAAACAGTTCAAGATTCGTTTTCATCCAACCTCATCTTAATATCCATTTAATATATTAGTCTAAGCTTTAAACATGCATATGGTAACATAACATGACCACAAAGAAAGAAGAAAAAAATTAATATTTTCTGCATCACCGCCGGGGCGGCAGTTTTCTTTACAAAAGACCGTCGGGGCGAGGCTACCGCCGAAGAGGCAAACTCAGTACAATTAGGCCGCCAGGGCGAGGATACCGCCGGGGCGACAAACTTGGTTCAATTAGACTGCAGGGGCAGGGACACCGCCGGGGCGACAATTCCTAGTGTAATTTCACCGCCGGGGCGGTGAACCTGAAACCCAACTTCTGCAGTTCGCGAAGAACACAACAAATGCCAAATTTGGCCAAAGTTTTTCTCAAACAACAAATTTAATACTACCCAATTATCATATACGTTATAAAACAAAAACCCATCATATACAGAATAATTTAAGCATCATAAACAAACTAAATAACCAATTTAAAGGCTAAAAATTCACTGTTTATACTTTATTTTCATATTTTGATACTTTTAGCATAATCACTCACTGTGAACTCGTTTCTTAACCAAATTAATCCGTTTAACTTTCGTTTTCTTTGTTTTCACATGTATTATCACAATCAATAATCAATTTACTAATTAATATGCAATTCAAGCATAATTTTTCATACATTTAAGCCATATTCATATATTACTTCTCTGTAATTTTTAGAACTTCAATTTAAAGCATAATCTCATGAATTAACTTAATTAAAACAATTTATAAACATCATATAGTAGATTATACATGCATTTAAACAATTATAAACAACTTCCAAATAATTTACACATAAAGTTCAATTATCAGAGAACTTAAAAATGTACACTCATGGAAGAATTTAAAAACGTAATTAAGGCTTGGATTTAAGAAATTGCCTTGATTAGTAGTTTAGATTATGCAAAATCAATCGGTGGAATTCAAGGAGAACGCGAAGTAATTGGAAGTGAACTTGTACCTAAGGAAGCTAGAATTCTACAAGGGTATAATTCTTATTCTCCATCTCTTTCGTTTAATTAATAATTGTGCATAAAGAAAGATCATGGTGATGGTTTGTATAAAATTTTAAAATATGATTTTATCGTGCTTCCACTTTATTTATGTAATTTGATTGCATGTTCGCATTATATACAAATCTAACAATTCCTATTTATTCAAAGTTGCTTAACATCTATTGTTCAGTTGCTGAAGTTTTCAGAGAATATGTTGATATTCATTTTGTTGTTGATTATTTATTCAACAGATATGACTTGCTGAGCAATTGAATGCTCACCCTTACTTTAAATAAAATATTTTCAGCAAGCTATAACGAATTGAGGAACCAGGTGAAGATTAACGAAAGGATCAAGTATTTTATTTGAAGAAGTACATGTTAAATTATATGTATTTGTTGTGACGGATATAAGTCACAAATGTTTTAATGTAATAGATAAATGATGTAATATTCAATATTTCTATGTTATGAAGATATAAAGGTCTTAGAACATGATGGTGATCATGCTAATAAGATCTAAATTCAAGATAGCTCACAAACTAAAATTGTTCCTAATCGTTGGATTACTAAGTAGTATGCACACAAGCCAATCATATTTGATATGATGTATCATATACTTTGTAATCTTATTCATTTATTAATAAAAGAATTGAGTTTCTTAAAAGGCATTTTATATTATCTACATGGTGCTGTTATATTAAATGTGATAAACCCATAGTTTTGAGCAATGCTTTTAGAATCATGATGGTGATCATGCTAATGAGATCTAAACTCAAGATATCTCACAAACTAAAATTGTTCCTAATCGTTGGATTACTAAATTGGGGATTAGTGAATCCGGATAGATTAGTACATACGTTGCTTGCTCTAAGGAAGAGGATGATTGATCTCATAATCATTTGTGTGGAGACACTAAAGCTAGTATGTAGGTACTTATTAGAGAATAAGTTCACTGAACGTGACTCGCTAAGGAATACCTAATGGAGTTTTACTCGCCTGTCAATTGGAATTCCTCAAGTGATAGTAGTACAAGTGATCCTTGGACTTGAGATCATCATAGTATCTTGTGTATGATGAGTTATACTTTGACATGTCCCTTAAGACCTTTGGGGTATATCAAACGGTATGATTGGGTATAATAAGTTGTACATGGAGATAGATGAATGATCAACAAAGAATCTACCACGTCTAGTAAAAGATATGAATGTCCTTGAAAGTAGTATGCACACAAGCCAATCATATTTGATATGATGTAGCATATACTTTGTAATCTTATTCATTTATTAATAAAAGAATTGAGTTTCTTAAAAGGCATTTTATATTATCTACATGGTGCTGTTATATTAAATGTGATAAACCCATAGTTTTGAGCAATGCTTTTAGAATCATGATGGTGATCATGCTAATGAGATCTAAATTCAAGATAGCTCACAAACTAAAATTATTCCTAATCGTTGGATTACTAAGTAGTATGCACACAAGCCAATCATATTTGATATGATGTAGCATATACTTTGTAATCTTATTCATTTATTAATAAAAGAATTGAGTTTCTTAAAAGGCATTTTATATTATCTACATGGTGCTGTTATATTAAATGTGATAAACCCATAGTTTTGAGAAATACTTTTAGAATCATGATGGTGATCATGCTAATGAGATCTAAATTCAAGATAACTCACAAACTAAAATTGTTCCTAATCGTTGGATTACTAAATTGGGGATTAGTGAATCCGGATAGATTAGTACATACGTTGCTTGCTCTTAAAAAGATGATGATTGATCTCATAATCATTTGTGTGGAGACACTAAAGCAAGTATATAGGTGCTTATTAGAGAATAAGTTCACTGAACGTGACTCGCTAAGGAATACCTAATGGAGTTTTACTCGCCTGTCAATAGGAATTCCTCAAGTGATAGTACTACAAGTGATCCTTGGACTTGAGATCATCATAGTATCTTGTGTATGATGAGTTATACTTTGACATGTCCCTTAAGACCTTTGGGGTATATCAAAGGGTATGGTTGGGTATAATAAGTTGTACATGGAGATAGATGAATGATCATCAAAGAATCTACCACGTCTAGTAAAAGATGTGAATGTCCTATGTGATTCGATAAATGACAACTCAGTAGTCCTTGGCCAAGGCAGAATGAAATTAGAAAGGAGTTTCTAATTTGCATTATTTAGAGTTGTGCATTTGGGAATCGAAATACATATAATTAAATAAAATAAGACTTGACAGTAAATCCATGTCTTATATTTAATTGGGACATTGTATGGTAGAAGGATTGAATTGCACGGTAACTATTTACTCAAAGGTTCTTTTATGATTAATGTTGAAATCTATATTATCTGGAAAGTCGTTGATCGCTAATGGGGCTTACCCTTATTGTAGAATAAATATTATTTATTTAAATGAATTAAATAGTTTAATTTATTTATTTAAATAAGATTAGAATTGTTCTAATTGATTTATTCACAACCGGTTTAATATGGAGAACCTAAAGGGTCACACCGCAAAAAGGAAAATATTTATTTAATAAGTAAATGGCATAATTGTAATAATAAGTTAAGTGTATTTAATTTAGTCTATGGAGATAGAATAAATTAAATAGCTTAATATTTATTATTTAATATTTTAGAAATATTAAATATAAATTAATTAGAGGAGTCTTATTATTATTATTACTATTACTATTATTTAATTCCTAATAGGGATTGGGAATTAATTAATAGAACTATTATTTATTTCCTAATAGGGATTGAGAATTAATTAATAGAAGTACTCTCTCACGTATTCCTAATTGGATTTGGAGCATAATTAATTAAAGGAGTTTAATTAGAATATAAACCCTAATCCTAAATAGTTTAGGGAAGGGTTATTCCTACATCTATAAATAAGAAGAGTCTTATCATAGATTAGGGTTACACACTTTTGCATTAGATTGTGGAGAGTACTTGCAATTTCTATAGAGATAGAATCTAGGGTTTTTGCCAAACACCCAACTTCTTGAATACTCGTTCTTCCTTGGTGGATCACCTCTAGAGGCCAAACACTTGGGTGGCTAACGTTGATCAAAGGAAGGAATCACACCGTAGCATTTGAGGAAAACACGAAGGACTAGGAGTTGAACTTGTACCCGAGGAAGCTTTGTTCTACGAGGGAATAATTCTTATTCTCTTTCTGTTTCGTTTATATCGTTAATTGAGCACATTGATCGATCATGGTGATGGTTTGTATAAAATTTTAAAATCAGTTTTATCACGCTTCCGCTCTATTTATGTAATTTGATTGCATGCTTGTTGTCGACGCCGAGTGGAATCGCCTCTTTGGCGATGTTTAGTCTTTTCCAATTTTTGCCTTTTGATTAGATGATTTTTTGGAAAAGGTCGGCATTAATGTCGACGGGGTTTTGAAAGATCGTTTTTTATGATGAGCCAATTAACCAGAGTCGCCAGTTGGTATATTTGAAATGGATGTACCAACTCATCCGACTTTTTGTTTTTTTATAAATCGCTGGCTCATATGTGACTCCGAATTAATTGATCTGCAAACCGAGATTCATAGAGTTCGGGGGGCTTGCTTAAGCGAGGGGAAGGTGTTAGGCACCCCTTGACTTCCGTGAAACACGGTTACCGCAATCTTGATACTTTCCTATCCTTTAATTCATGAAATGTGCGTGTGTGTGTGTATGTGCCTATGTGAATGTGGTGGTGAGTTTGTATGAAGAAACCAATTGGGTTTTCGGAAAAGTCGTGTTTTTCTTTTGGGAATGCTTTAGAATGTCCTTCGGTTTATACGAGAAAGCTTTATGAGAAAATGTTTGATTTTAATTGTCAAAAACTGTGAGATTGCATTAGGTGTCGCTTTGGCAACACAAGAGTTTTCTAAACCTTTGTCAAAATAGGAATCGAGATCTATACGTTGCTTTCATAACTCAAATGATGGGCAAACCTCTAGGATCTCTTTAACCCTATGCACAAGGATTTAATAAAACATTATTTATTTTTTATAAGACCATTTTTGTGATGTTTGAAAACGATTTCTTTCTTTTGCCTTCTCGTTAAGATAGAAATCAACATTCCTTAGCACCCCCAATTTCTTATCCTCATGATGCTACTAACCTAGTTTGATTGATTTTATGAAAATCTTTATCGCTTAGCTTTGAAATCCTTTTTTGGTGTTGCAATTCAAATCCAACATTATAATGCGTAGGGGATTATTCACGGGCATGTAAGCCATCAAAATAACCCCGAACGCCCACAATCACATATTTTCACTATGACGGGGCCTTAAACACGATTCTCGCCTTGGCGTCACTTTAAGGCCCGACGATTACATACTTACAAATGAAAACTACATCGCTTCTACTACTTAAATCAAAAGATGTCCATCATCGGATTTGGACCACGGGGTCGCGTTCCTAGGCTCACATCCAAAATGGCCAAACAAACACAATATCCTAAAATGGCAATCTAAACAAACTAGGCACAATAAATCATCATAACAAGCTAAATCAATTCGCTAAATGGACATCCTCGGGTCTTTAGGAAGCATTTCGTTCCGTGGGAACCTTCACTAATGGTCCCTAATCCATGTATCCCCAACAATATACAAGAAAAAATTAAATTTCACATAACCCAATTGACAAGAAGATTAACAAAATGATACACAAAAATTGCTATAGAAATGATCTTTTCACCTTTCAAGTAATCCTCACAATGTGTATGAACTTGTATATTGAGTAGAGTAGAAAATATATGATGTATAATCTTACACAAAAGATATAATTCCTCACTTTTTCTCTTTTTTCTCTCTATTTTTCTTGCAAATTTTTGCTGTTTTTCCCCTCTTTTCTGAGCTGCTGCTGGTTTTCTTTTTTCCTCTCTCGAACCTCCTGTATGCTGAATGAGGGATGAGCTGAAATAGGCTGGTTGCCGCCCCTCCACTCAACTGATTTTCGGTTTCCGTGTTTCGAGTTCCGTGTTTTCAAAAGGCGCACTCATTGGCCGCAGATCAATCCGCGGCTGGCTGGCTTGACTTTCTCGATTTCCGTGCTACGCCTCGATTCTCGTATCGTGACGTCGGTTTTCACCGACAGGCTCGTATTTTGCAGTCCGGGAATTACTGGGGGGCGGGCCACATCCTCCGGGAATGTTCAATTCGGACAGCCCTGTTGTCACGTCGATTTCGGTTGTAAATCGTCACGGTGGCGTCGAGTGTTTGTACTTGTCCATCCTTTGCTCTCGCAGGCCGGTTCATTTGACGAATTTGCCC
Source organism: Aralia elata (assembly GCA_034770075.1). Lineage (NCBI taxonomy): Eukaryota > Viridiplantae > Streptophyta > Magnoliopsida > Apiales > Araliaceae > Aralia > Aralia elata. The sequence continues at coordinate 1,483,172 of JAVJAP010000094.1, read as the reverse complement.
TCCTGTCAGGGTTAGTAAACGAAGTGCAAAATTTGGGTGTCTACAGCTGCCCCTCTTTATCATGTTTATGAAATGTTAAATGAAATGAACAGGATAAAGAAATAGACACCCGATGCATGAATGACAGTGCACAAGAATGACAATACATAGATGATGCAACACATACAACTTATGATGCGACGCCAGATGTAAAGCATGCAAAACATTTGTAAATGTGTTAATGCATCAATCCCTGATCGCATTTGTTAATCGTCGGGTTTCGTCTTCTAATCGATCGTCTCGTAATCGCCGGGTCTCGTATCTGGTAGATTTTCTCGTCGGGGCCGGGTCTCGTATCCGGTCACCCATCTTGTAATCGCCAGGTCTCGTATCCGGTCGATCGTCCTGTCGGGGTCGGGTTTCGTATCCGATCACCCATCTCGTAATCGCCGGGTCTCGTATCCGGTCGATCGTCTCGTCGGGGCCGGGTCTCGTATCCGGTCACCCATCTCGTAATCGCCGGGTCTCGTATCCGATCGATCGTCCTGTCGGGGTCGGGTCTCGTATCCGGTCACCCATCTCGTAATCGCCGGGTCTCGTATCCGGTCGATCGTCTGGTCGGGGCCAGGTCTCGTATCCGGTCACTCATCTAGTAATCACCGGGTCTCGTATCCGGTCGATTGTTTTGTCGGGGCCGGGTCTCGTATCTGGTCACCCATCTCGTAATCGCCGGGTCTCGTATCCGGTCGATCGTCTCGTCGGGGCCGGGTCTCGTATCCGGTCACCCATCTCGTAATCGCCGGGTCTCGTATCCGGTCGATTGTCTTGTCGGGGCCGGGTCTTGTATCCGGTCACCCATCTCGTAATCGTCGGGTCTCGTATCTGGTCGATCGTCTCCTCGGGGCCGGGTCTCGTATCCAGTCACCCATCTCGTAATCGCCGGGTCTCGTATCCGGTTGATCGTCTCGTCGGGGCCGGGTCTCGTATCCGGTCACCCATCTCGTAATCGCCGGGTCTCGTATCCGGTCATCCATCTCGTAATCGCCGGGTCTCGTATCCGGTCGCTCGGTCGAAATGAGAAGTCGTGTTCGACACCCAATTCATCAAAATCTTGTATTTTATTACCACATTATGAGTCAAACGGGCTTTAGAATCGATTAAGCTTGCAATGGACAAAGGGGGGAACACTGGGCCCAGCCGCAGATGGATCTACGGCCAGCCGCAGATTGATCTGCGGCCAAGATCGGGATTTTAAGCGGTAGCCGCTTCCCAGATCTGTCACTTTTATTCGTACCCCACGCGATTTTCACACCTTTGCACGTCCTTTTTGCCGACTTTTCCAATCTTTTCGCAAAAACCGCTTCGGTTAGATCGATCTACGCGCTACAAGTAACACTTTGACCGATTGTTTTCTAATTTCGTCAATGTTTTGCTATACATTTGCTATTTTGCATGTTTAGAGATATAAATGTATGCTTTGAAATGCTATGCCATGTATTATTGCATGTATATGCTATGTATCAACTGCGTGAGTCATATTTTATGATCATGATGCGGTCCCACATATCTGTTGTTTCTTTTTGAAAGAAAATCATGCATTATGGTCCTTTTCATGTTGCAATTATCCATATGGATGCAATTTTGATCTGTTGTGGCTTGGATTAATCGAAAAAATGTTTGGCTATGCATAGGATGTCCATTTTATAGACGAAACTCTGCCGAATTTTTTTTTTTTTTTTAGATATGTAGTAAACATGCATCATGTTGCATTAGTTCTATGATGACGATAGGAAATTGGAGTATTTGTGACATAATTCAAAATAGAATTTACCTTCCTCTTCGCCTGTTCTGTTCCAGCTATGGATCCTGACGCTCCTAGCAGCTCCACCGCATCTCGTGCCTCGGGGGTTCGCCGCCGTAGGGTTGCACCCATCCCTGCTTTGCCTCGGGCCCGCCAGGCTCGCCGACTGGCGGAGGCTGTCATCCGCCCCGATCACCTTGACGTTGAGGAGGCTGTTCTTCCGGACGTGGCGGTAGAGGGGCCATCCTCCAGCATACCGGCTCCATCTCCTCGTCGCGCTTTATCTGGCGCCTCTGTGCAGATACTCGATCTATTGGGTCGGGATCTCAGTCGTCACCCCTTAACATCTCTTGTTGCTAATGAGGTATATTCAATTCTCCTCTGAATTTATTCTCAATTTCTATTCGTATCCGGACTGACCCATTAGTGATTGCCACAGGTGCCCGAGTTCACTCAGCCAAGGGGTAACTGGTTCAATATCTACTCCCTCTACACAGCCTTGCACAGTGATTACCGCGCGGTGGTGGATTCCTGGGGCTTGCGTCATTTCTTCACCATCATTCCCCGTTAGTGCCCCTGGGGTTACATGAGGGCCTTATCCGAGCGATGGTTCCACCAGACCCAGTCCCTTCATCTCTTGGACTGCGAGGTTGTGCTGACTCCCTGGGACTGGAGGTACATCACGGGTATCGAGTTTACTGGATCCCGTGTTCCTCTGGATCTTGGCATTACTCCAGCAGAGGTCCGAGCTTTATTGGGTTTCGCTACTGATGACCGGGTCTTCAAGGCCAGTAGCATTCGGTCCAGAGCTTTAGCCGTTGACGCTGTTGGGGGCATATACGCGACGCCCTTCCCTACAGATCGGGCCACCCGTGACATTCTGCTCCGGCGCCTGTTCCTGACCATCATGAGGGGTTGTTTCCTAGGGAACAACTCCTCTACTATTCATTTTAGTGTCGTCGGTGCTGTCAGGGATGTAGACCGGATCGGTGACTATGATTGGGGGTCCTTCACATTTGCTTATTTCCTCCACAGTCTTCGTCTACGTTCGGAGGGACAGACAGATGCTTGGCTCGGATTCTACCACTTTCTGCTAGTGAGCCTTCTCTTCCTCTTTTCTTATTGTACTTCCCTTCATTTCATTTCTCTTTCTGCATTTGACAGTTACTCACGCATTGCCTTGTTTCTGTTCACAGTTCTGGGCCTACGAGCGACTCCCCTGTCTGAGGCCTGTCACTACCCTCGGTCTGGATACCTATCCCAGGGGTCGTCGGTGGCATCACAGCACTCTAGAGGAGGTCCCGGTGTCTGGCAGCTTTGCCCATTGCCGCATTCAGCTGGAGCTGATCACTGCTGCAGAGGTCGTCTGGACTCCCTATCTTTCTGAGCATCTGGCTGTGGGGTTCACAGATGGGTATCCTTCCGGCCCGGAGTTCGCACTTTCCACCCGCCGCCTTACTTTGCAGAGTGTCGGGGGCTGCGTGATGTATCTGGGAGAGCGCGCATTCAGATGTGTTACTGGAGAGATCCGCATTCTGCACTCTCTTCCCTTTACCACCTCCTGGCCGTTGGATTCTCAGCCTTCATAGATCATGCTTGCGGGGGAGGATGGCCGTACACTTTCTTCGGATCCCACCATGAGCTAGGCCTTTCGTACCTGGTGAGTGCCCCGCACCATCGGTCCTCAGACCCGGGCAACATTATTTCTCGGAGATATGGTCCCCGGCTCGGTGATGATGACTGATTGGGCTGCCTGCGTTCGGAGTCCCACCCATGCCGAGCAGATCGCCACTCTGACCCGCCAGGTGGAGCAGCTATCGTTGTATCTTCGGGTGCTAGGTCGGACCCCAGAGGATGCCTATGCATATGATCCTGATAGCACGAGTTTTGACACAGGTCCAAGCTCATCTGATGCCCCGACGCAGCCATATATCCCTGTCATGAACTTCGGGCCTCTGACTTCGCCGACTCTGGGGGATCAGTTCGAGGATCCTGCCTTCTTAGATGACCTTACTTTTAACTAGATCAGGCTAGGATAGGGCCCTTTGTACCTGAACCTGTTAGATTTTATTCTCTCTTTTTTTATTACATGCACTATATATTGAACTCATTTGTTTATTTATGCACAGTTTTTTTATCATTATGACCGTTCAATTGCTTTATTATTAACTGTATGATGCATGCCTTTTATTTATGGATAGAGAATGACCCCTGCATAGTCTTTTGATACTATTTTCACAGATGTCGTCACCAGATGTCATGGTACGTTTGAATCCCATTCCTCCCACAAGGTCGGTCGGCAGTCTTCTCCGCTGGTTGGACAGTTTGTCGCCGGGCGACAGGGCTATTGCAGATGGTCTTCTCGGACATTTTCGGTCCTTATTATCATTTCAGGTGCCGGCAGGCTTTGTAGATGGTATTTTAGGTCACTGGGTCCCTGCCCGTCAGGTGTTCAGGTTGGGGACAGTGGAGATGACCCCTACTCTCGAGGAGTATGCCCGCCTTACTGGTTTGTCCTTGGAGGGTCCTTGTGCCAGGGTCACAGTTGGTCCCATGCGTCGTCAGTTCTTGACTTTCACTGGGTTGCGGAGGACAGCTCTGCTATCGGTGATCACATCAGACCATCTGGTTCCCCTTTATTTCTTGATTGACCGATTCGGCTCACCTGACAGTTTTCGTCATTTCTCTGGTGACTTTTCCGTATCTGAGGAGCGCTGGGGCGCTTCGAGAGTAGACGTTTTGATGGCTTGTGTCATCTCAGTTTTGTATCTACCCGCCGGACCCGACTTGTTGGATATGTGAGTCACTGCGGCCGTTAGAGCCCCTCAGGAGGATCACACCATTCTTCCAATGATATTGGCGGATACCTACATGTCAGCCTCATATTGCCAGTCTTTCCGAGGCAGAGTATTCAGAGGGAGCTCTACTTTGTTGTACGTGTGGTTTATGAGCCATCTCAGCCCCATCGGTCATCTCCATCGCCATGGGTTTTGCTTCAGCCATGACATAACCACGCAGTTTTTGTTTCGTCCCGTGAGCTGTACTGATGCGGCTTCCTGGGCAGAATTCTTGTCGGTTATTGAGGATCCTTTTCATCTCCTGATCTACTCGGGTTATTGTTCCTTTATGAGCTTTTTGACTCACGTGCCCACCCTGGATTTCATCCCTATTGCTGGCCTGAGGGGTGTGACGACTTATCATCCCCTGGCGGTTATGGGGCAGTTTGATCAGACACAGGATTTTCACCCTTTCACGGGCGCAGCCGCCTATCGATTCCTTATATCATTCCAGACAGAGAGAGATCTACTGCGGGTATATGATCTTTGGTCTCGCAGGATCCTTGTCAAGTATAGTGACGGTAGCCCCATCCAGACATTCGCTTATGTGCAATGGTTGCGCGGAGACTCGGATACGGTTCGGTTGAGTCAAACTGGGGCTTTTGATGACTTTGGAGTGATTTTCCCAGATGATACCACAGATCATTCCATCTCGGCTGATTCTGCCCCTAGTCGGGTTACTGAGGATGCCCGACTCCGCTTGGCCTTGATTACTACTGAGGCTGAGAGGGATGCCGCTCTTGTTGAGAGAGATGATGCCATTCTGGCTAGAGATGCTGCCATTGCTGACAGAGATGCCATTGTATTTCAGACGAGGGCAGTTATAGATGCTCATTCTGAGACTGTCAGCCGAGCCACTGCTTTATTGGATCGCATCGACATGATGGGGCAACAGATTGCAGGGGATGCTGATGTTTCGGATCTATCCACCACTTTATCCATCCTTCTTTAGCTAGTTTCAGATTTGTAGATTATTTTATTTCCTGCATAGACTATGTCAGTTTCATCGGTTACTGAAAGAGAAATTTTGTAACAAAATGACTTATATATGTAGACATGCATTTAAATTTAGTCAATTTCCCTTTTTGTCGTATCGTTGCCTTTCATTTGATCTTCATTTTATCCACCTGACTATGATTTTGACATTTCGCTTTCTTTCTCTTCTCCAGTCTTGATGGAGATCTGACAGATATTGTCGCACCCTTGTTGATATCATCGGATTGAGTCTTAGATTTCGGCTAACTGATTGGTTGGGCTAGGGTTATGTCATTTGAGATGAAGCTGATTAGTCGGCTGGTTTCGGGAAGGTTTCGAGGGTGTAGGAAGGTTTATATGGCTGTTGGGAATTGGTTTTGGTTAGAGAAAGTATTATTTTAAAGGAATCAGACCGTGCCATGATGGCTGCCTACGTACCCCCACAAGTTGGGAGATCAGGTCATACGTAGTTCGTTCCTCAAAGAAAAAGGAGAAACTGATGATTCAAGCGTAGAACCGCTTCACCGAGTCGGAATTGAGGGGCTGAGGAAATACTTCCCAATCCATTTCTTGCAATATGAGGGCTCCTCCGGATAGCACTTTCTTAATCACAAAAGGTCCTTCCCAGTTCGGGGAAAACTTCCCTTTGGTTTCGTCTTGACAAACATGACTCTCTTTAGCACTAGGTCATTTTCCTTGAACTTTCGAGGTCTTATCCTTTTGTCGTATGATCGAGAGATCCTTTGCTGATATAACTGACCGTGCAAAACAGTGGCCTCCCTCCTTTCATCAATTAGAGCCAGTTGGTCGTATCGACTTTGCATCCAATCCTCCTCGCTTATCTGAGCATCGATCAATATTCTGAGGGACGCCATCTCAACTTCAACTGGCAGAATAGCCTCCATTCCATATACCAAAGCGTAAGGGGTTGCCCCTGTAGAAGTACGCATTGACGTTCTGTATGCCAGCAGGGTGAGGGGTAGCAGATCCGGCCATCCCCGATGATTAGCAGACATTTTCGCCATGATATTCTTGATATTCTTATTTGCAGCCTCCACTGCCCCATTCATCTTAGGATGGTAAATAACAGAATTGAGGTGTTTGATCTTAAACTGGTCGCATAATCTCTTCATGAGGGCGTTGTTCAAATTCTTGGCATTGTCGGAGACCAAAACCTCAGGTTGCCCGTATCGACAAATGACATTATTCCTGATAAAACCGACGATGACCTCCTGAGTTACTTTGGGGAAAGAAGCTGCTTCTACCCATTTAGTGAAGTAATCGATCATGACGAAAATGAATCGGTGTTCGTTGCTTACTTTGGGCTCTATCGGTCTGATTACATCCATTCCCCACATTGAGAATGGCCAAGGGGAGGTCATACAGGGTAGTTCATTGGGAGGCATATGGATCATATTCCCGTGCACCTGGCATTAGTAACACCGTTTGACATGATCATCGCAGTCGGCTTTCAGTGTTAACCAATAATGCCCCGTTCTCAAGATCTTTTTAGCCAACATCGGTCCACTCATGTGTGGCCCACACACTCCACCATGTATTTCGTCCATAATCCTTTGGGCCTGTGTCTCATCTACGCATTGCAACAGTCCCAACCCAGCATCCCTCTTGTAGAGTGAATCCCCACTCAGGTAAAACTTCATTGCCATCTTTTGAATTCTCATCCTCTCAGCTCGGCTTGCATGGTCGGGAATGGATCTATCCCTCAGATATTCCCTTATGTCGTGATACCAAGACTGCTTTGGCAGAACCACCTCGTCTGATAATACTGCAACATGTTCCTCGTATGCCGGGGCATTCTGTACTGCTATCTCAATCTGTGGAATGTCCCTGCTCTTGATTACGTGGATTAAGGAAGCCAGAGTTGCCAATGCATCGGCAAAATCATTCCGTCCCCGGGGGATATGTCGGAAAGCGATATCTTTGAACTCTCGCATCAATTGGATAACACAACGATGGTATGGAAGTAACCGGAGCTCTTTTGTGTTGTACACCCCGATCACCTGTCTGATTACCAGTTCTGAATCCCCGAACACCGCTAGTCTTTTCACTCCCATATCGCGGGCAAAACGGAGTCCCAATATACATCCCTCTTACTCAGCTGTGTTGTTTGAATTACTAAACTGCAATTTAGTGGCACCATCAAAATACAACTTTCAAAACTGTCCCTCGTCATCACATTTCGTGTGTAATACCCAAAATACATCTTCGCCCGGCAAAGGAGTTTCTAACGGCTCCATCCCCCCTGATGGCGTTTCTGCCAACTAATCTGCAATTCCCTGCCCTTTCATGGCTTTTAGAGTTGCGTATACAATGTCGAACTGCTGTAAGATTAACTGCCATCTTGATAGTCTACAGTTCAGCATGGGCCTTTCAAAGATAAATTTCAGGGGATCCATTCTTGATATCAGGTACGTCGTATGCCCATGGAGGTAGTGCTGTAATCTCCCTGCAGCCCAGGCCAAAGCACAACAGGTCTTCTCGATGGGAGTGTAATTTTGTTCACATCGGCTAAATCTCTTGCTGAGGTAATAGATGGCCTGCTCTTTACCTGCCTCATTCTTCCATCCCAGCATACATCCCATTGCAATGGCATTGACCGATATATACATAAACAGAGGGATCCCATCCTTCGGGGGTACCAGCACTGGTGCCTCTGTCAGCTGCTTTTTAATGGTCTGAAAGACTTTCTGACATTGCTCATTCCACTCTTGGGAAGTATCCTTCCTTAATAGTTTGAAAATCGGCTCGCATGTAGTCGTCAAGTGGGATATGAAGCGGCTGATGAAGTTTATTCTTCCTAGGAATCCTCTTATCTCCTTCTCTGTGTGAGGTGCCGGCATATCCACAATGTCCTTAATCTTTGCCGGATCCAACTCAATGCCCCGATCACTAACCAGGAATCCCAAGAGCTTTCCCGACTGCACTCCAAAAGCACACTTCGCCGGATTGAGCTTCAAATTATACTTTCTGAGCCGATTGAATAGCTTTTTGAGATGGGTTATATGATCAGATTCTACCCTTGACTTCACGATAATGTCATCCACGTAGACCTCTATCTCCTTGTGCATCATGTCGTGGAACAGGGCCATCATGGCTCTCTGATAAATAGCCCCCGCATTTGTGAGACCGAAAGCCAATCGTCTATAGCAGAAGATGCCCCAAGGGGTGATGAACGCGATCTTTTCCCGATCTTCCTCCACCACCATTATCTGATGATACCCCGCAAAGCAATCAACAAAAGAGTACATCTCGTATTGGGCTGTGTTATCCACCAGGATGTGTATGAAAGGCACCGGGAAGTTATCCTTGAGACTGGCCTTGTTTAGATCTCTATAGTCGACACATACCCTCACCTGCCCTCCAGGCTTAGCCACTGTGACTACATTGGACAGCCATTCTGGGTAAGTGGACACCATAATGATTCCAGCCCTGAACTATTTGATAATCTCTTCCTTTACCTTCAAGCTCCACTCCGGTTTCAACTTTCTTAGTTTCTGCTTGACCGGCCTGAAACCCTCCTTGATGGGCAACCGGTGTACCACAATGTCTGTAGACAATCCGATCATGTCCTCATGAGACCAGGCAAAGACATCCTCATACTGGATTAGCAACTCAGTTATTTCCGCTTTCTGGCTAGGGGTAAGGTCTGTCCCTATCTTGAGCTCTTTGGGTTTGTCAGGGGCTCCGATATCTATAGTGATGGTTTGGTCTAAGTTGGGTTTGGGTTTATCCTCGACCCATCCTTTGATCTCGTCAGGCGCATCGTCGTAATCTGTCTCGTCTTGCTCAATGCCCATTAAATCGAAATCCAGCTCAATATCAAAATCATAGTCATCATTCAAATTTGAAAGACCGTTTGTTAGGCAAGGATTACTCAAATTGGTACACCTGACATGAAACAAAATATTTGTCATATATAAGTCATTTTCCACAACGATCACATTTTTAGATAACATGACGAAACGACATAATTATGCAAAATACAAAACAAAAAATGAACTTCTTCATCCTCCCACCTTCTGGGGTCTACCACCATGATGTCGGGTTTTACCCTTGTTTGGATATCACTGGTTCCATTGTCCAGTTGTCGATGGTCATATCAGACGGAATGCGCTGGATGAAAGGTGGCTTCACATCGGAAATTTCCCCGATGACTACGGCTACATCGCCTGAGTCCCTCTTCCTACCTTCTTCAGGAATATTTAGCCCTGCCCAATCGATGACAGGCACACCTTGTTGGGCTCCCGGTGGCGTGACAACATCCTTCCCCTCTCCATTGCTTGTTAATTGTCCGGGGATATAGCATCTGGTTTCGAACTTTTGCGCGACCTCCTGTAGGAAACTTTCCCTCTTGGTCGACTCATCACTTGTGGGGGTCAACTCTTTATCCCCTGTCCCAATCATAGGCTTGCTAGTCCCTCGTTCATTGTTGACCTTGGTCATCGGACTTCCGGCCAAACGAGTCGGGGCCGCGCCCTGACGGTGTCTCCGTGCTACGTCTTCACGATATCCCAACCCTGCTTTGCCTATCTGCTGTGGTAGTTGAATGGGCTCGGTGATTCCTTGACTGCTCTTTCCTAACCCTTGTCCAGGTTGAAATTTCATTCTCATCATTTCTTTTGCAACGAAGGTAAGTTCTGGAGAGATCTTAGGTTTCACGGCTGGAGCTCCTAGGCATCTGTAGTGGGGAGTGCTGATTTCCAGCGCTTGAAAGCTGGCATGTGCCGCCGACTCGTCCACATTAATCACCGGCAGGCCATTCCTGGAAGGAGAAGGGTCATCACACTCTGCCGAGATCGTCACCAGATTCCCGTCAATGATAAGTTTGATTTGCTGGTATAGCGTGGAAGGAACTGCCCCAGCCATGTGTATCCATGGCCTCCCCAATAACAGGTTATAACTTGCCGCAATATCTAGGACTTGGAAAGAGATATCAAAAGTACAAGGTCCTATTTCCACTGGTAATTCTATCTCCCCAATGGTATCCCTCTGGGATCCGTCGAAGGCTCGTACCACCACATGACTGGCCCGTAGGCACTTAGGATTGATGTTCATCTTCTGCAATGTACTGAGGGGACAGATATTCAACGCCGATCCCCCATCAATCAGCACCCTATTCATAATATAACCTGAGGAGATCACCGCAATATGCAACGGTTTTCGATGCCCCCGTCCCTTTTTAGGGATATCATCATCTGTACATGATATTACATTACTTTCTAACAGATGGTCCACCAGGTGGCTGAAACTTTCTTGGCTAATCTCTTTGGGAATGTATGCCTCCTCCAGGACTTTGGCCAGAACTTTACAGTGATCGCTGGATGATAACACCAAATCCATGATCGACGTCAGGGTCGATTCCTCGCTTAATATTTGGATCCCTCTTGCTTCTGGATGATCCATCTTCCTCAAGAATTCCATGGCTTTTTCCTCGGATATCTTTTCATTTTTCTTCGTTTTCCTCTCGAGGACTCGTCCTGGAAGATATAAAGGATTTCCCCTTGATGTTACAGAAGCGCAACTGGCCGCTTCCTCTGTCATTCCCCCATAATTCCATGGCACCGTTTTCAGACTGTGGACAGGGATTTGCGGTCTCGCTGTGAGGGTGAGGACTTTCGGAGCCGATAACTTGACAGGCCCCGCTACGATATTTCTGTTTGCACCTGCCAACCTGATTGGCGCTCCCCGTGTACTCTCGTGATCACTTATCATGCTGCTCATTTCATCAATTTTCTTTACATAATTCAGCCTTGATGGCCCCTCGGCTTCACTGGCCTCTGCCACATTGACCCCCCCTCCATCATGCCTAGGCAGGGGATTGACTTTAACATTTGGGGAATCTGGCTGTTCCACCACAATTTCTCCACTATCAATCAAGTTCTGAATTCTGTGCTTCAGCGTCCAACATTCTTGCGTATCATGACCCGGGGAACCTGAATGGTATGCGCATTTCTTGCTTGGGTCAAACCTTCTTCCATTCGGGTCACTCGGGGGTGCCAAATCGACTATTTTCCTCTGGGCTATCAATACTGCCAATACCCGCTCAAGAGGATCCCCGAGTGGGGTAAATACTCGATTTTTCGAGGTCTCGAATCTCCTTCGCCCCTCCGCCCTCTGATCAGTGAAATTAGGCTGTCGGGATGGCCCCACTCTCTGCACCTGTACTGGAGGATTGTTTTCTGCCTTTCTAGACGATCCCTGCAGGATGAGGGAAACATCCTCTTCCTTTTTCTTTTGGATCCTACGGGAAGTGCTGCCATAGTTTCCGCTCTGGATTTGCTCTGCAGCTGTTTCCAAAGTCATGAAATCCCGAATCTTTCCAGACTTCAACCCCATGTCCACCATTTCTCCGTGTTTAATCATCTCGGCAAAAGGCCTACCAATCCCCGATATGACCCGTTCATAATAAGGAGCCTCTTGAATATCCACGAAGGTCATCACCATCTCCGACTCGCTCATTGGGGGATTTACCTGTGCAGCCATACCCCTCCATCGCTGTGCATAATCCCTGAAAGATTCCTTTGGTTGCTTCTTGATCTTCGTCATTTGATATCTATTAGGGGCCATTTACGCCTGGAAGCTATACTATGTTAAGAAGGTGTGGGTCAACTCCTCCCAATTGTGGATCCGGGCATTATCAAGACACCCATACCAGATTCTCGCTTCTCCCGTTAGGCTCTTTTGGAAAAGTTGCATCCTTAGACCCTCATCTTCCGCATAAGATCCAAGCTCCCCAATGTATATTTTCATATGTGTATAAGGATCCCCCTTCCCATTGTATTTCTCAATTCGGGAATTTTAAACTTCTCCGGGTATCTGGTTCCGGGGAAGACACATAGATCTGAATAATTAACCCTGCCTAGGGAACCTATGCCTTTTAGAGATTGGATGGTCTCCTCCATTTGTTTCATTTTCTTCTGAAGGTCGTCAGTGTCTCCTTCCTCTGGAATCGTAATCACTGTCCGGTTAGGTATAGGGATGGCCTTTGGGACGACTGGCGCGCCCTTAGGTTGGGGTGGATCCTCTTTAGGTGGATCCTGTCTAGGTAGCAATTGTTCCCTCAGCATCAGGGCCATTTCCAACATCCGTTTCTTGAAATCATCAAATTCCTCACGAGATATGGAACTAGGATTAGTAGGTGGAAGATCAGCCACTTCAGATGTAGAGACCTGGGCCCTCCTAGATTGCGAACGCGTTTGAGGAGCAATCCTACAGAAACAAAGGTTCGAAGTTTAGTCCCGGGCAATGAAAGGATATGGAAGCATGCTAAAGCTGTAACTTTTATGTTTTGGGTTTTTTAATCTTTCTCAGTAAAACAACATGTTAGCGATCCCTTATTGCAATAATAAATGCTAGACTCGACTTATTATGCTCCCCCAGTTGTTCCCTGCAAAACATAGAGGTTAGTAATTTCTTTTGACAAGAGGGGAGGCATATATGAATATGGAATGGGACTATGACATTTACACGTGCGAACGTAAAAGGGCATGAATAGACTTTTTCCTGCGTTGGGTTAATCTGAGGCTGACCTATCCTAAGGTTACTCTCGCGGGCTTTTCGGCATGAAGGTCCCCAAATCTTCGCAATCTACTCGTCTGAATCCTTTCGATTGGAGCGGATTTGGGTGGTGCGTTTCCTGAGCCATCTCTGGGGAGCAGCCCCTTCGAGTCCAGTAATAAGCAACTGACAGGTTCGCCTCAGGAGGAGGTACACTCTCAACATACATTCACATTCATCTTCCTCACCGTATGCAAATGATTACTTTAAAGTAAAACAATCCCATTCAAATCATTTATTTATTGGGCAAAACACACATTCACACAACAAAAGTAAAAAAAAATCAAAATATCGCACACACACACACATTTTATGAATTTTTAAAGGATAGGATAGCATCAAGATTTGAACGCGGCTTAAGCCCTCTGATCTCCCTAGCAGAGTCGCCAGCTGTCGACGTCGGGTGGAATCGCCTCTTTGGCGATGTTTAGTCCTTTCCAATTTTTGCCTTTTGATTAGATGATTTTTTGGAAAAGGTCGGCATTAATGTCGACGGGGTTTTGAAACATCATTTTTTATGATGAGCCAATTAACCAAAGTCGCCAATTGGTATATTTGAAATGGATGTACCAACTCATCCGAGTTTTTGTTTTTTTATAAATCGTTGGCTCATATGTGACTCTGAATTAATTGGTCTGCAAACCGAGACTCATAGAGTTCGGGGGGCTTGCTTAAGCGAGGGGAAGGTGTTAGGCACCCCCCGACTTCCATGAAACACGGTTACCGCAATCTTGATACTTTCCTATCCTTTAATTCATGAAATGTGCATGTGTGTGTGTGTGTATGTGCCTATGTGAATGTGGTGGTGAGTTTGTATGAAGAAACCAATTGGGTTTTCGGAAAAGTCGTGTTTTTCTTTTGGGAATTCTTTAGAATGTCCTTCGGTTTATACGAGAAAGCTTTATGAGAAAATGTTTGGTTTTAATTGTCAAAAACTGTGAGATTGCATTAGGTGTCGCTTTGGCAACACAAGAGTTTTCTAAACCTTTGTCAAAATAGGAATCGAGATCTATACGTTGCTTTCATAACTCAAATGATGGGCAACCTCTAGGATCTCTTTAACCCTATGCACAAGGATTTAATAAAACATTATTTATTTTTTATAAAACCATTTTTGTGGTGTTTGAAAACGATTTTTTTCTTTTGCCTTCTCGTTACGATAGAAATCAACATTCCTTAGCACCCCCAATTTCTTATCCTCATGATGCTACTAACCTAGTTTGATTGATTTTATGAAAATCTTTTATCGCTTAGCTTTGAAATCCTTTTTTGGTGTTGCAATTCAAATCCAACATTATAATGCGTAGGGGATTATTCACGGGCATGTAAGCCATCAAAATAACCCCGAACGCCCACAATCACATATTTTCATTATGACGGGGCCTTAAACACGATTCTCGCCTTGGCGTCGTTTTAAGGCCCGACGATTACATACTTACAAATGAAAACTACATCGCTTCTACTACTTATATCAAAAGATGTCCATCATCGGATTTGGACCACGGGGTCGCGTTCCTACGCTCACATCCAAAATGGCCAAACAAACACAATATCCTAAAATGGCAATCTAAACAAACTAGGCACAATAAATCATCATAACAAGCTAAATCAATTCGCTAAATGGACATCCTCGGGTCTTTAGGAAGCATTTCGTTCCGTGGGAACCTTCACTAATGGTCCCTAATCCATGTATCCCCAACAATATACAAGAAAAAATTACATTTCACATAACCCAATTGACAAGAAGATTAACAAAATGATACACAAAAATTGCTATAGAAATGATCTTTTCACCTTTCAAGTAATCCTCACAATGTGTATGAACTTGTATATTCAGTAGAGTAGAAAATATATGATGTATAATCTTACACAAAAGATATAATTCCTCACTTTTTCTCTCTTTTCTCTCTATTTTTCTTGCAAATTTCTGCTGTTTTTCCCCTCTTTTCCGAGCTGCTGCTGGTTTTCTTTTTTCCTCTCTCGAACCTCCTGTATGCTGAATGAGGGATGAGCTGAAATAGGTTGGCCGCCGCCCCTCCAGTCAACTGATTTTCGGTTTCCGTGTTTCGAGTTCCGTGTTTTCAAAAGGCGCACTCATTGGCCGCAGATCAATCCGCGGCTGGCTGGCTTCACTTTCTCGATTTCCGTGCTACGCCTCGATTCTCGTGTCGTGACGTCGGTTTTCGCCGGCAAGCTCGTATTTTGCAGTCCGAGAATTATTGGGGGGCGGGCCACATCCTCCGGGAATGTTCAATTCGGACAGCCCTGTTGTCACGTCGGTTTCGGTTGTAAATCATCGCAGTGGCGTCAAGTGTTCGTACTTGTCCATCCTTTGCTCTCGTAGGCCGGTTCATTTGACGAATTTGCCCTCCTGTCAGGGTTAGTATACAAAGTGCAAAATTTGGGTGTCTACACTTACGTAATATACAAACCTAACAGTCCTATGTGATTCGATAAATGACAACTCAGTAGTCCTTGGCCAAGGCAGAATGAAATTAGAAAGGAGTTTCTAATTTGCATTATTTAGAGTTGTGCATTTGGGAATCAAAATACATATATTTAAATAAAATAAGACTTGACAGTAAATCCATGTCTTATATTTAATTGGGACATTGTATGGTAAAAGGATTGAATTGTACGGTAACTATTTACTCAAAGGTTCTTTTATGATTAATGTTGAAATCTATATTATTTGGAAAGTCGTTGATCGCTAAGGGGGCTTACCCTTATTGTAGAATAAATATTATTTATTTAAATGAATTAAATAGTTTAATTTATTTATTTAAATAAGATTAGAATTGTTCTAATTGATTTATTCACAACCGGTTTAATATGGAGAACCTAAAGGGTCACACCGCAAAAAGGAAAATATTTATTTAATAAGTAAATGGCATAATTGTAATAATAAGTTAAGTGTATTTAATTTAGTCTATGGAGATAGAATAAATTAAATAGCATAATATTTATTATTTAATATTTTGGAAATATTAAATATAAATTAATAAGAGGAGTCTTATTATTATTATTATTACTATTACTATTATTTAATTCGTAATAGGGATTGAGAATTAATTAATAGAACTATTATTTATTTCCTAATAGGGATTGAGAATTAATTAATAGAAGTACTCTCTCACGAATTCCTAATTGGATTAGGAGCATAATTAATTAAAGGACTTTAATTAGAATATAAACCCTAATCCTAAATAGTTTAGGGAAGGGTTATTCTTACATCTATAAATAAGAAAAGTCTTATCATAGATTAGGGTTACACACTCTTGCATTAGATTGTGGAGAGTACTTGCAATTTCTATAGAGATAGAATCTAGGGTTTTTGCCAAACACCCAACTTCTTGAATACTTGTTCTTCCTTGGTGGATCACCTCTAGAGGCCAAACACTTGGGTGGCTAACGTTGATCAAAGGAAGGAATCATACCGTAGCATTCGAGGAGAACACGAAGGACTAGGAGTTGAACTTGTACCCGAGCAAGCTTTGTTCTACGAGGGTATAATTCTTATTCTCTTGCTTTTTCGTTTATATCGTTAATTGAGCACATTGATTGATCATGGTGATGGTTTTTATAAAAATCCGTTTTATCACGCTTCCGCTCTATTTATGTAATTTGATTGCATGCTTGCGTAATATACAACCTAACATATATTTATGTCTTAAGATTATATAAGTGTTATGTTGAATGAATAGTACCGTGACGCACCAAACCTGCACTACAAAAAAGTTGGTCATTAGCGACGGCAGTCATTAGCGACGGCATATTGCCGTCGCCAATGACCTCAGTAATGACGGGGATGCCGTTGCTAATGTTTACTGTCGCTAATGACATGTTCCCCCAAATCCAGCCTGGAGATCGACGGTAGGCCGTCGCTAATGAATTTTAATGCCGTCGCTAATGAGATTAATTTGGCGCCATACTTTCGCGGAGGAGGGAAACCCATTAGCGACGGGATAAAAATGACATAAGCGACGGGGATTCCGTCGCCAATGAGTTCTTAATTTCAATCCCTAGCCTCGATAGCAACGATCAAAATTTCTGATACCAATCTCAAATTTCAGCGGCAAATAATTTCTCTCGCCCTCCTTCCCTCGACGTCGAACTCACCGGTGCTACTTGTCGCTACCGGCAGCGGCTTGAACAAGTGGGTCGCTTGGGCTAACGGAGGCAAGGCGTGGTTAGCTCACAGATTTGGGCAAACTGATTTGGGCAAATTAATCTTCCTCTGCGTTTGATCCTGGTAAGTTAAGGTTGTAATTTTTCGCCTATTTGATGTACCTTTGCAAGCTCGTATGTATTTCAGTTGGAGCATATATACATTTGCTTTGGTTTGTTTCTGATTTGAGCATACATTTTCTAAGGACTTAGAGATGCAAGGACTTGCGTCTCTAATGCAAGGACTTGCGAAGGAGGTTCAATTCAGCACCATTTTCTAACATTTTCTCTTTGTTTATTAGTGTCACTACATGACTTTTTGTTTCTGATGGTGTGTTCTAATGGTATTGATTTGCATAACCCATTTGTAATTTATTAATTATCGTGTTACTAGATTAGTTTTGGTGAGTTTGTGGATCGTTAGATATATATATTAGACAAATGTTGATGGTGTACCCTTAGTTTTGTATAAACCTAATAAGTTTTAGGGTTTTGATTTGGGGCTCTCAGAATTTAAGCTGTTGCTCTCTTTTGCTCCTTGGGAGGAGCCTGAAGTATGAGCTTTAAATTTTAGGTCTCATTTAGTCTTGCATTTTAACTTTTAAAAATTGAGGTCAATTCTATGAGAATACACACAACCCCTATTTTGCTGTTACAAGGATTAGGATGTTTTGCTAAAATGACATTGGCCTGTCTAATTATTAGTTGTTGACGGTTTAATATTAGGATTAGTATTCACTTATCAATTGGGGTATTAGGATTAGTATTCAGTTATCAATTGGCCTGACATTAGGATTAGTATTCATTTATCAATTGGCCTGACATTAGGATTAGTATTTTCAATAATCTAACATAAAATGTAAAGAGAGAAAATATTGTATGGGAACAGAAAAGGAAATAATAAATTCTCAATATGTATCATTTCATTTGAACACATTGTATAACAAACTTGAACACATTGTATCATTTCATGTTACATTTAATTTTAGTGGGAGATGAAGTTAGGAAACTCATAAGCATACATATACATTAACTCGAATACTTAATTGTGTTTTCCTAACTTTCCATATATATATATAACAGTCCGTTATTCAAGATGTCTATTGATCAAAGTTGGATGGAACGTAGGGTAGCCAATGATAAGAGTGGGCTTAGCTCTGAGTACCGTAAAGGGGTTGAACAGTTTCTGAATTTTGCATTTGAGCAAGTCAGCGGCGATGAGATCAGATGTCCTTGTAAGAGGTGTATGAATGAAGTGTGGAAGGAAAGGAGTGATGTCATGTGCGACTTATTTGCATATGGGTTCAAGCAGGGCTATACGACATGGATCTATCATGGGGAAACCTGGTTGGATGAACATGAATCCGAACCGGAATCTAGAGGTGACGAAATCTTTGACTGTACTAACATGATAGTCAAAGCTGCTGGTTCATTCTTTCAGTGGAATACAAATAGGGATGACGGTAGCGTCGAGCAAGAGCCAAATGACGGGGCTAAGGTTTCTATCAGTTATTGCATGAATCAGCAATGCCACGTATGACGGACACGAAAAACACACCGTGTTATCTGCAGTGACTAAGCTTTTACACTTCAAGAACGAGCATGACTGCAGCGAGAGAGGTTTTAATGAACTGCTCAACATTGTGAAGGAGTTTTTACCGGCAGGCAATAAGTTACCGGAATCGTACTACGTTGTGAAGAAACTGGTCAAAAGGCTTAATTTAGGGTATGAGAAGATTGATGCTTGTGAGAATGATTGTATGTTGTATTATGGTGATGATAATAAAGATAAGAGGTCATGTGATATCTGCGGTACAAGTAGATACTATGAACAACGCTTGAAAAAGGGAAAAGACGTGGCGATAAAGATCCTATGTTACTTTCCCATTGCACCGAGGCTTTAACGGTTGTTCATGTCAACACATACCGCCGATGATATAAGGTGGCACTCTACACGGGACATAGTGGAAGGTCAACTGACGCACCCGGCAGATGGGCTTGAGTGGAAAAATTTTGACAGAAAGCACCCCTCGTTTGCTAACGAGGTGCGCAATGTTAGGCTTGGACTTGCTATAGATGGCTTTAATCCGTTTAATGGGTCTTACACCAAGCCCTACTCAACTTGGCCAGTGATTATTGTTGTGTATAACCTTCCACCTTTGATGTGCATGAAAGATCCCTACACGTTCATGCCTTTACTGATTCTGGGTGATAAGAGTCCAAGTAAAGACATTAATGTCTACCTCAGGCCATTAGTTAATGAGTTGAAGATGTTGTGGGATAAAGGGGTTCAAACTTATGATGTATCTCTTAAACAAAACTTTGAAATGAGGGCAGCTTTATTGTGGACCATAAATAACTTCCCGGCATTAGGAATGATCAGTGGATGGTCGACCCACGGGGGCTTGTCATGTCTCGTGTGCATGGGGTCAGTTACAGCTATGCGGCTCAAACATGGGGGGAAAAATTAGTTTCTTTGCAACTTCTAGACAGTTTTTGCCGATTGGACATCGTTATCGACGGATGAGTAGACAATTCAATCGAAAAACAGAGAAACGTCAAGTACCTGACCGTCTTTCTGGGACAGCAGTGTTGAGTTGGCTTACTCACTTGAATTTTCCACCTCCAGGAAAGAATCACAGACTACAGGGAGCTTATGGTTATGGCCAGGTTCACAACTGGACCCATCGTTGCATGTTCTTTGAGCTGCCTTATTGGGCTACACTCTACATCCGTCATTGTTTAGATCCGATGCATACCGAAAAGAATGTATTTGATAACATATTTTATACAGTCCTAGATGTCAGTGGTAGAATAAAGGACAACAACAAGTCGAGACTTGATTTGGCAGAAATGAACATTCGAGAACATTTGTGGCTGTATCAGGAGGGTGGTAAGACGGTAACGCCTAAAGCTGATTATACTTTGACCAGAGAACAGTTGATATTGCTATGTAATTGGATCAGTGGACTAAAGCTCCTAGATGGATATGCTTCAAATATAGCAAGGTGTTGTAAAGTCGAAGAGATGAAGTTTCGGGGTCTAAAAAGTCATGATTGTCACGTTTTTATGCAGAAGCTGATCCCCGTGGCATTTATCGACTTGTTGCCGAAACGTGTGGTTGAAGCACTGACAGAACTTTTAATTTCTTTAGAGATCTATGCTTAACGGAGCTCCAGCTCAGAGACATAGATAAAATGGAGATGCAGATAGTGGAAATAATGTGCAAGTTAGAAATGATATTCCCTCCATCGTTTTTTGATTCAATGGAGCATTTGCCTATTCACCTGCCATACGAAGCCAAGTTTGGTGGTCCTGTGCAATATAGATGGATGTATCCATTTGAGAGGTAATGACATTAATGTTTTAAATACGTTAAACTATTCATTCTTGTTTTCTAATGTATCCATGCATATAAAAACCCACGTAGATATATGCGACGTCTAAAGCAAAAGGTGAAGAATAGAGCCCGTGTAGAGGGGTCAATTGCTGAAAGTTATGTTATGGAGGAGCTTGTTAATTTCTACTCGTTGTACTTTGAGCCGAATGTTCAGACGAGGCACAATCGCTTACGGAGGAACGAGGCTGTTGCACACGAGGACAATGGAGAATTAACGGCCTTTAGTCATCGTGTACATCCATTCAACGGGAAAAAAGGCGATGCTTAACCGATAATGAGTATGCAGCTGCCACATTATATGCACTTGTAAACATGAATAAAGTAGCACCATACATTAAATAAGTAGTATAAACTATGTCGATTGTAAATATTATAAGAATCTTACATTTACATTAAGTTTATACCTGTACTGTAGTCAATATGATGCTGAGATACGTGAAGAGAATCCGATTATATCGGACGGGGACTTGCAAAATTTGAGAAATAGAGAATTTGTGCAATGGTTTAAAAATGTAGTAAGTCTCTTAAATCAATACCTAAGTGCATTTACCCTCATGAATGAATCTTAGGTCCCAAATAATTATTGTTTGTTATTTTTGTGTTACTATACATTAGGTCCTCGCAGATGATAAAGCTGACATTCGGCTTAAGCTTATAGCTGATGGTCCTGAAAGATCTGTAGATACTTATAAATGTTGCATTGTTAACGGTTATAGATTTAAGTGCTGCAATATTGGGGAAGTCACTTCATCTGATTCTGGTGTTGTGGTTAAAGGTAGTTGCTACGATAACCTTTGGGATGACTGGTATGGACGCTTGCTAGAAGTCGTCGTTCTCAAATATTGGGGTCAAAAAGAGTTGGTTTGCTTCAATTGTCATTGGTTTGATGTTGGAAATGGAGTTAGAGTAGATAAAAATTCAGGACTAGTGACAGTGAATGTTAAATCAAAATTAAACTTAGACGAGCCTTTTATTTTAGCAAGTCAAGCAACGCAGGTGTACTACGCACGGAGTGTTAAGACTCTTGCAAGCTCATGGTATGCTGTTATAACCACCAAAGCTCGTGGTTTTCAAGGCACAGCTCCTCGTCCAGACGATGAACCTTTACAAGTCGAGTCAACTAGTGTCACACCTGCTGATGTGACAGTTATTAGTGAGTCTAGTGAAGACGAGGATGATGTCGTCACTGTCGAAAGTGAAGAAGATGTTGCAGAGGAGGAAGATATAAATGAATAACTCATTGAGGATGACGAAGATGGTGATGACAGCGAGAATGAAGAGCTACAGCTCGAAGATGAAGATTCTGATATTGATGGCTTTGATGATATAAATGATTAGGAGTATGGACTATTTATGCCTTAGGGGCTTGATCATGTTGTAATAGTTTGTAGTAGTGCAATCATGATTATTAATTTATATTATTCTATTAATTGAGGTGAAAAATTGATTTACTATTACTATGTTTGATTTTTTAGTTGTATCCGTATGTAATAGTTTCTAGTAGTGCAATTATGATACTCTATCTGTGATTATTCTATTCATTACCTTGCAAAATTACTGTGATTACACTTTATCATATAATTTTATGTTGATTTATTTACAGTTATAGACATATGGCCCGTACACCACACGGTGATCGCGGTGGGCGTGCTGGACGTAGGGGCCGTGGAGGTCGTGGGGGTGATGATCAGGCCGGATCTTCAAGTATAATTACATGTTAAATGCTGAAGTCAGTATTATGATTGTTTTTTTATATTGTATATTGTCATGATATTCATTCACATATTGTTCTCAAATAGGTGATCGGCGTAGGCCTCCGCGGGGACTAGCACGTGGTTTGCTAGGGAATCCCCCTCAGGCGCCTCATATATGTCGCGTCGGGGATAACAGGTAATTGTATTAATTATAACAACAATTGTATTAATAATATATTTGCTTATAATTTTATCATTTTCAAATGAATTAAACAACAAATGTATATTTTATTAATGTATCTTGCAGTATCCTTGACGCGACTCCAAGGAACACGTTGCTTGGGATCGTGCGCAACCGATTCTCGAGCGCGTGGATGAGGTGGGCAGATGTGGATGACCGCTCACAGCAGTTGATTATAGACGAATTTCGGGTAAGAAAGATTTAAAATGTTCGTTTTCTATAATGTAATTATTAAACTTTGACATGTCGATTTATGTTGTCTGCTAATAATGTAATGTGTAATGTGTAGAGGTATTATCGATTTGAGGACGGGAAGGAAGCCCATGGCTTGACCGTTCTTCGATCATATTTAGAGATGAACTGGCACAAGTGGGTCTACGACTGGAAGAAAAAGGCCCAGAGCAAGTTGGCCGATGGACAGACACTTAGAGATGTCCGGCCAGATTTTATTGGTGCTGCAGTGTGGGAGCAAATGTGCAGCATTTAGGAGGGCGCTGCGTTCCAGAAGAAGTCAGCACAGCGTACAGCGGCCCGGCAGCAGAGTCGTCTCCCACACTGCACGGGGTCTCAATCGTACGACCTTTACAGGGAGAGACTCGAGGTTAGTCTTAAGCACCCACCATCGCGCTTAGAGTTTTGGTGGCACGCCCACCAGAAGAAAGGTGAAGGTGGTTATATCTCACCTGAGGCAGAGGGCATTGCTGTAAGTTAGTTAATTCTTTTATTTAGTATGTATTTAAAATCTTGAAATTCATTTGTATTCTTTTAACATACTGTGCTTTTTCATATATTTATGTGTTTTTTTTAGCAACGGTTCGAGGACCTTGCTGAGGCTCGGAGGAGCCAGAGAGGGGATGGTGACATAGATGAGGCGTCGCGCGCTAATGAGGAGATAGAGGACTGGCTGCAGGCTACGTGGGGGCCGAAGAAAGGTAGAGTTGTTGGCATTCCCCGAGTCCCAGCCTACACGTTAGTCCCTGCTGCGAGATCTCAGCGTCGCCCACCCACCAGAGCTAGTGGTGCGAGTGGATCAGGTGCCGGCCTTTCATTATCTGACGATTTTTTTCGGCGGATCGTAGAGGGGTGCATGACGAGCAGTGTTGTGCAGTCAGGCGCACCATCACGCGAGCAGATCTACTAGCTTGCTCACGAGGTTGTCCACGGATCCATAGATCCTACCACATCTGCTGACGAGTTCATGGGTATAGTCCGGGAGGAGGCCATCCGTGTATGTGCGGTTGTCTTGGCCAACATCTTTTCTCCACATATTCGACAGGTAAAAACAATTATTAATGTATGTCCTTATTTAATTCATAGAATTTGTAATTATATTGCTTATATAAACTGTCAAACAAATAGTTATCCGACTTATTGTTTACTTATTGCCTAACTTTTTCTAACTTAAGAAAACTTAGAGCAATAGTCGAAAAAGAGACCCAAAACCCGCCTCGGGCGTCAAAACGACCCGCGAACATAGACATAGCACCTCGTAGGTATTAGGCATGCGTTACAACTTACGGGACTCGATTCCGATATCCGAAGGCCGAGTTTTCAGTCCGTTCGCCTAACTTAAGAAAACTTAGAGCAATAGTCAAAAACGAGACCAAAACCCGCCTCGGGCATCAAAACGACCCGCAAACGTAGACAAAGCACCTCGTAGGTATTAGGCACGCGTTACAACTTACGGGACTCGATTCTGATATCCGGAGGCCGAGTTTTCAGTCCGTTGGCCTAACTTAAGAAAACTTAGAGCAATAGTCGAAAACGAGACCAAAACCCGCCTCGGGCGTCAAAACGACCCGTGAACGTAGACATAGCACCTCGTAGGTATTAGGCATGCATTACAACTTACGGGACTCGATTCTGATATCCGGAGGCCGAGTTTTCAGTCCGTTCGCCTAACTTAAGAATACTTAGAGCAATAGTCGAAAACGATACCAAAACCCGCCTCGAGCGTCAAAACGACCCGCGAACGTAGACATAGCACCTCGTAGGTATTAGGCACGCGTTACAACTTACGGGACTCGATTCTGATATCCGGAGGCCGAGTTTTAAGTCTGTTGGCCTAACTTAAGAAAACTTAGAGCAATAGTCGAAAACGAGACCAAAACCCGCCTCGGGCGTCAAAACGACCCGCGAACGTAGATATAGCACCTCGTAGGTATTAGGCACGCATTACAACTTACGGGACTCGATTCTGATATTCGGAGGCCGAGTTTTTAGTCTGTTCGCCTAACTTAAGAATACTTAGAGCAATAGTCGAAAACGAGACCAAAACCCGCCTCGAGAGTCAAAACGACCCGCGAACGTAGACATAGCACCTCGTAAGTATTAGGCACGCGTTACAACTTACGGGACTCGATTCTGATATCCAGAGGCCGAGTTATTAGTCTGTACGCCTAACTTAAGAAAACTTAGAGCAATAGTCGAAAAAGAGACCAAAACCCGCCTCGGGCGTCAAAACGACCCGCGAACATAGACATAGCACTTTGTAGGTATTAGGCACGCGTTACAACTTACGGGACTCGATTCTGATATCCGGAGGCCGAGTTATCAGTCCGTTCGCCTAACTTAAGAAAACTTAGAGCAATAGTCGAAAACAAGACCAAAACCCGCCTCGGGCGTCAAAACGACACGCAAAGGTAGACATAGCACCTCGTAGGTATTAGGCACGCGTTACAACTTACGGGATTCGATTCTGATATCCGGAGGCCGAGTTTTCAGTCTGTTCGCCTAACTTAAGAAAACTTAGAGCAATAGTCGAAAACGAGACCAAAACCCGCCTCGGGCGTCAAAACGACCCGCAAACGTAGACATAGCACCTCGTAGTTATTAGGCACGCGTTACAACTTACGGGACTCGATACTGATATCCGGAGGCCGAGTTTTCAGTCCGTTCGCCTAACTTAAGAAAACTTAGAGCAATAGTCAAAAACGAGACCAAAACCCGCCTCGGGCGTCAAAACGACCCGCGAACGTAGACATAGCACCTCGTAGGTATTAGGCACGCGTTACAACTTACGGGACTCGATTCTGATATTCGGAGGCTGAGTTATCAGTCTGTTCGCCTAATTTAAGAAAACTTAGAGCAATAGTCGAAAAGGAGACCAAAACCCGCCTCAGGCGTCAAAACGATCCGCAAACATAGACATAGTACCTCGTAGGTATTAGGCACGCGTACAACTTACGAGACTCGATTCCGATATTCAGAGGCCGAGTTATCAGTCTGTTCGCCTAACTTAAGAAAACTTAGAGCAATAGTCGAAAAAGAGACCAAAACCCACCTCGGGCGTCAAAATGACCCGCGAACATAGACATAGCACCTCGTAGGTATTAGGCACGCGTTACAACTTACGGGACTCAATTCTGATATCCGGAGGCCGAGTTATCAGTCCTATCGCCTAACTTAAGAAAACTTAGAGCAATAGTCGAAAACGAGACCAAAACCCACCTCGGGTGTCAAAACGACCCGCGAACGTAGACATAGCACCTCGTAGGTATTAGGCACGCATTACAACTTATGGGACTCAATTCTGATATCCGGAGGCCAAGTTTTCAGTCCGTTCGCCTAACTTAAGAAAATTAGAGCAATAGTCGAAAACGAGACCAAAACCAGCCTCGGGCATCAAAACGACCCGCGAACGTAGACATAGCACCTCATAGGTATTAGGCACGCGTTATAACTTACGAGACTCGATTCTGATATCCGGAGGCCGAGTTATCAGTCCTATCGCCTAACTTAAGAAAACTTAGAACAATAGTCAAAAAAGAGACCAAAAGATCGCCAAATAGATATCTACGATCTACATCAAAAGACGTCCATAATCGGATTCGGACCACGGGGTCGCTTTCCTAGGCTCACATCCACAATTTATACACACCCACGCAATTGATACTACAAAAATTAAACAAGCTAAAATCGCCAAATAGATATCATCGGGCCATTAGGAAGAATTTCGTTCCATTTGGAACCCTCACTAATAGTCCTCAATCCATGGATCCACAACAATATACAAGAAAAACTACATCTCACATAACCCAATTGACAAGAAGATTAACAAAATGATATACAAGAATTACTATGGAAATAATCTTTTCACCTTGCAAATAATCCTCACAATATGTATGAATTTATGTATTGAGTAGAATAGAAGATATATGATATATAATCTTACATAAAAGATATAATTCCTCAGTTCTTTTCTCTCTTTTCTCTCTATTTTCCTTGCAAATTCTTGCTATTTCTCCCTCAATTTCCGAGCTTTTTGGTTGCTGCTGATTCCTTCTTCCTCCAAATCTACTCAACTCCCTGGATGAAATAAAGAAACTGAGCTGAAATAGGCTAGTCTAGGGCAGCCGCAGATTGATCTGTGGCTGGCCGCAGATTGATCTAAGGCTGGCTGGCCGCCTCCCATCACACTCAGCTGATTTCCTGGTTTCCGTGTTTCGAGTTCCGTGTTTTCAAAAGGCGCACTATTGGCCGCAGATCAATCCGCGGCTGGCTGGCTTGACTTTCTCGTTTTTCGTGCCATGCCTCGATTCTCGTGTCGTGACGTCAGTTTTCGCCGACAGGCTTGTATTTTGCAGTCCGGGAATTTTCGGGAGACGTGCCACCTCATTCGGGAATGCCCGTTTCGGACGGCCTTATTATCACGTCAGCTTTGGTCGCCAATCATCGCGGTGGTGTTGGACGTTCGCACTTGTGCCCACTCCTTCGCTCCCGCAAGCCGGTTCAATTGACGATTTTGCCCTCCTGTCACGGTTAGTATAGAGAACGCAAAATTTGGGTGTCTACAAATATCAATTTTCATACATATACTCTATATATGAAAGTGAAACTCTGTAAAACCAAAAATCTATTCTAAAGCATGTTTTCATGGATTAATAACTCTAAAATCATAGACACCAAATAACGGATTAAGCATGCTTATAAATATATATTATCAATACCTCACCAAATCATTCAACCAAATTGTTTACAGTAAAGAACTTTGAAACATATATAGCATGAATTAAGAGTAATACCTTTGATTAGCTAAATGATTTGCAAGTTTAGATTATCTCCTTCTTTAATTTCTTAGGTTCTTGCTTTCTCTCAATTTATTCTCTCAATTCCTCTCCACTTCTCTAACTGAACTCTGACATTCATGCTAAGGAAAGGAACATATTGAAAGTAGTATGCACGCAAGCCAATCATATTTGATATGATGTAGCATATACTTTGTAATCTTATTCATTTATTAATAAAAGAAATTGATTTTCTTAAAAGGCATTTTATATTATCTACATAGTGTTGTTATATTAAATGTGATAAACCCATAGTTTTGAGCAATGCTTTTAGAATCATGATGGTGATCATGCTAATGAGATCTAAATTCTAGATAGCTCACAAACTAAAATTGTTCCTAATCGTTGGATTACTAAATTGGGGATTAGTGAATCCGGATAGATTAGTACATACGTTGCTTGCTCTTAGGAAGAGGATGATTGATCTCATAATCATTTGTGTGGAGACACTAAAGCAAGTATGTTGGTGCTTATTAGAGAATAAGTTCACTGAACATGGCTCGCTAAGGAATACCTAATGGAGTTTTACTCGCCTGTCAATAGGAATTCCTCTAGTGATAGTAGTACAAGTGATCCTTGGACTTGAGATCTTCATAGTATCTTGTGTATGATGAGTTATAATTTGACATGTCCCTTAAGACCTTTAAGGTATATCAAAGGGTATGATTGGGTATAATAAGTTGTACATGGAGATAGGTGAATGATCAACAAAGAATCTACCACGTCTAGTAAAAGATGTGAATGTCCTATGTGATTCGATAAATGACGACTCAGAAGTCTTTGGCCAAAACAGAATGAAATTAGAAAGGAGTTTCTAATTTGCATTATCAGAGTTGTGCATTTGAGAATCGAAATACATATAATTAAATAAAATAAGACTTGACAGTAATTCCATGTCTTATATTTAATTGGGACATTGTATGGTAGAAGGATTGAATTGTACGATAACTATTCACTGAAAGGTTCTTTTGTGATTAATGTTGAAATCTATATTATCTGGAAAGTCGTTGATCGCTAAGGGGGCTTACCCTTATTGTAGAATAAATATTATTTATTTAAATGAATTAAATAGTTTAATTTATTTATTTAAATAAAATTAGAATTGTTCTAATTGATTTATTCACAACCGGTTTAATATGGAGAACCTAAAGGGTCACACCGCAAAAGGAAAATCTTTATTCAAGAAGTAAATGGCATAATCGTAATAATAAGTTAAGTGTATTTAATTTAATCTATGGAGATAGAATAAATTAAATAGCTTAATATTTATTATTTAATATTTTAGAAATATTAAATATAAATTAATAAGAGGAGTCTTATTATTATTATTATTATTATTATTACTATTACTATTATTTAATTTCTAATAGGGATTGGGAATTAATTAATAGAAGTACTCTCTCATGAATTCCTAATTGGATTAGGAGTTCAATTAATTAAAGGAGCTTAATTAAAATAAAAACCCTAATCTTAAATAGTTTAGGAGGGTTCCCTATATCTATAAATAAGAGGAGTCTTATCATGATTTGGGATTAAACAGTTACACACTCTTCCATAAGAATTGGAGAGAGATAGTACTTGCAATTTCTATAGAGATAGAAACTAGGGTTTTGCCAACACCCATCTTCTTGAACAACTATTATTCCTTGGTGGATCACCTCTAGAGGCCAAACACTTGGGTGGCTAACGTTGATCAAAGGAAGGAATTTAATCGGTGAAATTCAAGAAGAACGCAAAGGATTTGGAGGTGAACTCGTACCTGTGCAAGCATGGTTCTGCAAGGGTATGATTCTCATACTTTATCTCTTTCGTTTAATTGATAATTGAGCACATGGATGATCATGGTGATGGTTTGTATGAAAAATTTTAAAATCCGTTTTATCGCGCTTCCGCACTATTTATGTAATTTGATTGCATGTTCGCGCTATATACAAACCTAACAGTGGCATCAGAGCCTAACCTTGTGCTAATTATCGATTATTATGATTCCATGTATGTATGGGTATGCGATTGGATCGATTTTCTCGGCAACGGAAAAAAATTTCGAAGTCTGCTACGCAGTGCGGCCGCGCTTCCAGTTCATTCTGGACCGCGGCCGCGCCCTAACCCAGAAATCGTTTCTGGGGGTGCAGCGCGGCCGCGCCGCTCCTAGTTCATTTTGGAGCGCGGTCGCACCGGTCTGCAGAATTTGAAATTTTTTTATTTTGATTTTATTTATTTTCAATTAAGATAAAAGGTTTATTTTGAATTGGAATATAATTAAAATTAAAAGTTTTATTTGAACTTGGAATTGGATTCTACGTTAACTAGAATAAAGGAGTTTATTCACACATAGAATAGGATTCCATGTTTTCTAGAATAAAGGAGTTTATTCACATATAGAATAGGATTCCATTTTCCTTAAAAATAAAGATGTTTATTTTGATAACGAATAGGATTTAACATATTTTATTTTTCCAAACAATTTTAAGTTAAAAAAATAAAGGAGTTTATTTTCAACTTGAAATTGGTTTTCATGTTAATTAAAATAAAGGAGTTTATTTTGATTTGGAATTTGATTAAAAATAAAGGAGTTTATTTTTATTCAAAATTGGATAAAATAAAATAAATTAGTTTATTATGATTTAAATTTTGATTAAAATAAAGGAGTTTATTTTTTGTTTCAAAATTGGATTTCTAGTACACTTTTAATTGCCCATTAAATGATATCAATGCATATATGGAATGGTTTTATTATTCATGAGATGAATGTTATTTATTGATACATATGGAGATATGTATGATAATAAATAGGGATTGATTATGAACTATTGACCAATGTGTGATTGGATTTATTTTAGTGGATGCTTGAATGAATGGGTTTTTATAAATGGGGTCTGCGTACCTCGTCTTCTCTAGTTTTTTTCTTAATGTAAATTCTATCTTCCTCCTATGTACCTCCCCTTCACTGCTGATCAAGGTTTTTATTTATTGTAAATAGTTTATGTAATAGGTTTAGTTAGAATTACTTGAAGAATTGGAGACAAAGGAGCAAGGAGCGCTTGAAGACCCGTTTTTAATGGAGCCCGGATTTAAATGTAATAGTTATATTTAAATTTTGTTGTTGCACCCTAGGTTTGACCTTTTGGTTCACTTGGTGGCTCTAGTGAACCAAACTAGAATAAAAGTCCATAATCAATCCGGGTAGAATATAGTATTCTATATGTGCATGCTTACTATGTATATATTATATATTATACAACATGCTTCACATGTTAAATAATATGACGCGTATTTTATATATATATATATATATATATATATATATATATGCATGCGCGCTAAACAAGATGAGACAAATAATAACAAACACCTCAAAGAAATTATATTAAGTCTTAAGCATTCAAAGATATTTAGAATATCGAACGTCGCCTTCTAGTATGGTAAAGCGATAGAGTATTAAATATTTAATATGAGTTTGTTGTGTCACACAAGGCAAGTATTAAATATTTAAGATGTTGCTTTATCACATTTGATGCTTATACATAGACTGAACGATGCTGTTTTGTTGTGTCACACAAGGACAGTGTTTTTCTTTCGAATATATGGAAGTGCTAGGTTGGACTTAACTTGGATAATTTTGATTCGGATGTGTCACACTTGATCAAAATAATCTAAGAGGCAAAATATAAGGAGTTACATAGTGATGTAATTGACAACAGTTGTCTACCTATTTATTTATATATCGTTTGTTGTGTCACACAAGGCTATATACATTTGAAATGTGATCCTTATTCTCACTAGCAACCCTTTAATTAGATTTGCCGAACTATATATATTGAGGGTAATATAGTTTGATGAAAAAGTGAGAGATGCCAATTTAAAATAAAGACCTAATTTATTTTGGTAATTAATTAAAATGAATGTATGTTAAAATATTGTTAAATTACAAATTCATTTATAGAAATTTTACGATGTCTAATTCACTATCACTGCATAGCATATTAGATGCTAATTAATCGGACCATATTAAAGGACTGGTTAAAGAATTTGAGAATAGTTCTCAAGGCTAAAAAGCTATCTTATGTCCTCAATATGCCTATCCCTGTAATGGTTGCAGACAATGCCTCAGAGGAAGAGATTGCTACTTTTAGAAAGTGGTAAGATGATGCACAGTTGGCTCAATGCATCATGCTCGTATCCATGAGTAACGAGCTTCAGCGTCAGCATGAAACTATGGATGCTCCTACTGATACTCCTGCACCTTCAAGGAGTTGAAGGGTGGGAAAGTAGGACTATTAGATATCAGATATCTAAGGAGCTCTTCCGATCTAGAATAACCGATGGCACTACAGTATAGACAAATGTCCTTAAAATGATCAATCTGATTGAACAATTGGGACAACTGAGTTTTAATCGATGGAGAGTTGATCCAAGATTTGATCTTGCAATCACTTTCGGACTCTTTCTCACAAATTGTTGTGAATTTAACATGAACAAGCTATATGTCAGCCTGCCTGAGTTGCTTAAACATGTTGAAAATAGTAAAGAGTCACTTTCCAACCAAGAAAGACCAAGTCTTACTAGTAGATGATTCTTCTAGGAAATGGAAGAGGGCCAAAGGATCTTCTTAAAAGAAGAACAATTCAAAGAAGGTAAATGGAAAGGTAAAAACAAAGGACAATAAGAACAAGACTGATGCAGATAGCAAAGGAGTTTGCTTCCACTGCAATAAGCTTGGATACTAGAAAGGAAACTGTAAGGAGTATCTTACAGAGGCTAACCAGAAGAAGCTTAGTGAAGCTTCAATTACAAATATGAGTTCGTTAATGATTGAAATAAATTTTCCATAAGTCAAGGTTCTACTTGGGTATTGGATACCGGCTGTAGTTCTCACGTATGCAATCCAATGTAGAGACTAAGCAGAAGTAGAAAGCTAAACTAAGAGTAAGTAATCTTATGTATGGGAATGGAGCAAAGGTTGCTGCATTAACCATAGAAACTTATAGTTTAGCAATGCCTACAAGCAAGTCTATTAAGTTAATAAGTTGTTATTATTTTCCAGTTCTCTTTAGAAACATTATTACTTCCATTGTTGGACAAGGAAGGTTTTGGTATTATATTTAAGAACAATTGTTTTTCTATTTATAATGATAATATTTTGTTTGAAACTGGAAGATTACTTGATAGACTTTGTATGCTTGACTTACATGAAAATTATTTTGCAAATTGAACAAACTAAATAAAAGAAAAGGGAAATGGTCATTCAAAGAGTTGAATGTGTGTATTTGGTGAAATACAAGTCTGAATCATTTGAAAGGTTCAAAGAATTCAGAAGTGAAACATATTTGACAAAGTATTAAGATTCTTTGATCAGATCGAAGAAAGAATACTTGTGCAATGAGTTTCTAGATCATCTCAAAATGGTATTTTCTCATAATGGACACCTCCTGATACGCAATAATTGATTGGTGTATCTAAAAGGAAAAATTGTACCTTGTTGGACATGGTGCAGTCCATAATGATTTTTACCGACATTTTAGTATCCATCTGGGGTTAAGCCCTAGAAACGACTGCATATCTACAAAAATAAGGTAACCTCAAAAATCCGAGTCCAAGACTCCATAAAGGTTATGGATAGGCAGGATTCCTACTCTTAAGTATGTTAAGATAAGGGGTTGTCCAGCTTATGTGAAAAGGTTTCAAATAAAGTCAAGGAGTTGACTGTAATAAAACCTTATTATCGGGTAATGCTCAAGTCCATTTGGATTTTGCTTGTGATTGCAGCTTATTACGAAATCTGGCAAAATGGATGTGGAGATGTCCTTCCTCAATGAAGACTTGAGGAGAATGTATGTATGATACAGCCAGAGGAATTTGTTTCAAAGGTTGAAGCAGATTATGTTTTAAGCTACAATGATCCATTGATGGATTGAAGCAAGCTTCTCAAAGATGGAACATTCGTTTTGATGAGACAATCAAAAGAGTTTGATTTTATCAAAAACGAGAATGAACGTAGTGTGTACAAAAGGGTCAGTGGGAGCACTATGACATTCTTGGTATTATATGTTGATAAGAAATAAAACACCAATGCTACAATCAGTAAGATAAAATTGTCTAAACATTCCTCCATGAATGACTTGGGAGGAGCATCCTATAAATTGGGGATATAAATCTATATTGATAGATTTAAAAAGATGTTCGGCTTGACCCAAGGAACGTATATTCATTTGATGCTAAAGGCGTTTAGCATGGCAAACTCCAAGAGAGGTCTCATGATGATGAGCCATGGAGTGTATCTCTCTAAAATTATCCCCAATTGAAAGAGAGATCGCATGAGTTACTATCATGTATGCAATGAATATATAAGGCCTGATGTTGATCAGTCATATTCTGGAGAAGATCACTGTAAGACAGTGATAAACATCTTTAGGTACTTAACCGGTACTGAAGATGTGATCATGATTCATGGTAGGTATGAATTAAAACTAGAGAGCTAAACAGACTCAAGTTTTTCAGACTGACCAAGACGATAACAAATCCACTTTAAGGTAAATCGTTACCTTGAAAGGTGGTGCAGTGAATTGGAAAGGTTCCAAACAACAAAGAGTTGCTGGTTTAGTGACAAAGACAAAGTATATAGTTGTAAATGAAGCTGCAAGTTTGATTGTTTGGATGGAAAAGTTCATTACAGAACTGGGAATAGTTCCTAAGTCTCATCTTGAATTCAAACATGTGTTGTGGCACTTTCATTTGATTAGTGGAATCATTGAAAGAGGAAAAGTCACTATAGAGATAGTGGACTCTCGAGAACAACATTGCATATCCATTTACTGAAGCTTTATCCAAACAGCAGGATGATCGTCACTTAGAGAAGAAGGGTATTAGATACCATGACGATTGGCTTTAGTGCAAGTGGGAGATTGAAAGTAGTATGCACGTAAGCCAATCATATTTGATATGATGTAGCATATACTTTGTAATCTTATTCATTTATTAATAAAAGAAATTGATTTTCTTAAAAGGCATTTTATATTATCTACATAGTGCTGTTATATTAAATGTGATAAACCCATAGTTTTGAGCAATGCTTTTAGAATCATGATGGTGATCATGTTAATGAGATCTAAATTCTAGATAGCTCACAAACTAAAATTGTTCCTAATCGTTGGATTACTAAATTGGGGATTAGTGAATCCGGATAGATTTTTACATACGTTGCTTGCTCTTAGGAAGAGGATGATTGATCTCATAATCATTTATGTGGAGACACTAAAGCAAGTATGTAGGTGCTTATTAGAGAATAAGTTCACTGAACGTGGCTCGCTAAGGAATACCTAATGGAGTTTTACTCGCCTGTCAATAGGAATTCCTCTAGTGATAGTAGTACAAGTGATCCTTGGACTTGAGATCTTCATAGTATCTTGTGTATGATGAGTTATACTTTGACATGTCCCTTAAGACCTTTAAGGTATATCAAAGGGTATGATTGGGTATAATAAGTTGTACATAGAGCTAGGTGAATGATCAACAAAGAATCTACCACGTCTAGTAAAAGATGTGAATGTCCTATGTGATTCGATAAATGACGACTCAGAAGTCTTTGGCCAAAGCAGAATGAAATTAGAAAGGAGTTTCTAATTTGCATTATCAGAGTTGTGCATTTGAGAATCGAAATACATATAATTAAATAAAATAAGACTTGACAGTAATTCCATGTATTATATTTAATTGGGACATTGTATGGTAGAAGGATTGAATTGTACGGTAACTATTCACTGAAAGGTTCTTTTGTGATTAATGTTGAAATCTATATTATCTGGAAAGTCGTTGATCGCTAAGGGGGCTTACCCTTATTGTAGAATAAATATTATTTATTTAAATGAATTAAATAGTTTAATTTATTTATTTAAATAAAATTAGAATTATTCTAATTGATTTATTCACAACCGCTTTAATATGGAGAACCTAAAGGGTCACACCGCAAAAGGAAAATCTTTATTCAAGAAGTAAATGGCATAATCGTAATAATAAGTTAAGTGTATTTAATTTAATCTATGGAGATAGAATAAATTAAATAGCTTAATATTTATTATTTAATATTTTGGAAATATTAAATATAAATTAATAAGAGGAGTCTTATTATTATTATTATTATTATTATTATTATTATTACTATTACTATTATTTAATTCCTAATAGGGATTGGGAATTAATTAATAGAAGTACTCTCTCATGAATTCCTAATTGGATTAGGAGTTCAATTAATTAAAGGAGCTTAATTAAAATAAAAACCCTAATCCTAAATAGTTTAGGAGGGTTCCCTATATCTATAAATAAGAGGAGTCTTATCATGATTTGGGGTTAGACAGTTACACACTCTTCCATAAGAATTGGAGAGAGAGAGTACTTGCAATTTCTATAGAGATAGAAACTAAGGTTTTGCCAACACTCATCTTCTTGAACAACTATTATTCCTTGGTGGATCACCTCTAGAGGCCAAACACTTGGGTGGCTAACGTTGATCAAAAGAAGGAATTTAATCGGTGAAATTCAAGGAGAACTCGAAGGATTTGGAGGTGAACTCGTACCTGTGGAAGCATGGTTTTACAATGGTATGATTCTCATACTTTATCTCTTTCGTTTAATTGATAATTGAGCACATGGATGATCATGGTGATGGTTTGTATGAAAAATTTTAAAATCCGTTTTATCACGCTTCCGCACTATTTATGTAATTTGATTGCATGTTCGCGCTATATACAAACCTAACAGATATATGATGAAAAGACTGATAAGCGAAAGGTTTAATCAGTTAAACCAACGAAAGGTTTAATCAGTTAAACCAACGAAAGGTTTAACTTATATGGAATAAGAAGAGTTTAGGCCATGTTTGGCAAAACTAGATTAATTTAGAAATCCAGAAGTCACAAGACTTTGTTTGATAAAACTAAATTAATCCTCTTTTAATTTATTTTAATAACTCATTTACCATATAGTTTAATTGTCACACTTTCAATTAGTAAATAAATTCAATTAAACCTTACTAATTTAATTATAACTTGTATTTGACCAATAACAATATTACCAGATAAATTATTTTATTCAAATAAATCCTTTATTCAAATAAATCATTTTATCATCTAATTTAATTATTATATTAAATTAGAATAAACACATTAAATCACATTCAGATAACAATTCACCTAATTACACTTAAAGTGAATTACTCCACAATAACTTTATCAATTATTTATTTTAGTCAATAAATAAATTAACAAAAATATTTATTTAACTCAATAAATATTTTATTTATTCGTTACAGAGATGTATTCCATAGCTCATTGGCATGAGACCTCTCTTGGAATCTTCCATGCTAACCTTCTTTAGCATCGTGTCAATGTACTTTCCTTGGGACAAGCCTAGCATCCTTTTAGATCTATCTCTATAGATCTTTATCCCTAAAATATAGGATGCTTTACCCAAGTCCTTCATGGAGAATTGTTTAGATAACCAAATTTTGATCGACTATAGCATAGGAACATCATTCCCTATCAGTAATATATCATCAACATATAGTACTAGGAATGAAACAGCGCTCCCACTAACCTTTTTTGTACACACAAGGTTCATCCTCATTTTTGATAAAATCAAACCCTTTGATTATCTCATCAAAACGGATGTTCCATCTTCGAGAAGCTTGCTTCAATCCATAGATGAATCGTTGCAGCTTACAAACTTGATTTGTTCCAACCGTTGAAACAAAACCCTCTAGATGTATCATATATACATTCTCCTCAAGTTTCCCATTGAAGAAGGTCGTTTTCACGTCCATTTGCCAGATTTCGTAGTCATAATAAGCTGCAACTGCAGAATGGACTTGAACATAGCTACTAGTGAGAAGGTTTCATCATAGTCAACTCCTTATCTTTGTTTGAACCCTTTTGCAACCAGTCGGGCCTTATAGGTCTCTACCTTGCCGTCCGCTCCAGTCTTTCTCTTGAAGACCCATTTACACCTAATAGATTTAATGCCCTCAGGTGGTGAAACCAAAGTCCATACTTGGTTTTCATACATGGAGTCCATCTCAGATTTCATGGCTTCTAGCCATTTCTATAAGTCTTTACTACTTATAGCCTCTTCGTAAGTCAATGGATCATCATCACCTATGATGTGTACCTCATCATCATCCTCTATAATGAATCCATACCTATCAGGTGTAATATTCTGAACCCTAATAAGATTTGTATATGTAAATTGTGTGTTTATTAAATAAAATTTCTTATTCCGACTCTGTGTTATGTGATGATATATTCTGATGAACGGCTGTTTAGGTAATCTTTGAAAACTTAATACGATTCGAAAACATTATCGTATACGTTTAGAATTAGAATGTATAATGTAAAACTAGATATCGAAAAGTTTAAAACCTTAAACCCTAATGAGATTTGAAGTTTGTAACATATGTGCTTAATAAAGATTGAAATGATATTTCAAAGCAGGTGTTTTGTTATTATATCATGCAAACGATAAATTTGGTCAAATAAAAAAATTTTGGTCAAGCTGCTTAGTCGTGCTTACATTGACAAAATGATTTGTCGTGCTTTCCACGATTTCACCAAAAAGCATCCTGACAAATTATTTTTAGTAAACTGTTGTGTCGTGCTTAAATTGATATAGTGCTTTGTCGTGCTTACGCTTTGTCCTACTTACGCTGACAAGCTGCTTTGTCGTGCTTATACTTTATCGTGCTTACGCCTGGCACACGCTAGGTACTAAAGTGTAATTAACCTAGGTACCAAAGTGTAATAAGCCGAGCCCCTAACGTGCAATTAGTGAAACTTGGTTTTTCTATAAATAGCAAGCTCAGTTCATTCATTCCTTACTATTTTTCAAGAGCAGTTCAAGAGGAAAAACACTCTATATTTATATTGTGAGAGATATTGTGAGATAAAAATTACTTTCTAAGCATCGAAGCGCTGCGCGATTAGAAGTAAAGCTAGCAACTACAAGAGGTATTACTCTAGTGATTATTATTTTCATTTTTCTTTATATATATTTAGTAAAAATATATTTTTATAAGCAGTTATAATGCCCAAATTATTTTAAGTATATATTACAAAAGTCATATTTACAAGCAGTTATAATGTCCGATTTATTTCTCTTATATATTAGAAAATATACTTTTATAAGCAGTTACTATGTCCGAATTTCTTCAACTATTTAGTAAAAATATTCATTTTATAAGCAGTTATAATGCTGAAATTTTCTCAAATCCAATAGCCGAATATTCATTTTATAAGCAGTTATAATGCTGAAATTTTCTCAAATCTAATAGTCGAATATTCATTTTATAAGCAGTTATAATGCTCAATTTATTTTAAATATAATTGAAAAATATTCATTCTGTACGCAGTTATAATGCTAAAATTATTTCATATATTGTAAAAGAAGTCTTATTTATATACGGTTATGATACCCGAAATAAAACTTAAAAGATTTAATCGTTAAACGCTTATTTGTCTACATAAACTTATAATCGTGTAGGATTTACGACGAATGTTTAGACCGTTATATTAATTGTAAAAGATATACGAGGCAAGTCTTCTAACCTTGTTACATTTAAGCAAGTCTATTACATCTTGCTATCAATTATTGTGAAGTTATTACTTCTTGTTCAGCATAACTTAAGAAATGAATCATTATTCATATATTGTTTATTCGAGCATAAATTGTTGTGTCAAACCAAATTGTTTTGGTACGACATCTTATACTGAGAAATGGAACACCCTGATGTAAGGTGAACTAAAACACCTTGATATAAGGTGCCGGTAAATGTTGATTATATATCGACATAAAATTGTAGGATGATATGCATACTCCTAGGATATTGGTTAGGCTGATCCCCTACCAGATATCCGAAATCAAACGGTTCTAAGTCATTAAAGACTAATAGAACTAATTGAAATATGTGGTTCATGTACAAAACCCTCAGTTATACATCATTGACATCTTTCAAATCAAACACATTGTGTTTATATTTTCAAATGAACTTGCTGAGCATTTGTAGCACATTTTTGCATATATCTTCTTTTTACAGTTTTAAATGATAATCCCGGCACTTCTGAGACAGACAAAGGAAAAGGACATGTTTACTAGTTTTATTTACTATTTTTGAATAATTCAAGTCTTTTATAAGGCTTTGTTGTAATAACTTAGTACTAAGAACGATGTAACCGAACTTAATGATATGTAATATATTATCATCCTTTATTACATCGAATGCGTTATACTCTGATCTTTACTTTCTTTAGCATAGTTGTACTAAATAAATACAGTATCTATACGAACTATACATCTGAATGAGGGTATTTAAATAATACTGAGAGTTCTGTAAGCGCTGAGGTTACACTTAATGAGCACCGGTAAGGTGCCACCTTTACCGGAATGCGCCCCTCAGTGCCAAAAACAATCTTATCATTAATATTATGAATGTCAGATAGATAGGGAATACCGATATGAAAGAATTATTCATGAGATATGAATCTATACATCCAAGTGAGGGTATCCAAACACAGATAATGTTCTGGCAGGAATTATCACCTGTTATGGGATACTGTGAACCTTGGATAGATATAAGTCATATTTTATTGAATATTTATAGTTGTATAGTTTCACGTGAGCACCAGATCTGCTACAGGGAAGTGTAGAGAATTTGGGGGCGTCACAGGTTGGTATCAGAGCTGTAGATTATAACTCTGAGGTAGTTAGGAATTACCTTAGGTTATAGTTATTGAGTCCGTAAAATACTTAATCATACATAAAATAATCTTAAAAGCTTTATATTATGTGTAAATTTGATTTGCTTTAATACTAAACAACTAAAATTCTTTTGTAGGATGTAAGAGACAAATTGGAATGACCTCGCAGTGATAGACCAACCCATGGTAGGGTGGCTGATAGAGAGTGAGCCAGAAGAGGTTCCAGATTATGAGCCGGCCACTCCCGAGTTAGACCCGGAGGAGGAACCAGAAGAGGAACAACTTCTGCACGACCAGGAGATATTAGATGCTGAGGAGGCTGAACATCCCATATATGGATAGCTAGTAGATCCTGATCCTAATGAGGAGATTGGAGCGAGTCAGATGATGCGTGTCGATAGACACGAGGAGATAGTGACGGGGTTAGTCCAGCAGTCATCTGCAGATTTAAAGGCTGCTAATTTTCGAGCATATGTAGTTGAAGGGTTATTGGAGAGTGAGAGGGATAACACTCGCCGTCTTAGGACACTTCTCCAGAGTGCTCAGAAAGAAAGGCAAGAGGCCCAAATGTATTTATATCGAGCGGACAAGGGATGTCGTGATACGTTCGGCAACTTAGAGCATCGGGTGCTTAGGTACCCAGTGGAGGAGAACAGGGTGGATTATATGATAGACCGGTCAGTGGTCTATTATATGATTCAGGATGCCTATAAGGAGGCACGTGATCGTTCAGTCTAGTTTAGTGCTAAAGTTTATTTGTTGTAGTTTGTATTATAAGGATTTTAGGTTGTAAAATAGGGAATCTTCTGTACTAACTAGTGGTAGTATAAACCACTAGTCGAATATGTAACCGTTCTCCATGTGATATACAAGTTGTGTTTGTATAAATCAAATTGTTAGTTCTATGTGTAGTATATACTTGTATTTATACGTGTCTTTTCTTTATTTTAGAATCATGGCATCAGGACGAAGAACCCAGACCATAAATGAGACCAATGAACCAAACCCAACCCAACAACTAGTAGATTTACTATTAGGAGCGTTACAAGGTCATCCACCACACCAGCCCAACCCAAATAATCCACATAGGTAAGCATTTAAAGACTTTAAAACCGTTGGACGACCTGAGTTCAAGGGAACTGCGGATCCAGTTGAAGCCCAAACTTGGGTAACTGAAATGGAAAAGTTTTTCACTGTAACTAACGTAAGTGAGGAACAAAAGACAATCTTTGCGACCTTTTTCCTAAAAGGTGAGGCAAACTTTTGGTGGGAAACCACAAAAACCAGGGCCGGTGAAGGAGTAGTTCCTTGGGTAAGATTCAAAGAATTATTCTTTGAAAATTACTTTCCACAAACAATGCAAGACTGAATGGAGGTAAAATTTCTAGAGTTAAAACAAGGGGAAATAACTGTATCTCAGTATACAGCCAAGTTTAACGAATTGTCTCATTTTGCCCCACATCAAGTAAACTCTAAGACGAGAAAA
Organism: Aralia elata; assembly: GCA_034770075.1. Lineage (NCBI taxonomy): Eukaryota > Viridiplantae > Streptophyta > Magnoliopsida > Apiales > Araliaceae > Aralia > Aralia elata. The sequence continues at coordinate 1,441,208 of JAVJAP010000094.1, read as the reverse complement.
ACTAGGAGATTTGAGGAAGGGTTGAAACCTCAGATAAGGAGTAAAATATCAATCTTCCAGTTAAAGATATTTTCAGAGATTCTTGAGAAGGCTGTCATAGCTGAGATCGAGAATGAAAATCTTCTCAAATTCCATAAGGAGAAGACGAGTCAGAATGAAGGGGGAAAATGTTAGGTTTGTATGTAACGCGAACATGCAATCAAATTACATAAATAAAGCGGAAGCGTAATAAAATTAGATTTTAAAATTTTATACAAACCATCACCATGATCTTTCTTTATGCATAATTATTAATTAAACGAAAGAGATAGAGAATAAGAATTATACCCTTGTCGAATTCTAGCTTCCTCAGGTACAAGTTCACCTCCAATTTCTTCGCGTTCTCCTTGAATTCTACCAATTAAATTCCTTCCTTTGCTCAACGTTAGCCACCCAAGTGTTTGGCCTCTAGAGGTGATCCACCAAGAAATAATACTTATTCAAGAAGATGGGTGTTGGCAAAACCCTAGTTTCTATCTCTATAGAAATTGTAAGTACTCTCTACAATTCTTATGCAAGAGTGTGTAGCCCTAATCTATGATAAGACTTCTCTTATTTATAGATGTAGGAAAACCCTTCCCTAAACTATTTAGGATTAGGGTTTCTATTCTAATTAAACTCCTTTAATTAATTCTGCTCCTAATTCAATTAGGAATTCATGAGAGAGAACTTCTATTAATTAATTCTCAATCCCTATTAGGAATTAAATAATAGTAATAACAATAATAATAATAAAACTCCTCTTATTAATTTATATTTAATATTTCCAAAATATTAAATAATAAATATTAAGCTATTTAATTTATTCTATCTCCATAGACTAAATTAAATACACATAACTTATTATTACAATTATGCCATTTACTTCTTAAATAAATATTTTCCTTTTGCGGTGTGACCCTTTAGGTTCTCCATATTAAACCGGTTGCGAATAAATTAATTAGAACAATTCTAATCTTATTTAAATAAATAAATTAAACTATTTAATTCATTTAAATAAATAACATTTATTTTACAATAAGGGTAAGTTCCCTTAGCGATCAACGACTTTCCAAATAATATAGATTTCAACATTAATCATGAAAGAACCTTTCAGTGAATAGTTACTGTACAATTCAATCCTTCTACCATACAATGTCCCAATTAAATATAAGGCATGGATTTACTGTTAAGTCTTATTTTATTTAATTATATGTATTTCGATTCCCAAATGCACAACTCTAAATAATGCAAATTAAAATCTCCTTTCTGAGCTGTCATTTATTGAATCACATAGGACATTCACATCTTTTACTAGACGTAGTAGATTCTTTGTTGATCATTCACCTATCTCCATGCAAAACTTATTATACCCAATCATACCCTTTGATATACCCCAAAGGTCTTAAGGGACATGTCAAAGTATAACTCACCATATACAAGATACTATGATGATCTCAAGTCCAAGGATCACTTGTACTACTATCACTATAGGAATTCCTATTGACAGGCGAGTAAAACTCCATTAGGTATTCCTTAGCGAGCCACGTTCAATGAACTTATTCTCTAATAAGCACCTACATACTTGCTTTAGTGTCTCCACCCAACTGATTATGAGATCAATCATCCTTTTCCTAAGAGCAAGCAACGTATGTACTAATCTATCTGAATTCACTAATCCCCTTTTTAGTAATCCAACGATTAGGAACGATTTTAGTTTGTGAGCTATCTTGAATTTAGATCTTATTAGCATGATCACCATCATGATTCTAAAAGCATTGCTCAAAACTATGGGTTTATCACATTTAATATAACAGCACTATGTAGATAATGTAATATGCCTTTTAAAAAAATCAATTCTTTTATTAATAAATGAATAAGATTACAAAGTATATGCTACATCATATCAAATATGATTGGCTTGTGTGCATACTACTTTCAATCTCCCATTTGCACTAAAGTTAATCGCCATGATATCTAATACCCATCTTCTCTAAGTGACGATCAAACTGTTGCTGTGTTAAATCTTTAGTAAATGGATCTGCAATGTTGTTCTTGAGAGTCCATTATCTCTATAATGACTTTTTCTTCTTTCAATGATTCCTCTAATCAAATGAAAGTGCCGCAACACATGTTTGAATCCAAGATGAGACTTAGGAACTATTCCTAGTTCTGTAATGAACTTTTCATCCTAACAATCAACTTGCAGCTTCATTTACAGCTATATACTTTGTCTTTGTCACTAAACCAGCAACTCTTTGCTATTTTGGAACCTTTCCAATTCACTGCACCACCAATCAAGGTAACACTTTACCCTAAAGTGGATTTGTTATCGTCTTGGTTAGTCTGAAAAACTTGAGTCTTTTTAGCCCTCTAGTTTTAATTCAGACCTACCATGAATCATGATCACATCTTCAATACCGATTAAGTACTTAAGATGTTTATCACTGTCTTACAGTGATCTTCTCCAGAATATGACTGATCAACATCAGACCTTGTATATTCATTGCATACATGATAATAACTCATGTGATCTCTCTTTTATTGGAGATAATTTTAGAGAGATTCACTCCATGGCTTATCATCATAAGACCTCTCTTGGAGTTTGCCATGCTAAATGCCTTTAACATCGAATGATTATACGTTCATTGGGTCAAGCCGAACATCCTTTTAAATCTATTTATATAGATTTATATCCCGAATTTATAGGATGTTCCTCCCAAGTTATTCATGGAGGAATGTTTAGATAATTTTATCTTTACTGATTGCAGCATTGGTGTGTCATTCCTTATCAGTAATATATCAACATATAATACTAGGAATGTCACAGTGCTCCCACTGACCTTTTTGTACACACTAGGTTCATTCTCGTTTTTGATAAAATCAAACTCTTTTGATTGTCTCATCGAAATGAATGTTCCATCTTTGAGAAGCTTGCTTCAATCCATAACTGGATCATTGTAGCTTAAAACACGATTTGCTTCAACCTTTGAAACAAATTCCTCTGGCTGTATCATACATACATTCTCCTCAAGTCTTTATTGAGGAAGGACATCTTCACATCCATTTTGCCAGATTACGTAATAAGTTGCAATCACAAGCAAAATCCAAATGGACTTGAGCATTACTCGCTAATAAGGTTTTATTACAGTTAACTCCTCGACTTGATTTGAAACCTTTTAAACAGGTTTGGTCTTATAGGTCTCCACCTTGCCATTTGTCCTAGTCTTTCTCTTTAAAGATCCATATACACCCTTTAGGCACTATGCCTTTCGGTGGAGTAACTAGAGTCTATACTTAGTTCTCATATATGGAGTCCATTTCGGATTTCATGGCCATCTGCCATTTCTCTGAGTGTCTTTTACTCATAGCCTCATCATATATAACTGGATCATCATCCTCTATAATGTGTACCTCATCATCATCCTCTATGATGAATCCATACCTCCTAGGTATCTTCGGTGCTCTTCCAGATTTACGTTTCGGTTGTGGTACATTAGGTCTATCTACAGGTTCCTCGGTTTGACTTGTAGTACTTTGTGGTTCTTGAACTCCTTCAAGATCTATTACCTTCCCACTAGCTCCTTGAATGATAAACACCTTTATCCAAGAAGGCAGCGTGTAGGATTATAGTAATAATACCTTAAACTTTCTTTAGGATATCCCACAACTCTGCACTTGTCAGATTTTGTCCTAAGCTTATCCTTTTTAAACCTTTTCACATAAGCTAGACAACTCCTTATCTTAACATACTTAAGAACTAGGAATCCTCCCTATCCATAACTTTTATAGAGTCTTGGGGCCGAATTTTGAGGTTACCTTATTTTGTAGATATGCAGCCGTTTCTAGGGCATAACCCTAGATGGATACTGGAATGTCGGTAAAAATCATTATGGACCGCACCATGTCCAACAAGGTACAATTTCTCCTTTTAGATATACTGGTCAATCATTGCGTATCATGAAGCATCCATTATGAGAAAATACCATTTTAAGATGATCTAGAAACTCATTGTACAAGTATTCCTCCTTTAATCTGATCAAAGGAATCTTAATACTTTGTCAATTTGTTTCACTTTCTAAATTCTTTGATCTTTTCAAATGATTCAGACTTGTATTTCATCAAATACACATGTTCAACTCTTTGAATGATCATCTCTTTTTCTTTTACTAGTTTGTTCAATTTGCAAAATTATTTTTTTCATGTAAGTCAAGTTTACAAAGTCCATCAAGTGATCTTCCAGTTTCAAACAAAACATTATCATTATAAATAGAACAACAATTGTTCTTAAATATAATACCAGAACCTTCCTTGTCCAACAACGGAAGTAATAATGTTTCTAAAGAGAACTGAAACATAATAACAACTTATTAACTTAATAGACTTTCCCGTAGGCAACGCTAAACTATAAGTTCCTACGGCTAATGTAGCAACCATTGCTCCATTCTCCACACGTAAGATTACTTACTCTTTGTTTAGCTTTCTACTTCTACTTAGTCTCTGCATTGGATTGCATACGTGAGAACTATAGCCGGTATCCAATATCCAAGTAGAACCTTGACTAGATTTATTTTAATGATGAACAAACCTATATCTGTAACCGAAACTTCACTAAGCTTCTTCTAGTTAGCCTCTGCAAGATGTTCCTTATAGTTTCCTTTCCAGTGTCCAGCCTTATTGCAGTGGAAGCAAACTCCTTTGCTATCTGCATCAGTTTTATTGCCTTTCCTTATACTTTCTTTGAATTGTTCTTCTTTTAAGAAGATCCTTTGGCCCTCTTTCGCTTCTTGGAAGATTCGTCTATCAGTAAAACTTGGTCTTTCTTGGTTGAAAAGTGACTCTTTATAGTTTTTAATGTGTTTAAGCAACTCATGCAGGCTGACATATAGCTTGTTCACGTGGAAATTCACAAAAAATTGTGAGAAAGAGTCCGGGTGTGATCGCAAGATCAAATCTTGGATCAACTCTCCATCCATGACAAAACCTTGTTGTCCTAATTGTTCAATCAGATTGATCATTTTTAGAACATTTGTCTATACTATAGTGCCATCAACCATTCTAGATCGGAAGAGCTCCTTAGATATCTGATATCTAATAGTCCTATTTTCCTCACCCTTCAACTCCTTGAAGGTGCATCCATAGTTTCGTGCTGACACTGAAGCTCGTTACTCATGGATGCGAGCATGATACATTGAGCCACAGTTGCATCATCTTGCCACTTTTTAAAAGTAGTAATCTCTTCCTCAGAGGCATTGTCTGCAACCATTGCAGAGATAGGCGTATTAAGGACATAAAATAGCTTTTCAGCCTTGAGAACTATTCTCAAATTCCTTAACTAGTCCGTGTTATTTGGTGTAGTTAATTAGCATCTAATATGCTCCGCAGTGATAGTAAATTAGACATTGTAAAATGCTGTAAATGAATTAACAATATTTTAGCATACATTCATTTAATTAATTACCAAAATAAATTAGGTCTTTATTTTAAATTGGTATCTCTCACTTTTTCATCAAACTATATTACCCTCAATATATAGTTCGACAAATCTAATTAAAGATTTGCTAGTGAGACTAAGGATCCCATTTCAAATGTATATAGCCTTGTGGTGACACAACAAACGATATATAAATAAATAGGTAGACAACTATTGTCAATTACATCACTATGTAACTCCTTTTATTCTGCCTCTTAGATTATTTTGATCAAGTGGTGACACATCCGAATCAAAATTATCCAAGTTAAGTCCAACCTAGCACTTCCATATATGTAAAGAGAAAAATACCGTCCTTGTGGTGACACAACAAAATAGTAATGTTCAATTCCTTAATTAGCATCAAATGTGATAATGCAACATCTTAAATATTTAATACTTGCCTTGTGGTGACACAACAAACTCATATTAAATATTCAATACTCTATTGCTTTACCATGCTAGAAGGCGACGTTCGATATTCCAAATATTTTTGAACGCTTAGGACTTAATATGATTTCTTTGAGGGGTTTATTATTATTAGTCTCATCTTGTTTAGCGCGCATGCACATATATATATAAAATACGCGTCATATTATTTAACATGCGAAGCATGTTGTATATAATATATAATATATATATATATAGTAATCATGCACATATAGAATACTATATTCTACCCGAATTGATTATGGACTTTTATTCTAGTTTGGTTCACTAGAGCCAACAAGTGAACCATGATGAGTGGGTTTTATACCTACGAATCAGGTATTGTTAGACTTAATTATTGTGGTCTTTAAGTGTTTTTAGTATTATTTTATTTGTTTTTGTGTTTATTTATTGTAGGTTGGAGCTGGAGGGGCAGAAGGGTAAATTTGGAGCTTAAAATACACTTGGTGGCATTTTTATAATTCCTGGACATGGGCTAGCGCCAGAAGCGCTTAGAGTAATACTAAGCTAGTGCCAGAGGCGCTAGTTCACGAATTGTGATGCCAAAGTTCAGCTGGAAAGGAAAAGAAGAAGCCAATTCGGAAGAGGATTCTAGTTAATATTGATCAGATAGTGAGAAGGAAACCCTAAAAGTAGGAACTGGGAGATATTATTTCTAATTAATCTACTTTACTTGAGAGAGAACTTAGAGATATTCTGTGGATTATTATTGTTCAAGTGCTGGATATTGGTGTGGGTTAAACTTTACTTTGGATTTTATTTTTCAATTGGGTTTGATCAATCTACTTCTTTTTACTTCAATTGATTGTTTACTCTCCATGTTTAGTTTTGATCCCATAATGGCTTTTGGTTCAGACATGAACTAATCTCCATGATGGGATTCTAACGGATTTTAATATGTAGTCTAATTATAAGCTTGATTGTTAGATTGTTTTGCATATCATAAAGAACTTCTATCATGATTGTTTTGCATGTGTGAATGCTTGATCACCATTCGACTTCAGTACTTGTATGAAATTGAAAAATAACATATAAGTATGGATTGTAATCATGATAGCTTGCGAATATGAGGCTTAATAGGATAGCTTAATATTTTGTGAATCAGATAGAAATATACTATTTCACCGTAGGAGCTAGAATAAGGACTTGTGTTTAGAATCAATATAATTGCAATTTCACACATAAATATAGTGATTTTGGTTATAGTGGTGATTACATGGTGTCTATTGAGTATGGATATTATGTAAGTAGGTCATAATGCATTGACAAATGGTTATGTCTATTTTAGTGTCCTTGGCTACTTTTCTGTGATATGTGAACTTACTAGCATGATAGTGGTAGTTAGATGAACTATTAAATGAAGTTAGGATCCCATTAATTCCAGGCTTGATATATTTCGTTAGTATTTGTATAGTTAGTTATTAATTGATATAGAAATAATTTTGTCACCAAAAGTAAGTCGATAGTTTAGGCAAATAAGTATAGTGATAGAACTGATGCATAATGATTTAATTTAATCCTTTCTCTGTGGGACGATACTCTACTTCCTCTGTATTACTTGTTGACCGTGTACACTTGCACGAGTTAGAGCTCTTTTATTAAAGACTTAAAAAGAGGCATCAAACCAAAACGTCAAACCTAGGGTACAAGAATTAAATTTAAATATAACTATTACATTTAAACCCGGGCTCCATTACAAACGGGTCTTCATGCGGTCCTTGCTCCTTTGTCTCCAATTCTTCAAAATTAATTCTAACTAGTCCTATTACAAAAACTATTTACAATAAATAAAAACCTTGATCAGCAATCAAGGGAAAGTACATAGGAGAAAGATAGAATTTACATCAAGAAAAACTAGAGAAGACGAGATACGCAGACCCCATTTATAAAAACCCATTCATTCAAGCATTCTCTAAAATAAATTCAATCACACATTGGTCAATAGTCCATAATCAATCCCTTTTTATTATCATACATATCTCCATATGCATCAATAAATAATATTCATCTCATGAATAATAAAATCATTCCATATATGCATTGATATCATTTAATGGGCAATATTAGTTAGTATAAAATTCAATTTCAACTCCAATTAGTTATCATGGAATCCAATTCCAACTCTAATTAGTTATCATGAAATCCAAGTTCAATTAAAATAAACTTCTTTATTTTAATCATATTCCAAATCAAAATAAACTCTTTTATTTTAAATTATCCAATTTTGAATAAAAAATAAACTCCTTTATTTTTTAATCAAATTCCAAGTCAAAATAAACTCCTTTATTTTAATTTACAAAAAATAAAAAAAATAAAAAAAAATGAGGTCAACCCTTGATCATAAACCTTTAAAAGAAATAATCAAACAAGCCTTTAAGTCAAACTTCAAACCCAGAATTATATAGTTTAAATATTAAACATTCTGATTCATAATAAAAAGTGATTCTAGTGTAGTGGTAAGGCTTCTAACTTATGACCAATAGGTCAATGGTTCAAAACCTTCTAGCTCCAAATTAATTATTTCATTTTTAAAGGTTGACCAGTCAGCGCCACGCCAGCAGTCAACAGTTGACTAGTAAGCGCCACGTCAGCAGTCAACAGGTGACCAGTCAGCGCCACGTCAGCAGTCAACAGGTGACCAGTCAACGTTTAACCAGTCAACGGTCAACGTTTAACCGTTGACTTTGACCAACAGATTTGTTTTTTATAAAAAAACCTTTTTTTTAATACAAAAAATAAAATAATTTTACACAAACAGTTATGCCCAATTAAATTGTTCTAAATACATATCAATGCATATACAGACTCAAAACAATTAATAATTCGCATAAAGTTTAGCTCTTGATACCACTGTTAGGTTTGTATATAACGCGAACATGCAATCAAATTACAAAAAAAAAACGGAAGCGTAATAAAATCAGATTTTAAAATTTTATACAAACCATCACCATGATCTTTCTTTGTGCACAATTATTAATTAAACGAAATAGATGGAGAATAAAAATTATACCCTTGTAGAATTCTAGCTTCCTCAGGTACAAGTTCACCTCCAATTCCTTCGCGTTTTCCTTGAATTCCATCGATTAAATTCCTTTCTTTGATCAACGTTAGCCACCCAAGTGTTTGGCCTCTAGAGGTGATTCACCAAGAAATAATATTTATTCAAGAAGATGGGTGTTGGCAAAACCCTAGTTTTTATCTCTATAGAAATTGTAAGTACTCTCCACAATTCTTATGCAAGAGTGTGTAACCCTAATCTATGATAAGACTTCTCTTATTTATAGATGTAGGAAAACCCTTCCCTAAACTATTTAGGATTACGGTTTCTATTCTAATTAAACTCCTTTAATTAATTCTGCTCCTAATCCAATTAGTATTCATGAGAAAGTACTTCTATTAATTAATTCTCAATACCTATTAGGAATTAAATAATAGTAATAGCAATAATAATAATAAGACTCCTCTTATTAATTTATATTTAATATTTTCAAAATATTAAATAATAAATATTAAGCTATTTAATTTATTCTATCTCCATAGACTAAATTAAATACACATAACTTATTATTACAATTATGCCATTAATTCTTAAATAAATATTTTCTTTTTGCGGTGTGACCCTTTAGGTTCTCCATATTAAACCAGTTGCGAATAAATCAATTAGAACAATTCTAATCTTATTTAAATAAATAAATTAAACTATTTAATTCATTTAAATAAATAACATTTATTCTACAATAAGGGTAAGCCCCCTTAGCGATTAACGACTTTCCAGAAAATATAAATTTCAACATTAATCATAAAAGAACCTTTCAGTGAATAGTTATCGTACAATTCAATCCTTCTACCATACAATGTCCCAATTAAATATAAGACATGGATTTACTGTCAAATCTTATTTTATTTAATTATATGTATTTCGATTCCCAAATGCACAACTCTAAATAATGCAAATTAGAAACTCCTTTCTAATTTCATTCTGCCTTGGCCAAGGACTACTGAGCTGTCATTTATCGAATCACATAGGACATTCACATCTTTTACTAGACGTGGTAGATTCTTTATTAATCATTCACCTATCTCTATGCACAGCTTATTATACCCAATCATACCTTTTGATATACCCCAAAGGTCTTAAGGCACATGTCAAAGTATAACTCATCATACACAAGATACTATGATGATCTCAAGTCCAAGGATCACTTGTACTACTATCACTATGGGAATTCATATTGACAGGCGAGTAAAACTCCATTAGGTATTCCTTAGCGAGCCATGTTTAGTGAACTTATTCTCCAATAAGCACCTACATACTTGCTTTAGTGTCTCCACACAAATGATTATGAGATCAATCATCCTCTTCCTAAGAGCAAGCAACGTATGTACTAATCTATCCGGATTCACTAATCCCCTTTTTAGTAATCCAACGATTAGGAACGATTTTAGTTTGTGAGCTATCTTGAATTTATATCTCATTAGCATGATCACCATCATGATTCTAAAAGCATTGCTCAAAACTATGGGTTTGTCACATTTAATATAACAACACTATGTAGATAATGTAATATGCCTTTTAAGAAAATCAATTCTTTTATCAATAAATGAATAAGATTACAAAGTATATGCTACATCATATCAAATATGATTGGCTTGTGTGCATACTACTTTTAGAAAATTCAAAGGAGAAGTCAGTACAAGGGGTAATAATAACAACAAGAGGAAGTGGGATACCACTTTTTCTACTAACTTTGGGGAGAAGGGAATAATTACAACAATAACAACAACCCTACCAACAGAAACCATAATAACAAGATGGAACGTTGTGCCACATGTGGAAAGAACCATCTGGGAGTATGTCGTAGGAAGGTGGTTACCTGTTACAGCTGTGGCCATGAGGGACATTATTCCAATGATTATCCCAAGAAGAGTACTAATTAGGGCAATCAATATTATAAGTGTTATAATTGTGGCACAACATGTCACATATCTAGAAATTGTCCAAAGAATAGGAACCAAACCAGGGGAGGAAATCAAACCACAAACAACACCCTCAAACCAACAATAGCAGGAGCTGGAGGCCAGAGTCATCCAACCGTCAGAACATTTAATATGATGATGAGGGATGTTGTTGCTTCACAGGACGTGGTGATAGGTATCATCCCTATTGACACTTTAAATGCATATGTGTTATTCGACTTTGGTGCTACTTGTTCATTTGTGTCTAATAGCTTTGCTACCAATTTGAATATGCCATGCGAAGACTTAGACATACCTTTTAATGTAGAGATTACAAATCGAGAGATAATTCCCGTTAAAACTGTGTATAAAGATTGTAATGTAGAGATTAAGGGACACAAGTTTCTTGTGGACCTCTTTCCTATACAGCTAGGGGAATTCGATATAATCTTAGGCATGGATTGGTTGGTTAATCATAATGCAATGATTGACTGCCATCGGAAATGTGTAAACCTGTTGACTGAGTCGAAATCAAAGGTAGTGTTCAACGGTGGTTGTTCACCTAAACGATCTCGATGTCTGACAGTAATGCAAGCATAAAGATTGCTTAGGAAAGGTTGCACATGTTATTTGGCATATATAGTAGATACTCGAAAGGAAGGAGCAAAGCTAGATCAAATACATGTAGTTAGAGAATTTTCGGATGTGTTTCCAGATGATTTACCAGGTCTACTAATAAGTAGGTTTCATACCTACTTATTGGATACTATTTGGTTTCATTTGATGCTTTTCTAATAGCTATCTAGTGTAAATTCATGCATTTCCCCATCTCCTTCGGTTTTTGATTCACTAGCCTCATTATACGGCTTTTGCATTGTTTTTGGTAATTTTGGCTCGGGATGTTGTGCATTTGTGGATGGGTGCTATTTGATTGTTTGTTGCTTGTGCAGGTCATAACAGTTGAGAAATGATGCAATAGCAGCACTGCAGCAAACTGGCACCCAGCGCAGTTGCGCCCCTTTTACAAAGGGCGCCGGCGCAGCTGCGCCCATCCTGCTCATTCCATGCCCCCGGCGCAGCTGCGCCCCTCTTACAAAGGGCCCCGGCGCAGCTGCGCCTCTCCTGTTCCTGACGTGCCCCTCCTGCGCAGTTGCACCCCTATTGCAAAGGAGGACGGCGCAGCTGCGCCTGTCGCCAGCCGCCCATGCAGCACGTTCCATCCAGCGAAGCAGCATTATCCAGAAATCATGCAATGCCAGATTTTGAGGGATCAGTGGGATTAGCTTTTATTAGTGGGAATCATAATAAGTCAAAAGAAGACAATTTTTGCTTGTATTATTAGCTAATTGAGAATTCAATTTTGGAAGCTCTCCTCTCCTACACGAAAAATAGAATAGTTACTGCATTCTAGCTTCAAACATGGAAATCATCAGCTGAGCATAATTTGCATTTGGGAACTGAAGAATGGAGCTATATGGATGCTGAATTGGAGATTGGGAGCAAGGAATTAACTATCTACACAACTTGGAAAATCATCAGAAGTTGCAGAACGGAAACAGGGAGCTTGAATATTTTCTATTTTTGATTAATTCTCCTATTCTGTAATTATGATGATGAACCAATTGTGCATGATGAACTCTAGTATTGTTATTATGAACTAAATTTAATTCTTGGGATTATAATGGAACTTTTGCATGACTAAGAATTGAAGTGCTTCCTTATTTTTACTAGTTGGTTGTGAAATGAATGTCTAGCATAATCTATACTCCATGTTTAATTGCTTGATCACCAATTATTGTGATAATTTATATGGAATTGAGAAAGGAAGTATAAATTAAGATCTCATTATGCTAGCATATGTTCATAATTATTACATTCCTCGTGAAATTATGTTTCGTGCTTAGGATAGAGATATACCGAAGCACCATGTGTGGTCATTTGAAAACTTGTTCTTAAACCCGTTTGATTGTAATTCACATAGAAATATAGTGTGTTAGTCATCTAGGGTGTTCACATTCATTCTATCAATTGTGGATTTAATGTGATATGGGTATGGTGCATCGAGAGATGGCCATATTTTACTTTCGTGTTTTCGACCAACATTCCATAATAACTAACTAGCAACAATAGGAAGCATGGAAATCTAAATCTGCATTAAGTGAAATTATAATCCCAAGCCTATAAAATCTGTAATTTTTTACCACTAAATTTGTTCTAATTATTTCATTAGTAATTATTAGACTATTTCATCACTAAAAACCGCTTGTTTAAAGAGACCGAACTAATTACAAAATTGGTGTTTGTAGTCATAAATGCAATTCATTTCTTCGTGGGATCGATACTTTACTTACTTTATATTACTTGTGGATCGCGTGCACTTGCGTGTATGAGTTTTATTTGTTATACATACAAATATACCAACAAGTTTTTGGCGCCGTTGCCGGGGAAATGCAATTGTGTTTATAACTTTCATCATCAATTTAAATTAGATTGGTTTTAGTTAAACAAATCTGTTCTTATCCTAATTCTATTTTATTTTCTTCTACATTGTGATAGGTACTCTTGAGTAGTGTATGCATACTCGGTCGAAGAATCCTAACCTATTGCCTTTTGTGGACAACATTGAAAAAAGGGTTCAACAATCAAGGAAGTGTGCTGAAAATACTCTGGAGGATCTAGAACAACCTCAACCAATGGCGGGAGAAGCACAAAAAGCCTTAAGAGATTATGCTACGCCAAGAATCAATGATTTGCAATCAAGTATTTCAAGGCCAGCCATAACAGCCAATTCCTTTGAAATCAAACCAGGGATAATCCATATGATCCAAAATTCTGTCCAATTCGGAGGAATGGTGGTTGATGACCCGAATGAGCACTTGATAAATTTCTTAGAGATATGTGATACATTCAAATTCAGCGGGATCTCGGAAGATGCGGTGAGATTGCGGTTATTCCCATTCACATTGAGGGATAAAGCAAAGAGTTGGCTACACTCACTACCACCCGGATCCATTACTACTTGGCAAGATTTGGCCCAGAAATTCTTAGCAAAGTTCTTCCCACCGGCCAAAACTGCTAAGTTGAGAAATGACATATCCTCATATGAGCAACATCATGGAGAATCCTTGTACGAGACATGGGAGCGGTACAAGGAACTATTGAGAAAGTGCCCACATCACGGTTTGCCCCAATGGATGCAGCTGAACACATTTTACAATGGGTTGAATATTCAAACACGGGCAGGCATCGATGCAGCTGCGGGTGGAGCATTCATTGGTAAAAACTATGACGAAGCTTATGAACTTTTGGAGACTATGGCTGCAAACAACTATCAATGGCCATCCTCCAGATCCACTCAACCAAAAGTGGCAGGGATACTAGAGGTTGACACAGCCATTTCACTTCAAGCCCAGATTTCAGCTATGGCCAAAAAGCTTGACAACATATGCGAAGGTAAAGGTCAGCAAGTTTCCATGATTTGTGAGCTTTGTGCAGGTTCTCACGCTTCGGATCAATGTGCCATCAACGTTGAATCTGTGCACTTTGTGAGCAACTATCAGCGGCCAACAAATCAATATCAGAACAACTACACTCCGGGGAATAAGAATCACCCCAACTTCTCATGGAGCAACCGACAAGACCAACAACAAGCTCCAAAACCTAGCCATCCTCCGGGGTTCCACAATCAGCAACAAGTCACGGCCATTGATAGGAAGGTCGCTGAAATGAGTGAGAATTTGGAGAAATACATGGCCAAAACTGACATGTTGGAGTAAGGCCAAACATTAGGCTTCAAGAATTTGGAAAATCAAATGACTCAATTGTTCAGTCTGTTGTCTAGCAGACCTCAAGGGGCCCTCCCTAGCGATACAGAAGTCAATCCAAGGAGAAATGGGAAGGAGCAATGCCAAGCTGTTACCACCAGAAGTGGAAAGCAGACCCTGCCAGACAGCGCAGCTACGCCACTGTCACACGAGCAGACAGCGCAGCTGCGCCCTTTATCAGCACTGGAACCTATCGGCGCAGCTGCGCCCATTTTACAAAGGGGACCGGCGCAGCTGCGCCCCTCCCCAGAAACTGCCACTGCTGAAATTTTTGAAGAAGAAGAAAGCATTGAGAAATCTGAATCCCCACCCATAAAAAGCACAGAAAAAACTCAACCTCCCCCCACAAGGTATTATCCACCAGTTCCGTATACTCAAAGGCAGCAAAAGCAGAAAATGGACAGGCAATTTTCTAAGTTTCTTGAAGTTTTCAAAAAGCTTCAAATCAACATACCATTTGCAGAAGCTTTGGAACAAATGCCGCTATGCTAAGTTCATGAAAACTATTCTGTCAAGAAAGAAGAAATTGCAAGATTTCGAAATTGTTGCTTTGACAGAGGAATGCAGTGCGGTATTACAAAGGAAGCTACCTCCAAAACTAAAAGATCCAAGCAGTTTCACCATTCCTTGCACCATTGGAGACCTGTCATTCAAGAAATGTTTATGTGATCTTGGTGCAAGCATTAATCTCATGCCATTGTCCGTCTTTACTCAGTTGGGATTACCAGCTCCCAAGCCAACAAATGTCTCTCTTCGGCTAGCAGATCGTTCAGTCACTTATCCGAGAGGTATTGTGGAAGATGTCCTGGTTAAGGTTGATAAGTTCATTTTCCCAGCTGATTTCATAATCCTAGACTTTGAGGAGGACAAGGACATCCCCATCATACTTGGGAGGCCATTTCTAGCTACCGGGAGAACTCTCATTGATGTGCAAAAAGGAGAATTGACAATGAGGGTTCAAGACCAAGAGGTTACCTTTAATGTCTTCAAAGCTATGAAATTTCCAACTGAGGAGGAAGATTGTTTCCGAGTTGACATCATTGAAGAAGCTGTGACCGAGGAATTCATTAAGGCCACACATAGGGACTTGCTTGAGCAGACACTAACAGGAGACATCGACTTGGACAAACCCGAGAACTGTGAGTATGTTCATTTTCTAGATGCAATACCCAGGATGGCAAGATTCAAGGTACCTATTGAACCCTTGAAAGGCTCAAACGATGCCTCATTTCAATTAAAACCATCCAGTGAGGTACCTCCTAAGCTTGATCTCAAACCCCTACCTAGTCATCTCAGGTATGCATTCCTAGGCGTTTCAGATACATTACCTGTCATTATTTCCTCTGCACTAACATCCTTGCAGGAAGACAAGCTGATAAGCATCCTCAGAGAATTTTAAGGGGCTATTGGATGGACCATTGCAGACATAAAAGGAATCAGCCCCGCATTTTGCATGCACAAAATCCTGATGGAAGATGACAGCAAGTCTACCATAGAGCATCAAAGAAGGCTGAATCCTATCATGAAAGAAGTGGTGAAAACAGATATTCTGAAATGGCTAGACGCCGGAATCATTTATCCCATTTCTGACAGTCCATGGGTGAGCCCAGTGCAGTGTGTACCCAAGAAGGGAGGAATAACTGTGGTAAAAAATGAGAACAACGAGCTAATACCAACCCGAACAGTCACGGGGTGGAGAGTTTGCATGGATTATCGAAAGCTCAACAAAGCCACAAGGAAAGATCACTTTCCACTCCCATTCATTGATCAAATGTAGGACCGACTAGCAGGGCATGAGTACTATTGTTTGCTTGACGGATACTCTGGTTATAATCAAATTGCCATTGCTCCAGAGGATCAGGAGAAGACCACTTTTACTTGTCCTTATGGAACTTTTGCTTTCAGGCGAATGTCTTTTGGGTTATGTAATGCTCCTGCCACATTCCAGCGATGCATGATGGCAATATTTTCTGACATGGTGGAAATCAACATGGAGGTCTTCATGGATGACTTCTCAGTGTTCGGAAATTCCTTTGATAGCTGTCTTGAGAATTTAGTCATGGTATTGAAGAGATGCGTGGAAACAAATCTTGTGCTTAATTGGGAGAAATGTCACTTCATGGTTCACGAAGGAATAATTTTGGGTCACAAAGTCTCAGCCAAAGGTTTGGAGGTGGACAAAGCAAAGTTGGAAACTATCGAGAAATTGCCTCCACCAACTTCTGTAAAGGGAGTTCGAAGTTTTTTAGGCCATGCTGGATTCTATCGGAGATTTATCAAAGACAAAATCACAAAACCCCTATGCAATCTATTAGAAAAAGACGTTTTGTTTCTATTCGATGAAAATTGCTTAGCAGCATTTGAGTTGTTGAAACAGAAGTTGACTTCGGCACCTGTGATAGTGGCACCGGATTGGTCTCTTCCATTTGAGCTCATGTGTGATGCTAGTGATTACGCTGTGGGCGTGGTACTAGGACAGCGCAGAGACAAGGTTCTACATGCAGTCTATTATGCCAGCAAAACACTTTCAGAGGCCTAAATGAATTACACCACCACCGAGAAGGAACTACTCGCTGTTGTTTATTCATTCGACCAGTTCCGATCCTATCTCATTGGAACAAAGGTAGTGGTGTACACTGATCATGCAGCAATTCGGTATTTGATCTCAAAGAAAGATGTCAAGCCAAGATTAATCAGATGGATCCTTTTGCTCCAAGAATTTGATTTGGAAATTAAGGACAAGAAAGGTACGGAAAATCTGGTAGCCGATCATCTTTCCAGATTGGACAATCCGGATTTGGAGAGCAAAGAGAAGGTTGAAATAAACGATTGCTTCCCTGATGAGCAGCTATTTGCAGTCACATCTGAGATCCCATGGTTCGCTGATATTGTCAACTATCTTGTGAGTCATGTGCTACCACCGGATCTAACTTCTCAGCAGAAGAAGAAATTCCTGCATGATACAAAGAGATACATGTGGGATGAGCCTTACTTATTCAAACAATGCACAGACCTTGTGATCCGAAGATGCATCCCCGATGTCGAGAGTACCAGTATATTACATGCATGTCATTCTTCTCTGTATGGCGGCCATTATGGAACACAGAGAACTGCAACAAAGGTACTCCAGGCCGGATTTTATTGGCCCACTTTGTTCAAAGATGCCCACCACTTCATCAAGAATTGTGATCGATGCCAACGGGTGGGCAACATCTCCAACCGTAATGAAATGCCACTAAATGTGATCTTGGAGGTGGAAATCTTTGATGTTTGGGGCATAGACTTCATGGTACCATTTCCATCATCCTGCAACAATCTCTATATCCTTCTAGCAGTTGATTACGTATCCAAATGGGTGGAAGCTTCGGCGTTACCAACCAATGATGCTAAGGTGGTTTTGAGGTTCCTATAAAAAAGCATTTTTACCAGGTTTGGCACTCCTCGGGCAATCATCAGTGATGAGGGCAGCCATTTTTGCAACAAACAGATCACAGCCCTCCTGGCCAAATATGGAGTGAGACATAGAATTGCCACAGCATACCATCCACAGACCAATGGTCAAGCCGAAGTATCCAACCGAGAGGTAAAAAGAATTTTGGAAAAGATTGTTAACCCTTCCAGAAAAGATTGGTCTCTAAAGCTAGATGAAGCCTTGTGGGCTTATAGAACTGCATACAAGACACCTCTCGGCATGTCTCCTTACCACATGGTTTATGGCAAGGCTTGTCATATATCGGTTGAATTAGAGCACAAAGCTTACTGGGCCATTAAAAAGTTGAATTTTGACCCATCTGCAGCAGGAGAAAGGAGACTCCTACAGCTAAATGAACTCGATGAGTTCCGATTGCAAGCCTATGAGAATTCGAAACTCTACAAAGAGAAGGTAAAGAGATGGCACGATCGAAAAATCATCGAGAGACAATTTGAACCTGGCCAAGCAGTCTTGCTATTCAACTCCAGGCTCAAGTTATTCCCGGGAAAGCTCAAATCCCGATGGTCGGGTCCCTTTACCATCACTACTGTATTCCTACACGGAGCCATCGAGATTGTTGGAAAGGACAGTAAGCAACCATTCAAGGTTAATGGCCAAAGATTGAAGCACTATTGGGGTGGCGAATTTGATCGCCAAAAATCCTTAGTTGACCTGGCCATGGATTGAGCATCAATGACAGTCGAGCTAACCGACTTTAAAACAAAGCGCTCCTCGGGAGGCAACCCGAGATTACTTTTACTATTTCTATTTTTGGTGCGAATTTTTATTTAGTTTGTGTGATTTCATTTTGACATGCTCGTTTGTTTTTAATTCAGGTGTCCAATCTTGCCCTCATCCGTTTGAGTTGATCACACTTTGAGTTTGGGGGTGCATTGTTCCATTGCAAACACTTGTCGTTGTTTAGAGAAAGAAAAAAAAATTTCAGGATTCCTGAGCTCCAGCGCAGCTGCGCCCCCTCTTCAGTTCAATATTAGCGTAGCTGCGCCGGGCCACCCTCGTCTGCAACATCTGAGCAACTGCGCAGCTGCGCCTCATCATCAGTTCATTTCCGGCGCAGCTGCGCCGGTGTCCGCCTCGATCATCACACGCCTATGCCTAGCGGCAAACGTGGAATGGGGCGAGGAGGCTCTCCAGCTACCTATGCGAGACATCGATAGCGCCATGATCCGAAAGTATAATGTTTGGCGCAGTGGAGAGTCCCGGCCTAATGGGTTGGGTTTTATTGTGGCTGATGAGGTGGAGGAGGCTAGTGAGGAGGGCATGCCTGCCCCGCCAGTGCAGTGGAGGGGCGTCAGTGGACATGAGCGCGACATGCGTCGCCTGCAGCGCCGCATGGACGCGTTGCACACGAGCTTCAGGGATTACAGCGTCTCCTTCGCAGGTGCACTATCGGAGGCGTTCAGTCAGCAGGGGGTCCACATTGAGTTTTCCACATTCAGCTCCGGCATCCCTTATCCTCCGCCCGACACGCCGCCTAGCGGCGCCGAGGACGCTTCTTAGGGGAGTACTCTTTACCCTATTATCTCCAATGAGGACATTGCATATTTTAAGTTTGGGGGTATTAGGCTTGCCTAGTTATTTTATGATGCTTTAAATTATCTATTTTTATTGTTAGCTATTTGCTTTATTGTTATTTATTGTTATTTTAGGTATTTGTTTCCTTATTTTCGAAAAAAAAAAACTAATGGTGAATTTCTCATGCATATCATATCACATCATGTAGTTTAGTTGCATGATCCTCTTATTTTGATTAGTATGCATCCCCACATGCCTGTGATGAAAACTTTTTGATTTTGCTAACTGTTAAGACTTTGGGTCGGATGCCATGATACATTGCAACTCTTGTCTTGCGTTTGCTGTGATAAACCGGTTTGCACGTTCTCAGTAGTTTTCTAACTAAGTAGCCCAAAGATTCGCATAATTGAGTTCTGGAGAGAATTGGTTGTGTTTTTAATGATTGTGGCAATTGTGGGAAATATTAGTTGAAATCACACGTGTTCAAGTTTGGGGGAGTACTTAGTAGAGTATTTATGCAACGAAATGGAGCGTAAAACGCATTCGTTGATAAAAAAAAATAAAAATAAAAATAAAAAAAAATGTGTTTTAATAAAGACTTGGCCAGCCTAGTTTTGTGGCCTTTGATATTCGAGTAAGTACACCCTAGGGGATGTCTCTACACCTAGCGCCCTAAGACCAATTGGTTTGGGAGTCGTTGGCCGAAAGCTCGTTACATGGGTATCATTGAATAGCCTAAGGGAACTAGGCATTGCACGACCAAGCGTCATGGTCCGAATAATGTCTAAGTCGATCCCCACATTTTGAACATAGCGTGATTTTAACTATATTTACCCCAATTGTCTTTTAGAGGTTCGATTATATAAATTTTCCCTAAGAAACATATTATGAGAATCGATTGGGATTACTATAGTTTGATGATTACTACACACACACACTTTATCATTCACCACAGAATTTGAGTTGCACGGGTATCACGGTACACGGACCAAGTTTTGATGTGTCGCTAGATTCTTCTGAGGCAAATCTTGTGGATTGCTTGCTAATTGATGAGGGTCATGGTGCATTCTTATTACATTGCATTCATATTTGCATTCATGTTTGCATTCATTTCGTTGTATTAGCTTGAGGAAAAGCAACAATTCAAGTTTGGGGGTATTTGATAAGTAGGTTTCATACCTACTTATTGGATACTATTTGGTTTCAATGTGCATGGTGCATTCTTATTACATTGCATTCATATTTGCATTCATGTTTGCATTCATTTCGTTGTATTAGCTTGAGGACAAGCAACAATTCAAGTTTGGGGGTATTTGATAAGTAGGTTTCATACCTACTTATTGGATACTATTTGGTTTCATTTGATGCTTTTCTAATAGCTATCTAGTGTAAATTCATGCATTTCCCGATCCCTTTCGGTTTTTGATTCACTAGCCTCATTATACGGCTTTTGCATTGTTTTTGTTAATTTTGGCTCGGGATGTTGTGCATTTGTGGATGGGTGCTATTTGATTGTTTGTTGCTTGTGCAGGTCATAACAGTTGAGAAATTATGCAATAGCAGCACTGCCGCAAACTGGCACCCGGCGCAGCTGCGCCCCTTTTACAAAGGGCGCCGGCGCAGCTGCGCCCATCCTGCTCATTCCATGCCCCCGGCGCAGCTGCGCCCCTCTAACAAAGGGCCCCGGCGCAGCTGCGCCCCTCCTGTTCCTGCCGTGCCCCTCCTGCGCAGCTGCGCCCCTATTGCAAAGGAGGACGGCGCAGCTGCGCCTGTCGCCAGCCGCCCATGCAGCACGTTCCATCCAGCGAAGCAGCATTATCCAGAAATCATGCAATGCCAGATTTTGAGGGATCAGTGGGATTAGCTTTTATTAGTAGGAATCATAATAAGTCAAAAGAAGACAATTTTTGCTTGTATTATTAGCTAATTGAGAATTCAATTTTGGAAGCTCTCCTCTCCTACACGAAAAATAGAATAGTTACTGCATTCTAGCTTCAAACTTGGAAATCATTAGCTGAGCATAATTTGCATTTGGGAACTGAAGAATGGAGCTATATGGATGCTGAATTAGAGATTGGAAGCAAGGAATTAACTATCTACACAACTTGGAAAATTATCAGAAGTTGCAGAACGGAAACAGGGAGCTTGAATATTTTCTATTTGTGATTAATTCTCCTATTCTGTAATTATGATGATGAACCAATTGTGCATGATGAACTCTAGTATTGTTATTATGAACTAAATTTAATTCTTGGGATTATAATGGAACTTTTGCGTGACTAAGAATTGAAGTGCTTCCTTATTTTTACTAGTTGGTTGTGAAATGAATGTCTAGCATAATCTATACTCCATGTTTAATTGCTTGATCACCAATTACTGTGATAATTTATATGGAATTGAGAAAGGAAGTATAAATTAAGATCTTATTATGCTAGCATATGTTCATAATTATTACATTCCTCATGAAATTATGTTTCGTGCTTAGGATAGAGATATACCGAAGCACCATGTGTGGTCATTTGAAAACTTGTTCTTAAACCCGTTTGATTGTAATTCACATAGAAATATAGTGCGTTAGTCATCTAGGGTGTTCACATTCATTCTATCAATTGTGGATTTAATGTGATATGGGTATGGTGCATCGAGAGATGGCCATATTTTACTTTCATGTTTTCGACCAACATTCCATAATAACTAACTAGCAACAATAGGAAGCATGGAAATCTAAATCTGCATTAACTGAAATTATAATCCCAAGCCTATAAAATCTGTAATTTTTTACCACTAAATTTGTTCTAATTATTTCATTAGTAATTATTAGACTATTTCATCACTAAAAACCGCTTGTTTAAAGAGACCGAACTAATTACAAAATCGGTGTTTGTAGTCATAAATGCAATTCATTTCTTCGTGGGATCGATACTTTACTTACTTTATATTACTTGTGGATCGCGTGCACTTGCGTGTATGAGTTTTATTTGTTATACATACAAATATACCTACATCTACCTCCAGATAGGGAGATCGAGTTTGTTATCGATCTTGCACCTGGTACGTCGCCAGTTTCGAAGGCACCGTACAGGATGGCACCAGTAGAGTTGAAGGAGTTACTTGTACAGTTACAAGAACTCTTAGACAAAAAATACCTACAACCTAGTGTTTCACCTTGGGGAGCACCGATGTTGTTTGTCAAGAAGAAGGATGGAACTTTAAGGTTATGCGTTGACTATAGAGAATTAAATAAGTTGACCATAATGAACAAATATCATTTACCACGAATTGATGATTTGTTTGACCAGTTGAAAGGGGCCGGACACTTTTCGAAGATTGACTTATGATCAGGTTATCATCAGTTAAAGGTAAGAAAAGAAGATGTGTCGAAGACAGCGTTTAGGACACGCTACGGACATTATGAGTTTCTTGTGATGTATTTTGGATTAACAAATGCGCCGGCAGCATTCATGGACTTGATGAACCGAGTGTTTAAACCATGCTTAGACAAATTTGTCGTAGTGTTCATCGATGATATTTTAGTATACTCGAGAACAAAGGAGGAGCATGTTGAACACTTACCCTGTTTGTATCGGATGACATATGGAAATGTCTCGATAAATTCCATCCACCGAGCATGTCGCTTGTTCAACTTGTGATCTGTTAGGTTTGTATGTAACGCAAACATGCAATCAGATTACATAAATAGAGCGGAAGCGCGACAAAAACGGATTTTAAAATTTTTATACAAACCATCACCATGATCATTCTTTATGCACAATTATTAATTAAACGAAAGAGATAGAGAATAAGAATTATACCCTTGTAGAATTCTAGCTTCCTCAGGTACAAGTTCAACTCCAATTCCTTCGCGTTCTCCTTGAATTCAACGGTGTGATTCTTTCCTTTGATCAATGTTAGCCACCCAAGTGTTTGGCCTCTAGAGGTGATCCACCAAGGAAGAACAAATATTCAAGAAGTTGGGTGTTTGGCAAAACCCTAGTTTCTATCTCTATAGAAATTGTAAGTACTCTCCACAATCTAATGTAAGAGTGTGTAACCCTAATCTATGATAAGACTTCTCTTATTTATAGATGTAGGAAAACCCCTTCCCTAAACTATTTAGGATTAGGGTTTCTATTTTAATTAAACTCCTTTAATTATATTCCTAATCCAATTAGGAATTAATGAGAGAGAGAGTACTTCTATTAATTAATTCTCAATCCCTATTAGGAATTAAATAATAGTTATATTAATTAATTCCCAATCCCTATTAGGAATTAAATAATAGTAATATTAATTAATTCCCAATCCCTATTAGGAATTAAATAATAGTAATAGTAATAATAATAATAAGACTCCTCTTATTAATTTATATTTAATATTTCCAAAATATTAAATAATAAATATTAAGCTATTTAATTTATTCTATTTTCATAGATTAAATTAAATACACTTAACTTATTATTACAATTATGCCATTTACTTCTTAAATAAATATTTTCCTTTTGCGGTGTGACCCTTTAGGTTCTCCATATTAAACCGGTTGTGAATAAATCAATTAGAACAATTCTAATCTTATTTAAATAAATAAATTAAACTATTTAATTCATTTAAATAAATAATATTTATTCTACAATAAGGGTAAGCCCCCTTAGCGATCAACGACTTTCCAGATAATATAGATTTCAACATTAATCACAAAAGAACCTTTGAGTAAATAGTTACCGTACAATTCAATCCTTCTACCATACAATGTCCCAATTAAATATAAGACATGGAATTTCTGTCAAGTCTTATTTTATTTAATTATATGTATTTCGATTCCCAAATGCACAACTCTAAATAATGCAAATTAGAAACTCCTTTCTAATTTCATTCTGCCTTGGCCAAGGACTACTGAGTTATCATTTATCGAATCACATAGGACATTCACATCTTTTACTAGACGTGGTAGATTCTTTGTTGATCATTCACCTATCTCCATGTACAACTTATTATACCCAATCATACCCTTTGATATACCCTAAAGGTCTTAAGGGACATGTCAAAGTATAACTTATCATACACAAGATACTATGATGATCTCAAGTCTAAGGATCACTTGTACTACTATCACTAGAGGAATTCCTATTGACAGCCGAGTAAAACTCCATTAGGTATTCCTTAGCGAGTCACGTTCAGTGAACTTATTCTCCAATAAGCACCTACATACTTGCTTTAGTGTCTCCACACAAATGATTATGAGATCAATCATCCTCTTCATAAGAGCAAGCAACGTATGTACTAATCTATCCGGATTCACTAATCCCCAATTTAGTAATCCAACGATTATGAACAATTTTAGTTTGTGAGCTATCTTGAATTTAGATCTCATTAGCATGATCACCATCATGATTCTAAAAGCATTGCTCAAAACTATGGGTTTATCACATTTAATATAAAAGCACCATGTAGATAATATAAAATGCCTTTTAATAAAAATCAATTCCTTTATTAAATAAATGAATAAGATTACAAAGTATATGCTATATCATATCAAATATGATTGGCTTGTGTGCATACTACTTTCAATCTCCCACTTGCGCTAAAGTCAATCGCCATGGTATCTAATACCCATCTTCTCTAAGTGACGATCAAACTGCTGTTGAGTTAAAGCTTTAGTAAATGGATCTGCAATGTTGTCTTGAGAGTCCACACGCTCCAGGGTGACATCTCCTCTTTCAATGATCTCTCTAATCAAATGAAACCGCCGCAACACGTGTTTGGATTTCTGATGAGACCTGGGTTCCTTAGCCTGCGCAACAGCTCCGTTGTTGTCACAGAATAAAGGTACGGCTCCTCTAATGCTAGGAACCACTCCAAGTTCAGTTATGAACTTCTTCATCCAAACAGCTTCCTTTGCAGCTTCACTTGCAGCTATGTACTCTGCCTCTGTCACTGAATCAGCAACTGTTTGCTGCTTGGAACTCTTCCAACTCACTGCGCCACCGTTTAAGGTAAACACGTACCCTGAAACGGATTTACTGTCATCTTGGTCCGTTTGAAAACTTGAGTCTGTATAGCCCTCTAGTTTCAATTCAGACCCACCGTAGACAAGAAATACATCCTTAGTTCTTCTCAAGTACTTTAGGATGTTTTTCACTGCCTTCCAGTGCTCTTCTCCTGGATTCGACTGATATCTGCTTGTTACACTAAGTGCATGAGCGACATCTGGTCTAGTACATATCATACCGTACATGATAGATCCTATTGCAGAAGCATAAGGAATCTTACTCATACGGTCTCTCTCCTCAGGTGTCTTTGGGGCCTGTTTCTTGGAGAGATGTATTCCATGGCTCATCGGCATGAGACCTCTCTTGGAATCTTCCATGCTAAACTTCTTTAGCATCGAGTCAATGTACTTTCCTTGGGTCAAGCCCAGCATCCTTTTAGATCTATCTCTATAGATCTTTATCCCCAAAATATAGGATGCCTCACCCAAGTCCTTCATGGAGAAGTGTTTAGATAACCAAATTTTGATCGACTGTAGCATAGGAACATCATTCCCTATCAATAATATGTCATCAATATATAATACAAGGAATGAAACAGCGCTCCCACTAACCTTCTTGTACACACAAGGTTCATCCTCATTTTTGATAAAATCAAACCTTTTGATTATCTCATCAAAACGGATGTTCCACCTTCGAGAAGCTTGCTTCAATCCATAAATGGATCGTTGTAGCTTACAGACTTGGTTTGTTCCAACCGTTGAAACAAAACCCTCTGGCTGTATCATATATACATTCTCCTCAAGCTCTCCATTGAGGAAGGCCGTTTTCACGTCCATTTGCCAGATCTCATAGTCATAATAAGCTGCAATTGCAAGCAAAATCCGAATGGACTTGAGCATAGCTACTGGCGAGAAGGTTTCATCATAGTCAACTCCTTGTCTTTGTTTGAAACCTTTTGCAACCAGTCGGGCCTTATAGGTCTCTACCTTGCCATCTGCCCCAATCTTTCTCTTAAAGACCCATTTACACCCAATAGGCTTAATGCCCTCAGGTGGTGAAACCAAAGTCCATACTTGGTTTTCATACATGGAGTCCATCTCGGATTTCATGGCTTCTAGCCATTTCTCTGAGTCAGTACTACTCATAGCCTCTTCGTAAGTCAATGGATCATCATCATCTATGATGCGTACCTCATCATCATCCTCTATGATGAATCCATACCTCTCAGGTATCTTCGGTACTCTTCCAGATTTACGAATAGGTAATGGTACAGTAGGTTCTTCTACTTGGTCAGGTACCTGACTTTGATCCGTAGTATTTTGTGGTTCTTGAACTTCTTCAAGATATATCTTACTCCCACTGACCCCTTCGAGGATAAACTCCTTTTCCAAGAAGGCAGCGTGTTTCGCTACAAACACCTTTTGATCATTGGGATGATAGAAATAATACCCTACAGTTTTTTTAGGGTAACCCACAAATTTACACTTGTCGGATCTAGTCTTTAGCTTATCATGCTCAAACCTTTTGACATAAGCTGGACAACCCCAAGTCTTAACATACTTAAGATTTGGTTTCCTCCCTGTCCATAATTCATATGGGGTCTTTGGGACGGATTTGGTAGGTACCTTGTTAAGTAGATATGCAGCCGTTTCTAGGGCATAACCCCAGAAGGATATTGGAAGGTCGGTAAAACTCATCATGGAACGAACCATGTCCAACAATGTTCGATTTCTCCTTTCAGATACACCATTCAACTGTGGCGTTCCTGGTGGAGTCCATTGTGAGATTATACCATTTTCTTTGAGACAATTGAGAAACTCATTGGTCAAGTATTCCCCTCCTCGATCCGATCGAAGAATCTTAATACTTTTACCAGTTTGTTTCTCTACTTCACTTCTGAATTCTTTGAACTTTTCAAACGATTCAGATTTGTATTTCATTAAATACACATATCCAAATCTAGAATGATCATCAGTGAAAGTAATAAAATAAGAATACCCTCCTCGTGCATTCGTTGTCATAGGTCCACATACGTCTGTGTGTACCAACGCTAACAACTCTGTAACTCTTTCTCCTTTTCCACTAAAAGGAGATTTAGTCATCTTACCCATGAGACAAGATTCACAAGTTGGATATGATTCATAATCAGATAGCTCTAAAAGCCCATCTTTATGCAACTTGGATAATCTTGTTTCATTGATATGACCGAGTCTACAGTGCCACATAAAGGTATAATTAACATCATCTCTTTTTCTTTTCTTAGTTTGTTCAATTTGAAGTATATTTTCATGCAAGTCAAGTATGTAAAGTCCATTCAGTAAATTGCCAACACCATATAAAACATTTTTATTATAAATAGAACAACTGTTGTTCTTTATTATAATATCAAAACCATCCATATCCAATACAGAAATTGAAATAATGTTTCTAATGAGTGTTGGAACATAATAACAGTTATTTAAACTAATGAACTTGCCCGAAGGCAGTGCTAAACAATAAGTCCCTACAGCCAATGCAGCAACCTTTGCTCCATTTCCCACTCGTAGGACGACTTCATCCTTGTTCAGCTTTCTACTTCTGCTTAGTCCCTGCATATTATTACATATGTGAGAACTACAGCCGGTATCCAATACCCAAGTAGAATTTTGACTTTCAGAAAAATTAATTTCAATCATGAACAAACCTAGATCGGAAGTTGAAGCTTCTCCAAGCTTCTTTTGGCCCGCAAGATACTCTTTGCAGTTCCTCTTCCAGTGTCCCGGCTTATTGCAATGGTAGCAAATTCCTTTGCTATCTGGATCAGGTTTCTTTTTATCCTTTCCCTTCGCCTTGCCCTTAGCCTTCTTGTTTTTCTTCTTTTCAGAAGATACCTTGGGCCTCTTCCTTTTCTTGGAAGAATCATCCACTAGTAAGACTTGGTTCTTGTTGGATGAGAAGTGACCTTCAGTAGTTTTCAGCATGTTAAGTAGCTCAGGCAAGCTGACATCCAACTTATTCATGTGAAAATTCACAACAAATTGTGAGAAGGTGTCCGGGAGTGACTGCAAGATCAAATCTTGGCTTAACTCCCCATCCATCACGAACCCAAGCTGTCCAAGTTGTTCAATCAGATTGATCATTTTAAGGACATGAGTCTTAACAGCAGTGCCCTCAGTCATACGAGATCGGAAGAGCTCCTTAGATATCTGATATCTTGCAGTCCTACTTTGCTCACCATACAACTCTTTGAGGTGCAGCAATATAGTAGGAGCATCCATAGTTTCATGCTGACGCTGAAGCTCGTTACTCATGGATGCGAGCATGATGCATTGAGCCAAGATTGCATCATCTTGCCACTTTCTGAAAGTAGCAATCTCTTCCTCAGAGGCTGTTTCTGCAACATTTGCAGGGACTGGCGAATTTAGGACATAAGAAATCTTTTCAGCAGTGAGAACAATTCTCAGATTCCTTAACCAGTCCGTGTAATTCGGTCCGGTCAGTTTGTTAGCATCTAGTATGCTACGCAGTGATAGTGAGTTTGACATTTTTAAATTCTGCATGTGAAATAGACAACATTTTAGCATACATTCATTTAATTAATTACCAAAATAAATTAGGTCTTTATTTTAAATTGGTATCTCCCACTATTTTCATCAAACTATATTACCCTCATTATATAGTTCGGCAAATCTAATTAAAGATTTGCTAGTGATAATAAGGATCCCATTTCAAATGTATATAGCCTTGTGTGACACAACAAACTATATATAAATAAATAGGTAGACAACTATTGTCAATTACATCACTATGTAACTCCTTGTATTTTGCCTCTTAGATTATTTTGATCAAGTGTGACACATCCGAATCAAAATTATCTAAGTTAAGTCCAACCTAGCACTTCCATATATTCGAAAGAAAAACACTGTCCTTGTGTGACACAACAAAACAGTATCGTTCAGTCTATGTATAAGCATCAAATGTGATAAAGCAACATCTTAAATATTTAATACTTGCCTTGTGTGACACAACAAACTCATATTAAATATTTAATACTCTATCGCTTTACCATGCTAGAAGGCGACGTTCGATATTCTAAATATCTTTGAACGCTTAGGACTTAATATAATTACTTTGAAGGATTTGTTATTATTAGTCTCATCTTGTTTAGCGCGCATGCACATATATATATAAAATACGCGTCATATTATTTGACATGCGAAGCATGTGGGATAATATATAATATATATATACTAAGCATGCACATATAGAATACTATATTCTACCCGGATTGATTATGGACTTTTATTCTAGTTTGGTTCACTAGAGCCACCAAGTGAACCAAAGGTCAAACCTAGGGTGCAAGAATTAAATTTAAATATAACTATTACATTTAAATCCCGGGCTCCATTACAAACGGGTCTTCAAGCGCTCCTTGCTCCTTGGTCTCCAATTCTTCAAAAATAATTCTAACTAATCCTATTACATAAACTATTTAAAATAAATAGAAACCTTGATCAGCAGTCAAGGGGAAGTACATAGGAGGGAGATAGAATTTACATTAAGAAAAATTAGAGAAGACGAGGTACGCAGACCCCATTTATAAAAACCCATACATTCAAGCATCCTCTAAAATAATTCCAATCACACATTGGTCAATAATCCATAATCAATCCCTATTTATTATCATACATATCTCTATATGTATCAATAAATAACATTCATCTCATGAATAATAAAATCATTCTACACATATATGAGTATCATTTAATGGGCAATTTTAAGTTGCATGAAATCCAATTTCAAGATTAAAATAAACTCTTTATTTTAATTATAAAATTATTAGGAATATTATATATATATATATATATATATATATATATATATAACCACGGTATATATTATATATATATAATCATATGATACATATGTTATATATATAATCCGTTACATATGTTATATATATATATAATCTGTTACATATGTTATACATATATAATCCGTTACATATATTATATATATAAATCCGTTATATATTATATATATATAATATATGTAATCCGTTACTAATTATATATATATATATACATGTGTAATCCATTACTAATCACCCATTTAATTAAATCAAGTGATTTCGTTTTTCATAAAATAATAATTTTACACAACTAATTATGCCCAATAAATTATTCTAAATACATACCCATATATAAATAGAATCAAAACAATTAATAATTCGCATAAAGATTGGCTCTTGATACCACTGTTAGGTTTGTATGTAACGCAAACATGCAATCAGATTACATAAATAGAGCGGAAGCGCGACAAAAACGGATTTTAAAATTTTTATACAAACCATCACCATGATCGTTCTTTATGCACAATTATTAATTAAACGAAAGAGATAGAGAATAAGAATTATACCCTTGTAGAATTCTAGCTTCCTCAGGTACAAGTTCAACTCCAATTCCTTCGCGTTCTCCTTGAATTCAACGGTGTGATTCTTTCCTTTGATCAATGTTAGCCACCCAAGTGTTTGGCCTCTAGAGGTGATCCACCAAGGAAGAACAAATATTCAAGAAGTTGGGTGTTTGGCAAAACCCTAGTTTCTATCTCTATAGAAATTGTAAGTACTCTCCACAATCTAATGTAAGAGTGTGTAACCCTAATCTATGATAAGACTTCTCTTATTTATAGATGTAGGAAAACCCCTTCCCTAAACTATTTAGGATTAGGGTTTCTATTTTAATTAAACTCCTTTAATTATATTCCTAATCCAATTAGGAATTAATGAGAGAGAGAGTACTTCTATTAATTAATTCTCAATCCCTATTAGGAATTAAATAATAGTTATATTAATTAATTCCCAATCCCTATTAGGAATTAAATAATAGTAATATTAATTAATTCCCAATCCCTATTAGGAATTAAATAATAGTAATAGTAATAATAATAATAAGACTCCTCTTATTAATTTATATTTAATATTTCCAAAATATTAAATAATAAATATTAAGCTATTTAATTTATTCTATTTTCATAGATTAAATTAAATACACTTAACTTATTATTACAATTATGCCATTTACTTCTTAAATAAATATTTTCCTTTTGCGGTGTGACCCTTTAGGTTCTCCATATTAAACCGGTTGTGAATAAATCAATTAGAACAATTCTAATCTTATTTAAATAAATAAATTAAACTATTTAATTCATTTAAATAAATAATATTTATTCTACAATAAGGGTAAGCCCCCTTAGCGATCAACGACTTTCCAGATAATATAGATTTCAACATTAATCACAAAAGAACCTTTGAGTAAATAGTTACCGTACAATTCAATCCTTCTACCATACAATGTCCCAATTAAATATAAGACATGGAATTTCTGTCAAGTCTTATTTTATTTAATTATATGTATTTCGATTCCCAAATGCACAACTCTAAATAATGCAAATTAGAAACTCCTTTCTAATTTCATTCTGCCTTGGCCAAGGACTACTGAGTTATCATTTATCGAATCACATAGGACATTCACATCTTTTACTAGACGTGGTAGATTCTTTGTTGATCATTCACCTATCTCCATGTACAACTTATTATACCCAATCATACCCTTTGATATACCCTAAAGGTCTTAAGGAACATGTCAAAGTATAACTTATCATACACAAGATACTATGATGATCTCAAGTCTAAGGATCACTTGTACTACTATCACTAGAGGAATTCCTATTGACAGCCGAGTAAAACTCCATTAGGTATTCCTTAGCGAGTCACGTTCAGTGAACTTATTCTCCAATAAGCACCTACATACTTGCTTTAGTGTCTCCACACAAATGATTATGAGATCAATCATCCTCTTCATAAGAGCAAGCAACGTATGTACTAATCTATCCGGATTCACTAATCCCCAATTTAGTAATCCAACGATTAGGAACAATTTTAGTTTGTGAGCTATCTTGAATTTAGATCTCATTAGCATGATCACCATCATGATTCTAAAAGCATTGCTCAAAACTATGGGTTTATCACATTTAATATAACAGCACCATGTAGATAATATAAAATGCCTTTTAATAAAAATCAATTCCTTTATTAAATAAATGAATAAGATTACAAAGTATATGCTATATCATATCAAATATGATTGGCTTGTGTGCATACTACTTTCATGATGTCCTTTCAAGTACTTCAAGGATTCATGATCAGTGTGAATCACGAACTCTTTAGGCCAAAGGTAGTGTTGCCACGTCTCCAACGCTCGAACCAATGCATACATCTCCTTGTCATAAGTATGATAGTTTAAAGCTGCCCCACTTAACTTCTCGCTAAAATATGCCACTAGTTTCCCTTCCTGCATTAACATAGCTCCAATCCCTAAACCTGAAGCATCACACTCAATCTCAAAAGTCTTAGCAAAGTTAGGTAAAACGAGTAAAGGAGCGTTAGTTAATTTATCTTTAATTAATTTAAACGCATTTTCTTGTTCTCCACCCCACTTAAAACCCACACTCTTTTTGATTACTTCCGTCAATGGTGCTATGATGTCGCTGAAATTCTTCACAAAACGTCGGTAGAAACTAGCTAGTCCATGGAAACTACGAACTTGACTCACATTTGTTGGACTCCGCCATTCTTGGATTGCACGTATTTTCTCCTCATCCACTTGAACTCCCTGTGAACTCACAACAAATACAAGAAAAACAATTCTATCCGTACAAAACGTGCACTTATCCATGTTAGCAAATAACTTTTCCTTACGAAGTACATCTAAAACAGATTTTAAATGCAATGCATGTTCTCCCAAGTTTTTGCTATAGATCAAGATGTCATCAAAGTACACAACCATAAAATTTCCAATGAACGGACGCAAAACATGGTTCATTAATCTCATGAAAGTACTAGGAGCATTAGTTAGACCAAAAGGTAACACTAACCACTCATACAACCCATATTTGTCTTGAAAGCCGTTTTCCATTCATCACCCTCATGCATATGAATTTGATGATACCCACTTTTTAAATCAATTTTTGAAAATACACAAGAACCATGCAATTCATCTAACATATCATCTAAACGTGGAATGGGATGTCGATACTTTACCGTAATCTTATTTACCGCTCGACAGTCAATGCACATGCGCCACTTCCCATCCTTTTTAGGCACTAAGATCATTGGAACTGCACATGGACTCATGCTTTCCCTCACGAACCCCTTCTCCATGAGTTCGCCAACTTGCTTTTGCAACTCCTTTGTTTCCTTGGGATTGCTCCGATAAGCTGGACGGTTAGGAATAGTCGCATCGGGTATGAAGTCAATTTGATGCTCAATTCCCCGAATAGGTGGTAATCCTTGTGGAAGCTCCTCGGGAAATACATCTTTATAATCCTGCAAAAGAGATGACACAACACTAGGCAAAGAAGAATCGTTAGCATTAGTGTTCAAAAGCGCCTCCTTATACCGACGTATAATCATCGGTTGTTTAGCATCTAAAGCTCGCCTCACATCGCTCTTTTTTCCATAGATATTTGTTTTTTGCTCCTCATCTTTTCTTTTCTCTCTTTCTTTTTCCCTTTTATTTTTCCCCTTAATATTCTTTTTCTCTTGATTTTTCTTTTCTTCACTCTCTTTTCTTGAAACAAAATCTTTCTGCAAGTGAATTTGATCCTCATGAGCTTGCTTTGGCGACATAGGACAAAGAGTAACCTTCCGTTGGTTGTGCACGAAAGAATACTCATTTGTAAAACCATCATGCTTCACACGCCTATCAAATTGCCATGGCCTCCCAAGTAATAAGTGACCTGCTTGCATTGGAACCACATCACATAGGACTGCATCCATATAACGACCAATAGTAAATGGAACCAAAACCTGTTTTGTAACCCTTACATCTCCATTGTCGTTGAGCCATTGCAAACGGTACGGTTGGGGATGTCTTGATGTAGTCAATCCTAACTTTTCAACCATGATGGTACTAGCCACATTCGTGCAACTTCCTCCATTTATTACCACGCAACAAACCTTTCCATTTACCAGACACCTAGTATGGAAAAGATTCTCCCGCTGTTCACTACTTTCTTCTTTCACCTGTGTACTAAGAGTTCTCCTCGTAACTAGAATCTCCCCATATACAGCAACCTCCCTGTCATCCACCTCCCCTAGTGGTGGCATAGAATTAGTGTCACTTTCTTCCCCTTCGGTCTCCACCTCACCATCATCGCGAACAAGCATAGTTCTCCGATTTGGGCACTGGCTCGAAATATGACCTCTGCCTTGACATTTAAAACATACAATGTCACGATTTCTGTTGGAAGAAGTCTCACTTTTAACTTAATTTCCCCGATTGGATGTCTCTTGTTTCGGCTCAATTTTTGATTTGCCCATGAATGACTTCTCCTCCCTTTTTGGTACATTGGGTTTCCATGAATTTGTAGTGGAAATTGAACGTGGATTACCTCTCCTCTTAAGCTGCTTCTCAATCTTAATGGCCACGTGTACCATATCCTCAAGCATCACATAATGTTGTCTTTCCACCAAATCTGAGATCTCCCAATTCAAACTTACTGCAAATCTAACCATAGTCGCCTCGCGGTCCTCCACAACATTGGCTCGGGCCATCATAACCTCCATATCTTTGTAGTAATCCTCCACGCTTCGACTACCTTGCTTAAAAGTTTGCAAATTTTGATACAGCTCCCGATGGTAGTGACTTGGTACAAACCTCTTCTTCATTACCGCTTTCATCTCTGCCCACGTTTCAATCGGATGCTCGTCACATCTCCTCCTACTAGTCTTCAACTGATCCCACCAAGTTACGGCGTAGTCAGTAAATTCTGTAGCTGCCAACTGTACCTTTTTGCGTTCTGAATAGTTGTGGCATTCGAACACCCATTCTACCTTCTTTTCCCATTCCAAATAAGCCTCAGGATCACTCCTCCCTTGGAAAGACGAAATTTTCAATTTAATGCTTCCCAAGTTACCATCTACTCGATTTCTTTCTTTTCTATTATCCCTATACCTTCTATCCCTGGCCTCAAACCGCCGCCGAAAATTTGGGTCAAAATCCCCTTCATAGGATTCCTCTCCGTTATCCCTATGCTCCTCTTTCCAATTTTTTTCCTCCTTTTGAGAACCCAAAATAATCTGTGAATGCTCCCTTTAAACACTTTCCATCCTCTCAAATCTATCCTCAAAGCATTGGATGTCTCTTGTTTCGGCTCAATTTTTGATTTGCCCATGAATGACTTCTCCTCCCTTTTTGGTACATTGGGTTTCCATGAATTTGTAGTGGAAATTGAACGTGGATTACCTCTCCTCTTAAGCTGCTTCTCAATCTTAATGGCCACGTGTACCATATCCTCAAGCATCACATAATGTTGTCTTTCCACCAAATCTGAGATCTCCCAATTCAAACCTACTGCAAATCTAACCATAGTCGCCTCGCGGTCCTCCACAACATTGGCTCGGGCCATCATAACCTCCATATCTTTGTAGTAATCCTCCACGCTTCGACTACCTTGCTTAAAAGTTTGCAAATTTCGATACAACTCTCGATGGTAGTGACTTGGTACAAACCTCTTCTTCATTACCGCTTTCATCTCTGCCCATGTTTCAATCGGATGCTCGTCACATCTCCTCCTACTAGTCTTCAACTGATCCCACCAAGTTACGACGTAGTCAGTAAATTCTGTAGCTGCCAACTGTACCTTTTTGCATTCTGAATAGTTGTGGCATTCGAACACCCATTCTACCTTCTTTTCCCATTCCAAATAAGCCTCAGGATCACTCCTCCCTTGGAAAGACGAAATTTTCAATTTAATGCTTCCCAAGTTACCATATACTCGATTTCTTTCTTTTCTATTATCCCTATACCTTCTATCCCTGGCCTCAAACCGCCGCCGAAAATTTGGGTCAAAATCCCCTTCATAGGATTCCTCTCCGTTATCCCTATGCTCCTCTTTCCAATTTTTTTCCTCCTTTTGAGAACCCAAAATAATCTGTGAATGCTCCCTTTAAACACTTTCCATCCTCTCAAATCTATCCTCAAAGCATTCTAACTTCCGAATTACTTGTTGTAGAAGAACGTCTGTTTCCACCTTGGATTCCCCATTTTGATCTTTTGTTGAAGATCCTTCGCCAAACAACCCCTTATCCTTCATACCAGACATGATTAGCTACAAAATAAAGATTAGCAGAAAGAAATAATTTTTCCTCACCACTCCCTTACGTGTTTCGCTCGACAATAATGAATCTCTCGTATATACACTCAACTAGGCTTTTACCCTCGAATAATCTCACCAATCTTGCCTTTTACCTCTAATTATTCTCTCTAATAGGTTCTTTTCGAATTTTCCTAGCAAAACTCTCAGTTCTACTAATCAATTCAAAGTAACTTATCACGAACAATATAGTCGGTATGAATAGAAGTAGCAACAATCTCGACTACAGAATTTGAAACGAATTCTACGAACAAATTGAAACAATTGAAATAATAAAATTTTTTATACTCTTTTTTTTTTGCTCACAAATTCAACGAAACAATAAAGATTGATACTTAGCTAGAAAACGTAGCTTTGATACCAAATGATAGACTCCATGGCACGCTTGCGTGAGGTGGTCGTCGCCCGGATCGTTTCTAGCAAGCTATTTTGAGTGGAACTCTCTCGACAACGTAACCCAACGTCTATAAGGAGACGAGAACCTTGGTATAATCGATCAAGTAATGAATCTGCGTTGAATGGAACACCAACGACACCTAAACCCCATGTTTATAGAGAAACAGGAACCTAGGTACAATCGACGATTGATGCGGTAGAAGACGCCACACACAACTATTGCTTGTTGTATGATAAGTCAAATTGAATCTTAAAGAAAAATTAAGAACTTAGCTTAGAAATTCTTCAAAGAACCAAAAGTAGAGAATATTTCTCAGTTGAATAAAACTCAGAATATTATTGAAAAATTGTTGTTTTCAAATTACAATCAAATATCTATTTATACTAACTATGAAACCCTAGAATCCATAAAGGAAATAGTAACTGATTTGGAATCAAAATCCTATTTTAAAATATCCTAATTACAATAGAA
Source organism: Aralia elata (assembly GCA_034770075.1). Classification (NCBI taxonomy): domain Eukaryota; kingdom Viridiplantae; phylum Streptophyta; class Magnoliopsida; order Apiales; family Araliaceae; genus Aralia; species Aralia elata. Next base: position 1,403,431 of record JAVJAP010000094.1, on the reverse strand, counting down.
TTATGAAAATATGCGGAAAATAAGGAAAGAAAACTGAACAAACGCATTGTTGGAATCCGTGTACAGAGCCTAGCGCTTTAGGCGCTAGGTTGCTTCTTGATGCAGCGCTTCAAGCGCTATCCTACAGTAGCTTCATCACGACGTGAGCGCCTTAGGCGCTGGAAACATAAGGCATGGAGCGCTTTAGGCGCTGAGTGACAGTATCTTCCCATTTGGCCAGCGCTCTAGGCGCTGGAAAAACAAAGGGACGAGCGCTTTAGGCGCTAGAGTTGTCGAATCTCCCACATTTGTTGAGTGCCCTAGGCGCTTGAATCACAAGTCATGCCAGCGCTCTAGGCGCTTGAACCAAGACTTAGTTGAATTTTTGCCTCCTTTGCTTCTTGGCTTGGGTCCCTCACCTGTAGCACATTCACAAACCTAGGTTCCAACTCCAACGCCTTACTTGCATCCTTGTCATTCCAAACTTCTTGAATAAACCCATTAAGTCCTTCCCTGAAGCGTTTTGCTCGCGTTCTCGTCACTGGTCCAACTGGAACTTGCACCGGATCCGCTCCAAAGCTCCCGCCCTTTTCCAAACTAAGCATGTCCTCATCACTATCATGCTAGCATAGGAATGCCACCATTTGAAGCTCTGTATGGTAGAAAATGTAGGAGACCTTTATGTTGGGACGAGGTCGGTGAGCGGCAAATGCTAGGACCCGAAATAATTCAACAAACCGCTGAGGTAGTTTGAATTATACGAGGAAGATTGTAAGTGTCTCAAGATCGACAGAAGAAATATGCGGATCAACACAGGAAGCTACAGAATTTCGATGTCGGTAGTCACGTGTTTTTAAAAGTTTCTCCGTGGAAAGGCAAAATACCTTTCGATAAGAAGGGAAAATTGAGTCCGAGATTCATTGGACCATTTCAGATATCAAGAAGGATAGGTGAAGTAGCTTATGAGGTAGCCTTACCTCCTGAGTTAGAACATATCCATAACGTGTTTCATGTGTCTGTGTTACGACCATACAAACCCGATTATAAACATGTTATAGATTACGAGCCTATTCAAATCGAAAAAGATTTATCATATGAAGAAGTTCCTATTGAAATCATAGATAGGAAAGAACAACATCTACGCAATAAAGTGATACCTTCAGTCAAAGTTATTTGGAGGAATCAAAACATAGAGGAAGCTACGTGGGAGCTCGAGAGTAAAATGCGAGATAATTACTCACACTTGTTTTTATAATATGTACTGTAATTTCGAGGACGAAATTCTTATTAGTGGGGGTGAATGTAATATTCTGAACCTAATAAGATTTGTATATGTAAATTATGTGTTTATTATATGAAATTTCTTATTCCGACTCTGTGTTATGTGATGATATATTCTGATGAACGGCTGTTTAGGTAATCTTTGAAAACTTAATACGATTCGAAAACATTATCGTATACGTTTAGAATTAGAACGTATAACGTAAAACTAGATATCGAAAAGTTTAAAACCTTAAACCCTAATGAGATTTGAAGTTTGTAACATATGTGCTTAATAAAAATTGAAATGATATTTCGAAGCAGGTGTTTTGTGATTATATCATGCAAACGATAAATTTGGTTAAAAAAAAAAATTTTGGTCAAGCTACTTAGTCGTGCTTACATTGACAAAATGATTTGTCGTGCTTTCCACGATTTCACCAAAAAGCATCCTGACAAATTATTTTTAGTAAGCTGTTGTGTCATGCTTAAACTGATATAGTGCTTTGTCGTGCTTACGCTTTGTCATGCTTACACTGACAAGCTGTTTTGTCGTGCTTACGCCTGGCACACGCCAGCTTACGCTTGGCACACGCCAGCTTATGCCTGGCACACGCCAGCTTACGCCTGGCACACGCCAGCTTACGCCTGGCACACGCTAGGTACTAAAGTGTAATTAACCTAGGTACCAAAGTGTAATAAGCCGAGCCCCTAACGTGCAATTAGTGAAACTTGGTTTTTCTATAAATAGCAAGCTCAGTTCATTCATTCCTTACTATTTTTCAAGAGCAGTTCAAGAGGAAAAACACTCTATATTTATATTGTGAGAGATATTGTGAGATAAAAATTACTTTCTAAGCATCGAAGCGCTGCGCGATTAGAAGTAAAGCTAGCAACTACAAGAGGTATTACTCTAGTGGTTATTATTTTCATTTTTCTTTGTATATAATTAGTAAAAATATACTTTTATAAGCAGTTATAATGCCCAAATTATTTTAAGTATATAGTACAAAAGTCCTATTTACAAGCAGTTATAATGTCCGATTTATTTCTCTTATATATTAGAAAATATACTTTTATAAGCAGTTACTATGTCCGAATTTCTTCAACTATTTAGTAAAAATATTCATTTTATAAGCAGTTATAATGCTGAAATTTTCTCAAATCCAATAGCCGAATATTCATTTTATAAGCAGTTATAATGCTGAAATTTTCTCAAATCTAATAGTCGAATATTCATTTTATAAGCAGTTATAATGCTCAATTTATTTTAAATATAATTGAAAAATATTCATTCTGTACGCAGTTATAATGCTAAAATTATTTCATATATTGTAAAAGAAGTCTTATTTATATACGGTTATGATACCCGAAATAAAACTTAAAAGATTTAATCGTTAAACGCTTATTTGTCTACATAAACTTATAATCGTGTAGGATTTACGACGAATGTTTAGACCGTTATATTAATTGTAAAAGATATACGAGGCAAGTCTTCTAACCTTGTTACATTTAAGCAAGTCTATTACATCTTGCTATCAATTATTGTGAAGTTATTGCTTCTTGTTCAGCATAACTTAAGAAATGAATCATTATTCATATATTGTTTATTCGAGCATAAATTGTTGTGTCAAACCAAATTGTTTTGGTACGACATCTTATACTGAGAAATGGAACACCCTGATGTAAGGTGAACTAAAACACCTTGATATAAGGTGCCGGTAAATGTTGATTATATATCGACATAAAATTGTAGGATGATATGCATACTCCTAGGATATTGGTTAGGCTGATCCCCTACCAGATATCCGAAATCAAACGGTTCTAAGTCATTAAAGACTAATAGAACTAATTGAAATATGTGGTTCATGTACAAAACCCTCAGTTATACATCATTGACATCTTTCAAATCAAACACATTGTGTTTATATTTTCAAATGAACTTGCTGAGCATTTGTAGCACATTTTTGCATATATCTTCTTTTTACAGTTTTAAATGATAATCCCGGCACTTCTGAGACAGACAAAGGAAAAGGACATGTTTACTAGTTTTATTTACTATTTTTGAATAGTTCAAGTCTTTTATAAGGCTTTGTTGTAATAACTTAGTACTGAGAACGATGTAACCGAACTTAATAATATGTAATATATTATCATCCTTTATTACATCGAATGCGTTATACTCTGATCTTTACTTTCTTTAGCATAGTTGTACTAAGTAAATACAGTATCTATATGAACTATACATTTGAATGAGGGTATTTAAATGATACTGAGAGTTCTGTAAGCGCTGAGGTTACACTTAATGAGCGCCGGTAAGGTGCCACCTTTACCGGAATGCGCCCCTCAATGCCAAGAATAATCTTATCATTAATACTATGAATATCAGATAGATAGGGAATACCAATATGAAAGAAGTATTCATGAGATATGAATCTATACATCCAAGTGAGGGTATCCAAACACAGATAACGTTCTGGCAGGAATTATCATCTGTTATGGGATACTGTGAACCTTGGATAGATAGAAGTCATATTTTATTGAATATTTATAGTTGTATAGTTTCACGTGAGCACCAGATCTGCTACAGGGAAGTGTAAAGAATTTGGGGGCGTCACAGCAGGTATCTTCAATACTCTTCCAGATTTACGAATAGGTTGTGGTACAGTAGGTTCTTCCACTTGATCAGGTACCTGACTTTGATCCATAGTATTTTGTGGTTCTTGAACTTCTTCAAGATATATCTTACTCCCACTGACCCCTTCAAGGATAAACTCCTTTTCCAAGAAGGCAACGTGTTTCGCAACAAACACCTTTTGATCAGTACGATGATAGAAATAATATCCTAAACTTTCTTTAGGATATCCCATAAATTTATATTTGTCAGATCTAGTCTTCAGCTTATCATGCTCAAACATTTTGACATAAGCTGGACAAACCCAAGTCCTAACATATTTAAGATTTGGTTTCTTCCCTATCCATAATTCATATGGGGTCTTTGGGACAGATTTGGTAGGTACCTTGTTAAGTAGGTATGCAGCCGTTTCTAGGGCATAACCCCAGAAGGATACTGGAATGTCGGTAAAACTCATCATGGAACGAACCATGTCCAACAATGTTCGATTTCTCCTTTCAGATGCACCATTCAACTGTGGCCTCCTTGGTGGAGTCCATTGTGAGATTATACCATTTTCTTTAAGACAATTGAGAAACTCATTGGTTAAGTATTCCCCTCCTCGATCTGATCGAAGAATCTTAATACTCTTGCCAGTTTGTTTCTCTACTTCACTTCTGAATTCTTTAAACTTTATAAACAATTCAGATTTGTATTTCATCAAATACATATATCCAAATCTAGAATGATCATCAGTGAAAGTAATAAAATAAGAATACCCTCCTCGTGCATTCGTTGTCATAGGTCCACATACGTCTGTGTGTACCAATGCTAACAACTCTGTAACTCTTTTTCCTTTTCCAGTAAAAGGAGATTTAGTCATCTTACCCATGAGACAAGATTCACAAGTTGAATATGATTCGTAATCAGATAGCTCTAAAAGCCCATCTTTATACAACTTGGTTAATCTTGTTTCACTAATATGATCGAGACTATAGTGCCACATAAAGGTATAATTAACATCATCTCTTTTCCTTCTCTTAGTTTGTTCAATTTGAAGTATATTTTCATGCAAGTCAAGTACATAAAGTTCATTCAGTAAATTGCCAACCCCATATAAAATATTTTTATTATAAATAGAACAACTGTTGTTCTTTATTATAATATCAAAATCATCCATATCTAATACAAAAATTGAAATAATGTTTCTTAGAAGTGTTGAAACATAATAACAATTATTTAAACTAATGGACTTGCCCGTAGGCAGTGCTAAACAATAAGTTCCTACAACTAATGCAGCAATCTTTGCTCCATTTCCCACTCGTAGGATGACTTCATCCTTGTTCAGCTTTCTACTTCTGCTTAGTCCCTGCATATTGTTACATATGTGAGAACCACAGCCGGTATCCAATACCCAAGTAGAATTTTGACTTTCAAAAAAATTAATTTCAATCATGAACAAACCTGGATCGGAAGTCGAAGCTTCTCCAAGCTTTTTTTGGTCCGCAAGATACTCCTTTGCTATCAGGATCAGCTTTCTTATTATCCTTTCATTTCGCCTTGCCCTTAGCCTTCTTCATTTCCTTCTTTTTCAGAAAATACCTTGGGCCTCTTCCTTTCTCTTGGAAGAATCATCCACCAATAAGACTTGGTCCTTCTTGAATGGGAAGTGACCTTCAGCAGTTTTCAGCATGTTATGTAACTCAGGCAAGCTGACGTCCAACTTATTCATGTGAAAATTCACAACAAATTGTGAGAAGGTGTCCAGGAGTGACTGCAAGATCAAATCTTGACTTAACTCCTCATCCATTATGAACCCTAACTGTCCAAGTTGTTCAATCAGATTGATCATCTTTAGGACATGTGTCTCAGCAGTAGTGCCCTCGGTCATTCGAGATTGTAAGAGCTCCTTAGATATCTGATATCTTGCAGTCCTACTTAGCTCACCATACAACTACTTGAGGTGTAGCAATATAGTAGGAGCATCCATAGTTTCATATTGACGCTGAAGCTCGTTACTCATGCTTGCGAGCATGATGCATTGAGCTAAGATAACATCATCTTCTAAAAGTAGCAATCTCTTCCTTAGAGGCTGTTTCTGCAACAGTTGCAGGGACAGGCGAATTTAGGACATAAAAAATCTTTTTAGTAGTGAGAACAATTCTCAGATTCCTTAACCAGTCTGTGTAATTTGGTCCGATCAGTTTGTTAGCATCAAGTATGCTACCTAGTAATAGTGAGTTTGACAGTATTCAAATTACGCATGTGAAATAGACAATATTTTAGCATACATTCATTTTATTAATTACCAAAATAAATTAGGTCTTTCTTTAAATTGGTATCTCCCACTATTTTCAACAAACTATATTACCCTCAATATATAGTTCGGCAAATCTAATTAAAGATTTGCTAGTGAGAATAAAGATCTTATTTTAAATGTAAATAGCCTTGTGTGACACAACAAACTATATATAAATAAATAGGTAGACAACTATTGTCAATTACATCACTATGTAACTCCTTTTATTTTGCCTCTTAGATTATTTTGATCAAGTGTGACACATCCGAATCAAAATTATCCAAGTTAAGTCCAACTTAACACTTCTATATAGGTGAAGAGAAAAATACCGTCCTTGTGTGACACAAAAAAACAGTAATATTCAATTCCTTAATAAGCATCAAATGTGATAAGGCAACATCTTAAATATTTAATTCTTACCTTGTGTGACACAACAAACTCATATTAAATATTCAATACTCTATTGCTTTACCATGCTAGAAGGCGATGTTCGATATTCAAAATATCTTTGAACGTTTAGGACTTAATATGATTTTTTTGAGGGGTTTGTTATTATTAGTCTCATCTTGTTTAGCGTGCATGCACATATATATATAAAATACGCGTCATATTATTTAATATGCGAAACATGTTGGATAATAATAATATATATATATATATATAGTAAGCATGCACATATAGCATACTATATTCTACTCGGATTGATTATGGACTTTTATTCTAGTTTGGTTCACTAGAGCCACCAAGTGAACCAGAAGGTCAAACCTAGCTAGGATGCAACAACTGAATTTAAATATAACTATTACATTTAAACTTGAGCTCCATTACAAAGCGCTCCTTGCTCCTTTGTCTCCAATTCTTCAAAATAATTCTAACTAATCATATTACATAAACTATTTACAATAAATAAAAACCTTGACCGGTAGTCAAGGGGAAGTACATAGGAGGAAGATAGAATTTACATCAACAAAAACTAGAGAAGACGAGGTACGCAGACCCCATTTATAAAACCCATTCATTCAAGCACCCTCTAAAATAAATCCAATTACACATTGGTCAATAGTCCATAATCAATCCCATTTATTATGATACATATCTCCATATGCATCAATAAATAACATTCATCTCATTAATAATAAAATCATTCCATATATGCATTGATATCATTTAATGGGCAAAAAGTTTAATAATATTTAGTTTTGAAACAAAATAAACTCTTTTAATTTAATCAAAATTAAACTCCTTTAATTTTAGCAACCTGGAATCTTATTCCAGATAAAATAAACATCTTTGTTTTAAATTTACCCCAATTAAATAAAACATTTACTTTAATTGAAGAAAAAACAAAATTTTCAAAATCTGCAGACCTGCGCGGCCGCACTCCTAATTGAACTAGGAGCGGTGCGACCGCGCTGCACACCCAAAAACGGTTTCTGGGTTCGTGTGACGCCCCCAAATCCGAGTACTTGAAACTCGTATTTGGTGCATCACGATACCATTTCTTTGAGCTGTTTAATATATTACAAACTTAATATTTATATCAGAGTTGTCTATTCCCCATGTATGGCAACCTATAATTACATTCCTTACATGTTACATAATGTATATGATCACAATATAAAAGACTAATTATTACAGATAACATCTTAAAACCTATTCCTTGAGCTTTCCTTTGCCCTTGTCTTTGCCAGAGCCTTTTGAACATTCACGCCTAACTGAAAATATTTAAGTCAAATCAAGAATGAGCATTCAATTGCTCAGCAAGTAATAACAATTATAATAATGCGCTGAAGAAGTAAATGTTTTCTTTGATGACTACTTCTACCACGAATCAATAATGGTGAAGTCATTTGAAACCATTCTTAACAACATATCAAATCATTTTAAAATTTTTGAAACAACAGAGTGACTTTTGAATACTGAGTGGTCAAAAGATCATGAACTGTCATTTTTCATTTTTGAAAAGGTTTAAATAGAAATTCATCTGTAAACCGTGTAGTCTTACGGACACGGAGGATGATCAGTCCCGTTGTGCCCTGTATTGATCAACACTATATAATACATCCCCTCCATTGGCGCATAAAAATTAAATCACCGCTATTAGCGCATAAAAATTTCCCATTTAGGGTTGTTCATACTCAGTTGGGAGTTCTAACTAAAACAATTTAGTTGGACGACTTTATCATAACCAATAATGTTCAACAATGCTTCTTTAAATCAGGTCTAGCAGGTCATATAGCTTAGACAATCTTTAAACTAGGTATACATACTGAAATTTAATAGTATGTATCAGAACTTGTCAATGAATTTCGAATTCAAGGGTAATTGATAATGTACAATAGTTCATACAAGTGGGGACACTTGCATAACCGAACTTAGAATACAAATTTTCAATATGAGTCATAGCAATTCAGTAATGAGACACTTTTAACAATGAACGAATCGAAGGAAATTCGAATTTATAATAATTATAACAATTTGTACAAGTGAGGACACTTGCACAAAGAACAGAACAATTTTGATTATAAATGCATCACGTGAGACAATATCGAGATATTTGAAATCAATAGATAGCTTGAATAAAGTTTAAGAATACTTGCATAACATATGGATCCATTGCATAAAGTAAATGCAAGGGTTACGATAATTGCATAAACGAATAACAAAGATCATTATGGATATGAATAATTAACAATAATTATTCACGAGCATGCTTTGAAATTGATAACTCATGTTAAGTTAGGAACTAGCAATAAATGTAAGGAGTTTAGGGTTAGGAACTTGCAACATATAAAGATTCATAGCAATAATCAGGAATTTGCACAAAATATACCTGTTTGTACGAAATAAAAGTAGTGCATAAGGTTTAGATACTTGCACAGTGAAGAAAGAGTTCAGATACTTGCACAACATACGGATCCAGTTCATAATGTAAATGAAAGGATATAATAGCTACTCAATAATAGATTGAGTTAAAAGCTTGCATAAACCAGAATCCATTTCATAAAGTAAATGAAAAGGATAGGATACTTGCCTTGTTCGTTGACTACTACTACGCAATTTAATTTAACGTCTTTCGTAAGACCTACCAGACATAAGATTTATCTTTCAATCAGCAAATCATATTATATCTTATAATATCACTTCTTTATAAGTAAATTATCTAACATTTAACCACATAATCAAATATTAGATAACACATTAACACCATACACATTCATAATTCTAAAACTAGTACACTCGTCTTTAACAGTGTTTAATATAGTATGTTGAGTGGCTTCCCACAAACAACCAACAAACTAGTTTTCGTCTCGTCTACACTATTTTCACAGTGAGTTAGATCGGTTGCTAGTTCGTATATACCTCCGCTCCCTAAAGAAATTGTTTAGCCCAGATACTATACGTCGACTATTAAAGAGTACAACTGTACCACTACTTTATTATATATCTTATGAATTACACTAAGTCTTTCATTATATAAGTCTTTCTTTATGGTCCCGTAGGTTAAATACCCAATCCAGCAAACTGGATTCCAAATTCAGTAAACTAGATGACAATCTAGCAAACTAGATTACAATACAACACACTCGATTCAAACTGGATTACAATCCGGCACACTGGATTCAAACTGGATTACAATCCAGCACACTGGATTCAAACTAGATTACAATCCAGTCAACTACTTTTCCAATCCAGCAACCTGGATTCAACTAGCCTACAATACAATAAGCTAGATTAACTATTTCAGCAACTGAATACACCTATTCAGTAAGCTGGATTCAAACTATTTTTCCCTTTATTAAATAATTCATTTAATCATTCTAAAATGCCATAAACATTATACTTCCTTACAAATGACCAAAACCTTATCAAAAATTTGTATATACCCTATATAGGGTTTTCAAGCCATAAAAACCCATTTTCCAAATTTTTAACTTCACATAGTTAATTAAATACATTTATCCATAATATCATCATTTATATGAAAAATAGCAAAAAAAAATTCAAAATCATTTCTTTTCTGAAAATAAACTATATATAGTCCCTTTATGAAAATATATTTTTCCCGAAATATTTAAAATCCATTTACTATATTTAAATAGTCCAAAATAGCCAAATCTTGCTATATTTTTCATAAATTAAAATTGTATCAAAAAATTCTGAAATTTACAGGGTATGCTCCTATTGTATATATATACTCCCAGTAATTATTTCATAATTTTTGGAGTTAACCACATAGAGTTATTCGGGTATACTCTTGACAGTGGTCCTTCACCATTAAATCCATAACTTTCATTCTACATGGTCAAAAATTCTCTAATTTTTACAGGTCATGTAACTTCCCATATTATCACACCAAGTTTTTCTAGAATTTTTGGAGTACACAAAGTTGACGAAACTGCCCCTGGACTGGACTAGTCAGCAGCCTTTATCTTCTTTTTGTTCACTACCCGGACTGTTTTGACTAAAATAGTCCGTACGAATTTTGTACTAATTCATTTTGAGTTCTACTACTTGGGTTTAACACTTAACTTATATATCTAGCACCCCACTTTGACGGATTGCAAAAAGAGTTTATGGATCTCAAGTTATAAACTTACAAAGTGGTGAAGTTAGGGTATTCTAACTTTTTTAGAAACTAGTTTTAGGTCTTTTCTTTTTCTAAACTCTTAAACCCCCAAATAGGTAAGATCTAAACACAAAACACTTATTAACATATAGACCTAAGGTTTTAGACCTCAATATCATAAACTTTATATCATCAAAAATTAAACCAAAACAAAAGGAAATAAACTAGATTAAGGTTAGAAAAAATATACCTTTGCTTTATTTTCTTTCTCCTCCTTCCTAGGCTTGTTTATGGAACTTGAAGCTTGCAAAAATCTCTCATCTCTCCATTCCTTAAGGTCACGACAACCCTTCTCCTTTTCTCTCTCAAGTTATTATTATTGCTCTCTATTTTCTCTCTCCAAGTTAAGAAAAAAGAAGATGAACAAATGACTGTCTTTGTTTTATAAAAACTAATTACTTACAAAGCTATAGATATATATAAGATATATCTATATATTATATCATAATTAGCAAGTACACTTCTTACAAATTGTTTTGACAAGTTGGTGATGTATCATCATTACTATTGTACTACCTTCTCCATTCCTATAAGCAAGCCTTCCAAAAATCACACATCTCCCATTTTGGAATCCATGTGGCCGGCTGCCTTCTTCTCAATTTGCCCACTTTTTGCTTTTTCTTTTATTGTTTTAATGGATAATTAAGTTGTTAGGAGTGCTCTCTAAAAGGAGTATGCACACAATCCAATCATATTTGATATGATACAGCATATACTTTGTAATCTTATTCGGTTATTAAATGCATTTTATATTATCTACATAGTGCTGTTATATTAAATGCGATAAACCCATAGTTTTGAGCAATGCTTTTAGAATCATGATGGTGATCATGGTAATGAGATCTAAATTCTAAATAGCTCACAAACTAAAATCGTTCCTAATCGTTGGATTACTAAAAAAGAGATTAGTGAATCCAGATAGATTAGTACATACATTGCTTGCTCTTAAGAAGAGGATGATTGATCTCATAATCATTTGTGTGGAGACACTAAACCAAGTATGTAGGTGCTTATTGGAAAATAAGTTCACTGAACGTGGCTCGCTAAGGAATACCTAATGGAGTTTTACTCGCCTGTCAATAGGAATTCCTCTAGTGATAGTAGTACAAGTGATCCTTAGACTTGAGATCATCATAGTATCTTGTGTATGATGAGTTATACTTTGACATGTCCCTTAAGATCTTTAGGGTATAACAAAGGGTATGATTGGGTATAATAAGTTGTACATGGAGATAGGTGAATGATCAACAAAGAATCTACCACGTCTAGTAAAAGATGTGAATGTCCTATGTGATTCGATAAATGACAACTCAGTAGTCCTTGGCCAAGGCAAAATGAAATTAGAAAAGAGTTTCTAATTTGCATTATTTAGAGTTGTGCATTTGAGAATCGAAATACATATAATTAAATAAAATAAGACTTGACAGTAATTCCATGTCTTATATTTAATTGGGACATTGTATGGTGGAATGATTGAATTGTACGGTAACTATGCACTGAAAGGTTCTTTTATGATTAATGTTGAAATCTATATTATCTGGAAAGTCGTTGATCGTTAAGGGGGCTTACCCTTATTGTAGAATAAATATTATTTATTTAAATGAATTAAATAGTTTAATTTATTTATTTAAATAAGATTAGAATTGTTCTAATTGATTTATTCACAACCGGTTTAATATGGAGAACCTAAAGAGTCACACCGCAAAAGGAAAATATTTATTTAAGAAGTAAATGGCATAATTGTAATAATAAGTTAAGTGTATTTAATTTAGTCTATGGAGATAGAATAAATTAAATAGCTTAATATTTATTATTTAATATTTTAGAAATATTAAATATAAATTAATAAGAGGAGTCTTATTATTATTATTACTATTACTATTATTTAATTTCTAATGGGGATTGAGAATTAATTAATAGAAGTACTCTCACATGAATTCCTAATTAGATTAGGAGTTTAATTTAATTAAAGAAGTTTAATTAGAATAGAAACCCTAATCCTAAATAGTTTAGGGAAGGGTTTTCCTACATCTATAAATAAGAGAAGTCTTATTATAGATTAGGGTTACACACTTTTACATAAGAATTGTGGAAAGTACTTACAATTTTTATAGAGATAGAAACTAAGGTTTTGCCAAAACCTATCTTCTTGAACAAGTATTATTCCTTGGTGGATCACCTTTAGAGGCCAAACACTTGGGTGGCTAACGTTGATCAAAGGAAAGAATTTAATCGGTGGAAGTCAAGGAGAATGCGAACGAATTGGAGGTGAACTTGTACCTGAGGAAGCTAGAATTTTACAAGGGTATAATTCTTATTCTCCATCTCTTTCGTTTAATTAATAATTGTGTATAAAGAAAGATCTTGGTGATGGTTTGTATAAAATTTTAAAATCTGATTTTATCGCGCTTCCACTTTATTTATGTAATTTGATTGCATGTTCGCGTTATACAAACCTTACAATGGTATCAGAGCCAAACTTTATGTGAATTATTAATTGTTTTGATTCTGCATATACATTGATATGTGTTTAGAACAATTTAATTGGGCATAATTGTTTGTGTAAAATTATTTTATTTTTTATTTTTTATTTTTTTATTTTTGTAAATTAAAATAAAGGAGTTTATTTTGATTTGGAATTTGATTAAAAAATAAAGGAGTTTATTTTATTCAAAATTGGATAAATTAAAATAAAAGAGTTTATTTTGATTTGGAATATGATTAAAATAAAGAAGTTTATTTTAATTGAAATTGGATTTCATGATAACTAATTAGAGTTAGAATTGGATTCCATGATAACTAATTGGAGTTGAAATTGAATTTTATACTAACTAATATTGCCCATTAAATGATATCAATGCATATATAGAATGGTTTTATTATTCATGGGATGAATGTTATTTATTGATACATATAGAGATATGTATGATAATAAATAGGGATTGATTATGGACTATTGACCAATGTGTGATTGGATTTATTTTAGTAGATGCTTGAATGTATGGGTTTTTATAAATGGGGTCTGCGTACCTCGTCTTCTCTAATTTTTTCTTAATGTAAATTCTATCTCCCTCCTATGTACTTCCCCTTGATTGCTGATCAAGGTTTCTATTTATTGTAAATAGTTTTTGTAATAGGACTAGTTAGAATTAATTTTAAAGAATTGGAGACAAAGGAGCAAGGAGCGCTTGAAGACCTGTTTGTAATGGAGCCCGGGTTTAAATGTAGTAGTTATATTTAAATTTAATTCTTGCACCCTAGGTTTGACCTTTTGGTTCACTTGGTGGCTCTAGTGAACTAAACTACAATAAAAGTCTATAATCAACCCGGGTAGAATATAGTATTCTATATGTGCATGCTTACTATATATATATATATATTATATTATCCAACATGCTTCGCATGTAAAACAATATGACGCGTATTTTATATATATATATGTGCATGCGCGCTAAATAAGATGAGAGAAATAATAATTACAAACCCCTCAAAGAAATTATATTAAGTCCTAAGCGTTCAAAGATATTTGGAATATCGAACGTCGCCTTCTAGCATGGTAAAGCGATAGAGTATTAAATATTTAATATGAGTTTGTTGTGTCACACAAGGCAATTATTAAATATTTAAGATGTTGCTTTATCACATTTGATGCTTATAAATAGACTGAATGATGCTGTTTTGTTGTGTCACACAAGGACAGTGTTTTTCTTTCGAATATATGGAAGTGCTAGGTTGGACTTAACTTAAATAATTTTGATTCGGATGTGTCACACTTGATCAAAATAATCTAAGAGAAAATACAAGGAATTACATAGTGATGTAATTGACAATAGTTGTCTACCTATTTATTTATATATAGTTTGTTGTGTCACACAAGGCTATATACATTTGAAATGAGATCCTTATTCTCACTAGCAAACCTTTAATTAGATTTGCCGAACTATATATATTGAGGGTAATATAGTTTGATGAAAAAGTGAGAGATGCCAATTTAAAATAAAGACCTAATTTATTTTGGTAATTAATTAAAATGAATGTATGATAAAATGTTGTTAAATTACAAATTCATTTTACAGAATTTTACAATGTTTAATTCACTATCACTGCGTAGCATATTAGATGCTAATTAACCGGACCGAATTACACGGACTGGTTAAGGAATCTGAGAATAGTTCTCAAGGCTGAAAAGCTATCTTATATCCTTAATATGCCTATTCCTGCAATAGTTGCAGACAATGCCTCTGAGGAAGAGATTGCTACTTTTAGAAAGTGGCAAGATGATGCACAGTTGGCTCAATGCATCATGCTCGCATCCATGAGTAACGAGCTTCAGCGTTAGCATGAAACTATGGATGCTCTTACTGTACTCCTGTACCTTCAAGGAGTTGAATGGTGAGAGAAGTAGGACTGCTAGATATTAGATATCTAAAGAGCTCTTCCAATTTAGAATAACCGATGGCACTACAGTATAGACAAATGTCCTAAAAATGATCAATCTGATTGAACAATTGGCACAACTGGGTTTTGTATTGGATGAAGAGTTGATCTAAGATTTGATCTTGCAATCACTCCTGGACTCTTTTTCGAAATTTGTTATGAATTTTCCATGTGAACAAGCTATATGTCAACCTGCATGAGTTGCTTAAACACGTTGAAAACTGTAAAGAGTCACTTTCCAACCAAGAAAGACCAAGTCTTACTGGTAGATGATTCTTCCAGGAAGCGGAAGAGGGCTAAAGGATCTTCTTAAAAGAAGAACAATTCAACGAAGGTATAAGGAAAAGCAATAACTAAGGACACTAAGAACAAAACTGATGTAGATAGCAAAGGAGTTTGCTTCCACTGCAATAAGTCTGGGCATTGGAAAGGAAACTGTAAGGAGCATCTTGCAGAGGCTAACCAGAAGAAGCTTAGTGAAGCTTCGGTTACAGATATAGGTTTGTTCATCATTGAAATAAATCTTTCTGTAAGTCAAGGTTCTACTTGGGTATTGGATACCGGCTATAGTTCTCACGTATGCAGTCCAATACAGAGACTAAGCGGAAGTAGAAAGCTAAACAAAGAGTAAGTAAGCTTACGTACGGAGAATGGAGTAATGGTTGCTACATTAGCCGTTGGAACTTATAGTTTAGCGTTGCCTACGGGCAAGTCTGTTAAGTTAATAAGTTGTTATTATGTTCTAGTTTTCTTAAGAAATATTATTACTTCCATTATTGGACAAGGAAGGTTCTGGTATTATATTTAAGAACAATTGTTGTTCTATTTATAATGATAATGTTTTGTTTGAAACTGGAAGATCATTTGATGGACTTTGTAAACTTGACTTACATGAAAAATAATTTTGCAAATTGAACAAACTAGTAAAAGAAAAGGAGATGATCATTCAAAGAGTTGAATATATGTATTTGATGAAATACAAGTCTGAATCATTTGAAATGTTTAAAGAATTCAGAAGTGAAACAAATTGACAAAGTATTAAGATTCTTTGATCAGATCGAGGAAGGAATACTTGTGCAATGAATTTCTAGATCATCTCAAAATGGTATTTTTCTCATAATGGACGTTTCATGATATGCAATAATTGATTGGTGTATCTTAAAAGGAAAATTGTACCATGTAGAACATGGTGCGGTCCATAATAATTTTTACCGACATTCCAGTATCCTTCTGGGGTTATGCCCTAGAAACGGCTGCATATCTACAAAATAAGGTAACCTCAAAATTCGGCCCCAAGACTCTATAAAGGTTATGGATAGGGAGGATTCCTAGTCTTAAGTATGTTAAGATAAGGGGTTGTCCAACTTATATGAAAAGGTTTCAAAAGATAAGTTTGGGACAAAATTTGACAAGTGCAGAATTGTGGGATATCCTAAAGAAAGTTTAGGGCATTATTACTATAATCCTATACGCTGCCTTCTTGGATAAAGATGTTTATCATTGAAGGAGCTAGTGGGAGGGTAATAGATCTTGAAGGAGTTCAAGAACCACAAAGTACTACAAGTCAAACTGAGGAACTTGTAGATAGACCTATTGTACCACAACCGAATCGTAAATCTAGAATAGTACCGAAGATACCTAGGAGGTATGGATTCATCATAGAGGATGATGATAAGGTACGCATCATAGAGGATGATGATCCAATTATATACGATGAGGGTATGAGTAGAAGACACTCAGAGAAATGGCAGATGGCCATGAAATCCGAAATGGACTCCATGTATGAAAACCAAGTATATAGACTCTGGTTACTCCACCGAAAGGCATAGTGTCTAGAGGGTGTAAATTGGTTTTTAAAGAGAAAGACTAGGGTAAATGGCAAGGTGGAGACCTATAAGACCATACCTGTTTAAAAGGTTTCAAATAAAGTCAAGGAGTTAACTGTAATAAAACCTTATTACCGAGTAATGCTCAAGTCAATTTGGATTTTGCTTGTGATTGCAACTTATTACGAAATCTGGCAAAATGGATGTGGAGACGTCCTTCCTCAATGAAGACTTGAGGAGAATGTATGTATGATACAGCCAGAGGAATTTGTTTCAAAGATTGAAGCAAATCGTGTTTTAAGCTACAATGATCCATTTATGGATTGAAGCAAGCTTCTCAAAGATGGAACGTTCATTTTGATGAGACAATCAAAAGAGTTTGATTTTATCAAAAACAAGAATGAACCTAGTATGTACAAAAGGGTCAGTGGGAGCACTGTGACATTCCTAGTATTATATGTTGATATATTACTGATAAGGAATGACACACCAATGCTACAATCAGTAAAAATAAATTGTCTAAACATTCCTCCATGAATAACTTGGGAGGAGCATCCTATAAATTGGGGATATAAATCTATATAGATAGATTTAAAAGGATGTTTGGCTTGACCCAATGAATGTATAATCATTCAATGCTAAAGGCGTTTAGCATGACAAACTTCAAGAGAGGTCTCATGATGATGAGCCATGGAGTGAATCTCTATAAAATTATCTCTAATTTAAAGAGAGATCGCATGGGTTACTATCATGTATGCAATAAATATACAAGGCCTGATGTTGATTAATCATATTCTGGAGAAGATCACTATAAGACATTGATAAACATCTTAAGTACTTAACCGGTATTGAAGATATGATCATGATTCATGGTAGGTCTAAATTAAAACTAGAGGGCTAATCAGACTCAAGTTTTTCAGACTGACCAAGACGATAACAAATCCACTTTAGGGTAAATTGTTACCTTGAATGGTGGTGCAGTGAATTGGAAAGGTTCCAAAATAGCAAAGAGTTACTGATTTAGTGACAAAGACAAAGTATATAGTTGTAAGTGAAGCTGTAAGTTGATTGTTTGGATGAAAAGTTCATCACAGAACTAGGAATAGTTCATAAGTCTCATCTTGGATTCAAACATGTGTTGTGGCACTTTCATTTGATTAGAGGAATCACTGAAAGAAGAAAAGTCACTATAGAGATAATGGACTCTCAAGAACAACATTGCATATCCATTTGCTGAAGCTTTATCCAAACGACAGGATGATCGTCACTTAGAGAAGAAGGGTATTAGATACCATGACGATTGGCTTTAGTGCAAGTGGGAGATTGAAAGTAGTATGCACACAAACCAATCATATTTTATATGATGTAGCATATACTTTGTAATCTTATTCGGTTATTAAATGCATTTTATATTATCTACATAGTGCTGTTATATTAAATGTGATAAACCCATAGTTTTGAGCAATGCTTTTAGAATCATAATGGTGATCATGCTAATGAGATCTAAATTCTAGATAGCTCACAAACTAAAATCGTTCCTAATCGTTGGATTACTAAAAAGGAGATTAGTGAATCCGGATAGATTAGTACATACGTTGCTTGCTCTTAAGAAGTGGATGATTGATCTCATAATCATTTGTGTGGAGATACTAAAGCAAGTATGCAGGTGCTTATTGGAGAATAAGTTCACTGAACGTGGCTCGCTAAGGATTACCTAATGGAGTTTTACTCGCCTGTCAATAGGAATTCCTCTAGTGATAGTAGTACAAGTGATCCTTGGACTTGAGATCATCATAGTATCTTGTGTATGATGAGTTATACTTTGACATATCCCTTAAGACCTTTAGGGTATAACAAAGGGTATGATTGGGTATAATAAGTTGTACATGGAGATAGGTGAATGATCAACAAAGAATCTACTATGTCTAGTAAAAGATGTGAATGTCCTATGTGATTCGATAAATGACAACTCAGTAGTCCTTGACCAAGGCAGAATGAAATTAGAAAAGAGTTTCTAATTTGCATTATTTAGAGGTGTGCATTTGAGAATCAAAATACATATAATTAAATAAAATAAGACTTGATAGTAATTCCATGTCTTATATTTAATTGGGACATTGTATGGTAGAATGATTGAATTGTACGGTAACTATGCACTGAAAGGTTCTTTTATGATTAATGTTGAAATCTATATTATCTGGAAAGTCGTTGATCGCTAAGGGGGCTTACCCTTATTGTAGAATAAATATTATTTATTTAAATGAATTAAATAGTTTAATTTATTTATTTAAATAAGATTAGAATTGTTCTAATTGATTTATTCACAACCGGTTTGATATGGAGAACCTAAAGGGTCACACCGCAAAATAAAAATATTTATTTTAGAAGTAAATGGCATAATTGTAATAATAAGTTAAGTGTATTTAATTTAGTCTATGGAGATATAATAAATTAAATAGCTTAATATTTATTATTTAATATTTTAGAAATATTAAATATAAATTAATAAGAGGAGTCTTATTATTATTATTACTATTACTATTATTAAATTCCTAATAGGGATTGAGAATTAATTAATAGAAGTACTCTCACATGAATTCCTAATTAAATTAGGAGTTTAATTTAATTAAAGGAGGTTAATTAGAATAGAAACCCTAATCCTAAATAGTTTAGGGAAGGGTTTTCCTACATCTATAAATAAGAGAAGTCTTATCATAGATTAGAGTTACACACTCTTACATAAGAATTGTGGAAAGTACTTACAATTTTTATAGAGATAGAAACTAGGGTTTTGCCAACACCCATCTTCTTGAACAAGTATTATTCCTTGGTAGATCACCTCAAGAGGTCAACCACTTGGGTGGCTAACGTTGATCAAAGGAAAGAATTTAATCGGTGGAATTCAAGGAGAACGCGAAGGAATTGGAGGTGAACTTGTACCTGAGAAAGCTAGAATTTTACAAGGGCGTAATTCTTATTCTCCATCTCTTTCGTTTAATTAATAATTGTGCATAAAGAAAGATCATGGTGATGGTTTGTATAAAATTTTAAAATCTGATTTTATCGTGCTTCCGCTTTATTTATGTAATTTGATTGCATGTTCGCATTATACAAACCTTACACTCTCCAATTGGGCTTTAATGAAACTCCTTTTGGGCTCACTTTAACTAGTTTATGCCACTAATTTTCCAATATTATTATTGCACATTTGGGCTACTAGTTTATTAAAGTTATACTAATATAATAAGTCCATACATTAATTATCCAATTCCATGATTAATTAAATGAGTGGGCTTGGTTATTAAACTAATTAGGCTAGTCCACTAGTTTTTTCTTACTAATTGGACTATTAAAATTAATCATTCATATATCACATAGTTCTCATTAATTAATACTCATATTAATTAATGTACCAAATTTATTCACTTACTATGTTCACTTTAATTAAATAGTTAATTAACTTACTATCTTATCAATTGTTTAATATTAATATGCTTAGGTTAGTCCACTAATTTAAATAACTATTAGTGGGCCCTACTTTAACTAACAATTTGTCACATACATTATTCACATAAGTCATAAAATATTTATCATCATTGATAAATAATTATTATACCCATTAAATCACACATTGTACATACATACATTCAAATATAATCAATACTTATATTTAGTATTCGAATTTCCTTAAAAAATAAATTCTTATTATCCATGATACACATACATTCATTTTAAATATAATTATATCAATAATTATATTTAAAATTAAAATCCATAACCATAGATCAAATTAGGGTTTTGATCCGTACTATCACTTTACCACATTTACTATACTTAGTCAATTTATCTTACAAATTTATATCATAAAAAAATAATCATAGTAATAATAATAATATTAATCATCATTCCTTAAAATATATATTTATTATTTAAATAATATAGTAATCATATTTTTGTAAATAATCATATATCTTTAATATAAAAATTAACTTACTAACAGAATATAATTTATAATTATCAACTATTTCTTTAATAAGAAATTACTTGAAACCATATATGAAATAAATATATATACATATTACATATTCACATTCGTTTCCTTGCACACATTTCCATTCTTGCTTTAATATATAATAAAAATAATTTTATTATATATATAAAAAAAATTCATACGTAAAATTTCTTATTTTAATATATCAAAATCTTTGGGTTATTACAGTTCGGGCGCGAGCGCGCTCC
Source organism: Aralia elata (assembly GCA_034770075.1). Taxonomy (NCBI): domain Eukaryota; kingdom Viridiplantae; phylum Streptophyta; class Magnoliopsida; order Apiales; family Araliaceae; genus Aralia; species Aralia elata. Next base: position 1,382,147 of record JAVJAP010000094.1, on the reverse strand, counting down.
AAAATAAACTGGAAGCGGCGCGGCCGTGCTGCATCACTTATTCAGAAAACCCAGTTTTGCCTAGAAAATTTGATCGAATCACATACCAATACATACATAGAATCATCAAAATTGATAATTAACACAAGGATTGGCTCTGGTACCACTGTTAGGTTTGTATATTACGCAAAAATGCAATAAAATTACATAATGAAAGCGGAAGCGTAAAAAATCGGATTTTAAAATTTTTCATACAAACCATCACCATGATCTTTTCTTATGTTCAATTATCAATTAAACCAAAGAGATATAGAATAAGAATTATACCCTCGTAGACTTAAGCTTCCTCGACTACAAGTTCAACTCCTTTGTGTTCTCCTTGAATTCAACGATGAGATTCCTTCTTTTGATCAACGTTAGCCACCCAAGTGTTTGGCCTCTAGAGGTGATCCACCAAGAAAAAATACTTGTTCAATAAGATGGGTGTTGGCAAAACCCTAGTTTCTATCTCTATAGAAATTATAAGTACTCTCCATAATTCTAATGGAAATGTGTATACCCTAATCTATAACATGACTTCTCTTATTTATAGATATAGGTAACCCTCCTAAACTATTTAGGATTACGATATTTGTTTTAATTAAACTCCTAATCCAATTAGGAATTTATGAGAGTATTTTTATTAATTAATTCTCAAACCCTTTTAGAAATTAAATAATAATAATAGTAATAATAATAATAAAACTCCTCTTATTAATTTATATTTAATATTTTCAAAATATTAAATAATAAATATTAAGCTATTTAATTTATTCTATCTCCATAGATTAAATTAAATACACTTAACTTATTATTACAATTATGTCATTTACTTGTTAAATAAATATTTTCCTTTTGCGGTGTGACTCTTTAGGTTCTCCATATTAAGCCGGTTGTGAATAAATCAATTAGCACAATTCTAATCTTATTTAAATAAATAAATTAAACTATTTAATTCATTTAAATAAATAATATTTATTCTACAATAAGGGTAAGCCCCCTTAGTGATCAACGACTTTCCAGATAATATAGATTTCAGCATTAATCACAAAAGAACCTTTCAGTGAATAGTTACGGTACAATTCGATCCTTCTACCATACAATGTCCCAATTAAATATAAGACATGAAATTACCGTCAAGTCTTATTTTATTTAATTATATGTATTTCGATTCCCAAATGCACAACTCTAAATAATACAAATTAGAAACTCATTTTTAAATTCATTCTGCCTTGACCAAGGACAACTGAGTTGTCATTTATCGAATCACATAGGACATTCACATCTTTTACTAGATGTGGTAAATTCTTTGTTGATCATTCACCTATCTCCATGTACAACTTATTATACCCAAGCATACCCTTTGATATACCCTAAAGGTCTTAAGGGATATGTCAAAGTATATCTCATCATATAAAGATATTATGATGATCTCAAGTCCAAGGATCACTTGTATTACTATCACTAGAGGAATTCCTATTGACAAGCGAGTAAAACTCTATTAAGTATTCCTTAGCGAGTCACGTTCAGTGAACTTATTCCACAATAAGCACCTACATACTTGTTTTAGTGTCTCCACACAAATGATTACGAGATCAATCATCCTCTTCATAAGAGCAAGCAATGTATGTGTGACGCCCCCAAATTTGTGTAACATCAAACACAGGATATGGTACTCACAATGCATCATACACCACCATCTAACTAAATAAACTTCATAAATAATATTAATAATTACAATAGTATCCGATAATAAACCCAAATATAAAACCAAACATAATCCCAAGTTACAAAACCTTAAATAAACTTAAACTTAAAGTTCATCGCTACATTACATCAATGCGAAAAAATCTAAACTTATTATAAAGAAATAAGTTTTAATCATTTCATCTTAGCCTTTCCTTTGTCCTTGCCCGAGCGCTCAGCCTTCTTACCCTTAACTGAAAGATTTAAGCAAGAATGAGCACAAATTGCCCAGCAAGTATAACAAGTAATTTGATAATAAATATCAAGGATAGAGATATCTGAATTGTGTTTCTCAATAATGGAAAGAATAATAAAGAGATAAATATGAATGTTAAAGATAAGAGTTTTAGAATTTTCAATAGCATAATAAGGGGTATTAAGAACCCTGAACATTATTTTTAATTCATCGAAAACCATAAGAAGTTTTAGCAATCAAATAGACTGTAAAACATTCTCCGCAAGTACTCTAGGTGATCAGCATATCGTATCTTACTTTGTGCACAAGTATAAAGTTTAAACGCATAAGCGTAAATGGGACTATATGCCCGACATCAGTTTTACCCCGTTATCCGGATTGTTCATCTTAGTATTCATGTGGGACCACACCAAAACAATTTGGATTGGTAGACTTTAATTAAGTACAATGAATCTGAATAATTCAAATAAGAAATCGTTTCGCATCAATAACATTTAGCCAAAACAAAAGGCCATAAGATATTCTTAAAAGCAGTTCATAATTAATTAAGAACTTATACATGATTGGAATTGAGTTATCATCAATTGAACTTGAACAATATATAAACTCGAATAAGATTTAACGTGCAACATGAGTGGCTTGTACAAAAATTGCACAAGTTAGGAAACTCACTTTCACAAAAATAAAATGAGTTCAGGTAGGATACTTGCCTGGTAAGCTGCTACAATTAATGCTACTGTTTGCCTAATTCTATACTAGCACAAATACGCAAGTATACGCACAAGTAATAAAGTGAAAGTAGAGTATCTTCCCACAGAGAAGAGCTGAGTTTATAATGACAATTTTCAATTCTAAATCAAATCAATTTTAGTAAACTAATGATCAACAATTTCTGAAGTTTTGAATTTAACAAATTAAGTCTAAATTAAATTACTACCACTAATTTGAAAACAGATTTTTAAAGACTTAAGACTATAATTTCACTTAATGCTTTATTTTACTCGACACACTTCCCTTTGGATTATGCTAGTTATTTCAGATTGTTAACCAAGAACTCATCACTATTTATGACCATCTCTCAATGTTTTATAAACAACTCAACTCAAATCCACAATTGATAAACTCAAGTTAATCACCCTAGATAACTAATTCACTATATTTCTATGTGAATTACAATTAAAGAGGATTTAAAGTTCAGGTTCCCTATGAGATTACATGCGGTGAATAGGTATATCTCTATCCTTAACACAAATTATGAATTTCATCGACAACAGAATACACAATCACATGCTATTATGATCAGATCTGAATCTATACTTCATCTCTCGAGTTCATATAGATTATCCCAGTAATTATTGGCCAGATAATTAAGCAATTTAGCATAAACCATAATAGACAATCCAAAAGTAACTAATCATAATATTCTAGGAAGCATGTCATTCAAAACTACGCATTAAGATCCATTATAGCCTTCAAAAGAAATTTAGTTCATAATTAAAGTAGAATTCATCATCCACAAGTTCAATAGCATTCAAAAGTTCAGAGTAAAAAGAAGAGAAAAGTAGAAACACTGTAAAGTAATCCTTGAATCTCTAACTTGCTCCTCCTTGCTTTCGCTCTGCTACTAGCTTACTTCAAGTCTTCTCCAATTGCTCTAAACTAGGGTTTTCTAATAATAAGTTCATCAACCTTGAAATTAACTTAAAACAACTATTTATAGTATCTGATAAAAAACCCAACTAATTAAAAAGTCTTAAATCCAATTCCACATCAAATTAACTTGAATTGCTGAAAAGTCAAAGTTGGTCAATTCCCGAACCGGCGCGGCCGCGCTTGGAAAAGGCTTGTGTGGCGCGCGACCGCGCTACTCTGGCAGCAAAATTTCTTCAAGGTCTGGAGACAGGCGCGGCCACGCTGTCTCCTAGTTCATTTTGGGCGCGGTCGCGCTGCACAAATTTCATAGCAACTCAGCATCTGCAACAGCAAAATCCATCCAACTCTCGCCAAACCAATTCCCAACATGTGTAACCTACAAAAACACATAATATGCATGAAAAGTAACTATAAACCATGGAAATAAACAATAATTCGCGTTCATTGGCATCCGATTCGTAGGTATAAAACCTACTTATCAAATTCCCACAAACTTAAACTATTGCTTGTCCCCAAGCAACACAATGCAATACAACTAACACAATGCAACACAATACCATGAATGCACTAATAACTCCCATGCCTAAGAATCCAACCAATAGCTAGTATGAATCTTAACCGTTAGCCTTAGAGATATCAACAACTACTTGAAACAACAAATCCAGTCAATAGGAACTAATAATTCCAAATCAATCAACCAATATACACCTATCATTACCCAAGTTGTGCGTGTGTGTTCATTAATCAATTTAACTAACCAAAGTTCAAAATATAGCCACATAACCAACTCCATCACAAGAACAATCTAATTTCAATTCAATTCAAGTAAATACAACAAATCCAACCAAAATTAAGCAAATACCGAGCATGAGAGTTCTAACAAGGCTTATTTCTATCTTTATTCTTCTACGAGTGCGTTTCACGCTCCATCTCGTATTTATGCTTGACCGTGCAATGCCAAGCTCTATTAGGCTTTTCTAAGTCACCCATGTAGCGAGCGTTCAATCAGTGACTCCCAAACCAGGCGGCTTTAGGGCACTAGGTATTGAGACACCCCTAAGGATCTAATTACCTGAGTGACAAAGGCCACAGAACCCAACTAGTCAACGCATTTATTGTATTTTTGTATTTTTTTTATTCAGCCTTAAAAAAAACCCTCAAACTCAGCTTTTACCTTATTTCAACCTTCCTTGTTAATTCACCTAATTTTTTTTTACCAAATTCTCATGTAAAAGTTAATTATGCAACACTTTGAACCCCAGCAGTCAAATTAATCAAATTATTTGTGCTATCCAATAACTTAAGCTAAGATAGGCATAATTATTCTCATGATCAAAATTATATCATCCCCTAATAACCATCACACTGTCCAAGCTAACACAGTAAAACCCATCTCATCATTGGCCGAGCCAAAATCATACCAACTAATCACTTGGATTCATGCAAACAAACTAAATGCACCTAACACAGCCAACCATGAAACAACTATGCAAAACTCAATGATATGCCAACATATTAACAGATATAATGCACAACACAAAAAAAACTATAGGGACTCTCCCAAACTTAAAACAGACAATGCCCTCATTGGATAAACATTAAAAAGAAAAAGAAGAGAAACTCCCCTAATCCGAAGCAGCATCGCCCGAAGCCTCCCCATCATCATCTGAAGGTGTATCCATAGGAGGATAAGCTAAAGGAGCACCAAAGGTTGGGAACTAGACTTGAACGCCTAATTGAGAAAAGGCTTGTGAAAAACTGTCTGAAAGCTGTGTGGAAAAAGAGCGAAGCTCGGTCATACTCGTGTGAATACCATCCATCCGCCGAGTCATACGCCTCTCCATTCGATCCAACCTAGCCTGAGACACATGCTGTCTGAAAGCTGTGTGGAAAAAGAGCGAAGCTCGGTCATACTCGTGTGAATACCATCCATCCGCCGAGTCATACGCCTCTCCATTCGATCCAACCTAGCCTGAGACACATGAAACGGCTGTTCAGGTTCGGTCATCGGCTGATCGGATGTATCCTCACTCTCACTTAGATCCCCCAAGAGAAATCCTGCTCCACGGGCATGAGAAGGAGCCCCAGTCCAAACCTTGTACTTGGCAATCGTAGCATGATCAATAGTGTTCATCGGGAGCTGCACGGGCTCACCATCACCCCATTCCACCCCAGCAGTACTACATAAACGAGTGATCACCGATGCATGAGGAAAACCTCCTGACGTACCACCTTGCAGGTACCTACGTATGGACTGATGGATGATATACCCCACATCGATTTTCTTTCCTTGCACAATTCCATATAACAAAATAGCACGATCCTTGGTCACGTCATTTTGATGCCTGGTTGGCATGAGATTAGCACAAATAAAATTGTACCAGGCCTTTCCATAACGACTCAAGGCTATGTGAGGAAAGTGTAGTTTCTGATCCGTTCCTTGCTTAGTTGTCCATACTGTACCCGGCTTGCACAAAATATTCTTGATGCGCTCCAATTTAGTGTCCCAATTGGTAGAGTATAAACTTTTCGGATCGGTGTGGTGAATAGTAGGCAAATGGTATAGGGCATTGATACTCTGGCTATTATATGGAATTTGGCAACCTCGCACAAAAGCAATACCATCCTTAGTTATTTTTGCGTTTGCATATAATTCGTGCACTACTGATATCGGGGCTGCCAAAGGTGGTTCCACGAACAACAACCAACCCTTAGCTCGGATCATGCTCATCATTTGACCATCCAAGTTAGGATCGGACTTTAGCCCCCGTTCCAAAACAAATGTTTTCCCAAGCAAAACCTTGTGATAAAAGTCCTCGGCCTCTGCAGAAACAAACCTACTACTATCGAATTCAACTTGTGTTGCCACTTTTTTAATATTTAGTAAAAGAGCTCTAACTCATGTAAGCATACATGTGTCAACAAGTAATACAGAGGAAGTAGGGTATCGACCCACAGAGAAAGTGCTAAATTAAACCACTATGCATCAATTCTATCACTATATATATTTGCCTAAACTTATGACTTGATTTTGGTAACAAAATTAATTCTAAACAAATTAACAACTAAAGATGCAAATAATATTGAAACAAATCAAAATTAGAATTAATGGGATTCTAACTTCATTTAATAATTCATCTAATTACCACCATCCTATTAGAAAATTCACATATCACATAAAAGTAGCCAAGGACACTGATATAGACATAACCATTTGTCAATGTATTATGACCTACTTACATAGTATCCATAATCAATAGACACCATGTAATCACCACTATAACCAAAATCACTATATTTCTATGTGAAATTGCAATTATATTGATTTAAAGCACAAGCCCTTATTTTGACTCTTACGGTGAAACAATATATTTCTATCTGATTCACAAAATATTAAGCTATCCAATTAAGCCTCATATTCGCAAGCTATCATGATTACAATCCATACTCATATGTTATTTTTCAATTCCATACAAGCACTGAAATCGAATGATGATCAAACATTCATACGTGTAAAACAATCATGATAGAAACTTCTTATGATATGCAAAACAATCCAACACTCCGGCTTATAACTAGACTACATATTAAATTCCGTTAGAATCCCATAATGGAGATTAGTTCATGACTGAACCAAAAGCCATTATGGGATCAAAACTACACATAGGAAAATAAACAATCAATTGAAGTAAGAAGAAGTAGATTGATCAAACCCAATTGTTGACAAAAATCCAAAGTAAGCTCAAACCCACATCAAAATCCAGCACTTGAACAATAATAATCCACAGTAAAACTCCAAAAACTATATCTTTAGAAAAGTAGAATAATAATAATAAAAGTCTCCCAGTTCCTTCTCAGGGTTTCCTTCTCTCTCTCTCTTCAATAATAGCTTGAATCCTCCTCCAAATTGGCTTCTTCTTTTCCATCCAGCCGCACATCAGCAACATAAATCGTGCACTAGCGCCTCTGGTGCTATAGTAGTGTTATTCCTAGCGCTTCTGGCGCTAGGTCATGCCCTCAGATTTACAAAAATGCCACCAAGTCTCATTTGAACCCTTTAAGCTCTAAAATGACTCTTTTGCCCCTCCAGCTCCAATCCTACAATAAACAAACACAAAAACGAATAAAACAATACTAAAAACACTTAAAGACCGCAATATTTAAGTCTAACAAGACCTGATTCGTAGGTATAAAACCCACTCATCAAATACCCCCAAACTTAACCAATTGCTTGTCCCCAAGTAATGCAATAATACCAACATGAAAAATGCAAACTAACTATAATGCAAAGGAATCAAATAACTAAAATAACATAGTAAACCATATCAGGCCTCAAATATCCATAAAACAATTTCAACCCACTATCGAATGTACAGCTCCAACTCAAACTGATTAATCAAACCATGCTTGTCATCATTCATGTTGTGTGTGTGTGTATCAACTGTTATAACCAATCACAACCCAAATTACTCATATAATCAACATCTAAGAAAGTCAATTAATTTTTACACATCTCCATTATTAAAACAACTAATCCGACTCATGTAAACATTTAATTAACACAAGGGGAATTACGACATGTTTTCTTCATTTACGAGTGTGTTTTACGCTCCATCTCGCTTCTTTTTTTCTTTTTTCTTTTTTCATTTTCTTTTTTTTTACTTGGCATGTGCAATGTCTAGTTTCCTTAGGCTTATCAAAACTACCCATGTAACGAGCTTTCAACTAGTGACTCCCAAACCAATTGGCTTTAGGGCACTAGGTGTCAAGACACCCCTAAGGATCTAATTACTCAAGTAGAAATGGCCACGAAACTAAACTAGCCAATAAAGTTTTTCTTTTTTTTTCTTTTTAGAACTCCCCCAAACTTATTTCTTGCTTACTAGAGCCTTCATAGATGTTTCACTGATATTATCACATTGTATTCCCAAGTTCCTCACCAAACGCTGATTATATAAGAATTTGAATCACATTGATTAAACAGTTGACTAAATGTTTTCCTTGTTAACATGAACTTCAGACAAGCAGATTTGACTTCCCCGTTCAAGTTATCGCTCAACACTAGATTCCAATTATTAGCAAGCTTTTACTTAACACTAGAATCTAATCATTGGCCACAATGGTTCAACTATGTCATTTGTTATCTGATTCATGCAACTAAATGCTTGACACACCCTAAAATGCAACTATCATGCAACAAGTATAAACACAATGATGCAAAACAATCTATATGCATGAAAACATAAAACTACCCCCCAAACTGAATTGAACAATGTCCTCATTGAGAAATAATAAGAAATTAAAAACAGAGGATTCCCCTGATGAAAATGCTACTCGTTATCACTGCCATCAGCAGCATCATCATCATCATCCGCATCAAGAGGCGAGTCAGGTGGTGGGTAAATAGAAAGAGGAGGAGCTGGTGGAAACTGAAATGGCCCTGCCGAAGGATTCAACCGCCCAAACATATCTGCCAACGCTGTAGAACAATTAACATTGTAAGCATAGATCTCTCCTTGGCGTTGAGCAAGTCGACTCTGCTGACGAGTCATGCGATCAAAACCCCTCTGAATCTGTCCTGCCACTAAGTCTATCCGTCTAGTATGGTGCCTGAGGTCCTGTCGGATAGTCTCAACTACATTGGGGGCTTGAACCGGATCCTCAATAGGTTGTGGCTGATCCTGCGGCTGCTGCAGTGGTATAATGAAGCCTAAGCCCCTTGGGTGCGATTCACCTCCACCCCATACTCTGTACCGTACCATCGCAGCATGATCAATTAGAGACAATGGGGCCTGCATTAGTTCATCTTTATCCCAATGGACCCCAGCACGACGGCATAAATCTGTGATCAATGAAGGTTGAGGCAATTCACCTATGGTGCTACCCTCAAGCCTGTGCACGATAGACTCATGAATTACCTCCCCTACATCCACTGTCTTTCCTGTGGCTATGCAAAACAATAGAGCCGCCCGTTGATTAATCACATTGCTCATATGGCGGCACGACATCAACTTAGCAAAAATAAAAGCATGCCATGCTTTTCCATATCTGCTCAACTTGGATGAGGAGAAGTGCACGGCTTCTTGTTGGTCAGTCAACTTCTATTCTGTCCTTGGCTCATAGAGGGCTGCTATGATCTCAGAATAGTCCAAATCATGTTGCATGTATTTCGTATATCCATCATTGTGAATCTTTTGCAACCCATAATACGTGTTGATTGCGTTTCGCCCCACATTTACTTCCTTACCACGAACCATCACCAAATTCCCATTGGCTTCTTTAGCATTGGCATAAAATTCTTTTACAATATTAACTGCAGCTGGCTCAGGTTGCGCTGTAAATGTCATCCAATTCTGACTGCGTATCATGTTAGCTAATTCCCCATCTACCAGCTCAATCGGTAACAACCCGCGCTCAGGAATTAGGGACTTCCCTGACGACCAGTTTTTATACCTGTCGTACGCTTGAGGGCTAACAAACTTTTTCTTATCATACTTTACAGCAGCTGACAAACCTGAGCTTTCCCCTCTATGTCTTTTGGGAGCTATGAATAATCACTTAAGCACAATCAAAACCCAAAACAACTCAAAACTTCGTTGGGGCAAACTGTCGAACACTTGGTAGGCACACTTTAAAAACCCTTAGACAATGTTTCCCCCAAACTTAGAATAACCCAATCTTGCTGTCGACGCCGGGTTTTTTTTGCTTCGCGATATTCTTTTTAGCCTTTTCCAATTTTAGCTTTCTTGATTAAATGATTTTTGGAAAGGGTCGGCATTAATGTCGACGGGGTTTTGAAAGATCGCTTTTTATGATGAGCCAATTAATCAGAGTCGCCAGTTGGTATATTTGAAATGGATGTACCAACTCATCCGAGTTTTCGTTTTTTTTAAATCGCTGGCTCATATGTGACTCCGAATTAATTGGTCTGCGAATCGAGATTCATAGAGTTCGGAGGCTTGCTTAAGTGAGGGGAAGGTGTTAGGCACCCCTCGACTTCCGTGAAACACGGTTACCGCAATCTTGATGCTGTCCTATCCTTTAATTCATGAAATGTGTATATGTGCAGATGTGTGTGTGTGTGTGTGCTTATGTGAATGTTGTGGTGAGTGTGTATGAAAGAATCATTTGGATTTTTAGGGAAAGTTGTGCTTTAATTTGAGAATGTTTTAGAACGTCGTTTCTATTAATACGAGAAAGCTCCCTCTTTTCATGCAAAAGGTTTGATTTTTATTGTCAAAAACTATGAGGTTTTTTATTAGGTGTCGTTTTTGGCAAAAACAAGAATTTTAAGCCTTCGTCAAAATAGGAATCGAGATCTATACGTTGCCTTTGCAAAATGATGGGCAATTTCTAGGATATCTTTAACCCTATGCACAAAGGTTTACTAAAATATTTCATTTCATTCATAAAAGCCATTTTTGATGATGTTTGAAAATGATTTTCTTTGGCCTTCTCGTTTAATAGGAATCGACATTCATTAGCATTTCCAAATTTTTAGCCTCGTGATGCTAATATCCTACTTTGATTGATTTTAGGAAAGATCTTTATCGTTTAATCCTTTGGAATCATTTTGGTGTCACGAAATCTAATCAAACATAAACACGCGTCGGGGCTATTCACGGGCATGTAAGCCATCAAAATATCCCCGAACGCCAACAATCACATATTCCACTAATACGAGGCCTTAAACCCGATTCTCGCCTTAGCGTCGTTTTAAGGCCCGACAGTTACACGTTACAAAACAAGCATCTTGAATCTATTACATACACCAAAACATCCATCATCGAATTTGAACCACGGGGTCGCTTTCCAAGGCTCACAACCACGATTACTACACGTTCACAAAATGAATACTACAATAATAACAACGTGGATTGCCTAACACATCCTAAAAATACAATCAATTAAACTACGCCTAATATATATCCATAAACAAGCTAGAAATTTCACCAATTAGATATCCTCGGGTTATTAGGAAGAATTTTGTTCCAATGGAACCCTCACCAATAATCCCTAATCCATGATTGTTCAACAATATTCTTGAAAATTACAATTTAATTTAATCAAATGACATGATAGAAGTTGCAAAAATAAGGAGATTTTCACCTTGCAAATGATACCAAAATTGTGTAGAAACTTGTGTATTGAGTGAAATATGAGATGTATTGATAGAATCCAACAACAAGGGAAAATTCCTCTCTTTTTCTCTCAATTGTTGCAAGAATTTTTTGCTATTTCTCTCTATTTTCAAGCTAAAACTGCTGCTGTTTTTCTTCTTCTCCCGCCAAAACTGCTACTGTCTCTCTTCTGCAGGAGGAAATGAGCTGAAATAGGCTGGCCAGAGCCAGCCGCAGATTGATCTGCGGTTGGCCGCAGATCAATTTGCGGCTGGCTGGCCCACCTCCCATCGCACTCAGCTGATAGTGCTGATTTCCTGGTTTCCGTGCTGGCGCACTCACTTGGCCGCAGATAAATCCGCGGCTGGCTGGCTTGACGTTCTCAATTTTCGTGCTACGCCTCGATTTTCGTGCCGTGACGCTGGTTTTCGCTGACAGGCTCATATTTTACAGTCCGGGAATCATTTGGGAGGCGTGCCACACCTTCTAGGAATGCCAAATTCGGATAGCCTTGCTGTCACGTCGATTTCGGTTGCAAATTGTCATGGTGGCGTCGAGCGTCCGTACTTTTTCCATCTTTTGCTCTCGCAGGCCGGTCCCTTTGACGAATTTGCCCTCCTGTCAAGGTTAGTATACGAAGTGCAAAATTTGGGTGTCTACAGCTGCCCCTCTTTATCATGTTTATGAAATGTTAAATGAAGTGAACAGGATAAAGAAATAGACACCCGATGTATGAATGACAGTGCACAGATATGATAATACACCCACGATGCAACACATGTAGTTTATGGTACAACACAAGATGTAGCGCATGCAAAACATTCGAAAGAGTGTCAATGCATCAACCCTCTGACCGTATTTGTTAGTCGTTGGGTTCACTCTTCCAATCTATCATCTCGTTCGGGGCCGGGTATCGTCGCCGGTCACCCATCTCGTAACCCCCGGTTATCGTTGCCGGTTGGTTGTCTCGTCAGGGCCGGGTTTCGTCGCCGGTCACCCATCGCGTAACCCCCGGTTATCGTCGCCGGTTGGTTATCTTGTCGGAGCCAGTTTTCGTCGCCGGACATCCATCTCGTGATCGCCGGTTATCGTCGCCGGTCGATCGTCTTGTCGGGGCTGGATATCGTCGCCGGTCACCCATCGCGTAACCCCCGGTTATCGTCACCGGTTGGTTATCCTATCGGAGCCGGTTTTCGTCGCCGGACATCCATCTCGTGATCGCCGGTTATCGTCGCCGGTCGATCGTCTTGTCGGGGCCAGATATCGTCGCCGGTCACCCATCGCGTAACCCCTGGTTATCGTCGCCGGTTGGTTATCCTGTCGGAGCCGGTTTTCGTCGCCGGACATCCATCTCGTGATCGCCGGTTATCGTTGCCGGACGATCGTCTTGTCGGGGCCGGGTATCGTCGCCGGTCACCCATCGCGTAACCCCCGGTTATCGTCGCCGGTTGGTTATCCTGTCGGAGCCGGTTTTCGTCGCCGGACATCCATCTCGTGATCGCCGGTTATCGTTGCCGGTCGATCGTCTTGTCGGGGCCGGGTATCGTCGCCGGTCACCCATCGCGTAACCCCCGGTTATCGTCGCCGGTTGGTTATCCTGTCGGAGCCGGTTTTCGTCGCCGGACATCCATCTCGTGATCGCCGGTTATCGTTGCCGGTCGATTGTCTTGTCGGGGCCGGGTATCGTCCCCGGTCACCCATCGCGTAACCCCCGGTTATCATCGCCGGTTGGTTATCCTGTCGGAGCCGGTTTTTGTCGCCGGACATCCATCTCATGATCGTCGGTTATCGTCGCCGGCCGATCGTCTTGTCGGGGCCGGGTTTCGTCGCCGGTCACCCATCTCGTGATCGCCGGTTATCGCCGCCGTCGATCGTCTCGTCGGGGCCGGGTTTCATCGCTGGTCACCCATCTCGTGATCTTTTTCACTCAACACGTCAAATGGCTGTAAGGGAGCAAGCTGGGACCCACCAGGGCCAGCCGCGGATGGATCTGCGGCCAAGATCGGGATGTATAAGCGGCACGCCGCTTCCAGATCTGTCACTTTCAACTTCCAACTCACATAGATTCTCACGATTTTTGCTTGTTCGCAAGGGCCTTTGTCGATTTTTTCAACTTTCCTACAAAAACTGCTCCAGTAGGATCGATCTACGCGCTACAGGTAACACTTTGACCGGTCACTTTTCAATTTCGTCAATGTTTTGCTATACATTGGACTATTTGCATGTTTAGAGATAAAATGTATGCTTTACAATGCTATGTAATGTATTATCATATATACATGCTATGTATTAACTGTGTGAGTCCTATTTTATGTTCATGTGGTGGTCCCACGTATATGTTTGCTCCTTTTTGAAAGAAAATCATGCATTTATGGCACTTTACATGCTTTATTCACACATATGAATGCAAATATGATCTGTTGTGGCTTGAGTTCTTTGAAAAACATGCTTGGATATGCATGGGATGTCCATTTTACAGACGGAACTCTGCTGAATTTTTTTTTTTTTTTTTTTTGACATGCATCATGCTGCATTAATTATATGATGAGGATAGAAATTTAGAATATTCATTGCATAATTTTAAAAGGGAACTTACCTTCTTTCTCGCCCGTTCTATTCCAGCTATGGATCGTGATGCGCCCAGTAGCTCTTCCGCCTCTCGGACTTCGGGTGTTCGCCGTCGTAGGGCTGCACCTGCCCCTATTCCTCCTCGTACCCGTCAGGCTCGTCACTTGGCGGAGGCTGTCATCCGTCCTGATCACCCGGACGTTGAGGAGGTTGTTCCTCCGGAGGTTGCGGTGGAGGAACCGTCTTCCAGCACATCAGCTCCCCCTTCTCATCGCGCCTTATCTGGCGCTTCTGTCCAGATACCCGATCTATTGGGTCGGGATCTCAGTCGTCACCCCTCGGCATCTCTTGTTGCTAATGAGGTATATTCGATTCGGCTCTTCATTTGTTCTCGATTTCTCAATTTCCGGTTCTATCTGGATTGACCCATTTGGTGATTTTCACAGGTGCCCGAGTTTACCCAGCCGAGGGGTAATTGGTTCAACATTTACTCTCTCTACGCGGCCCTGCATAGTGATTACCGGGAGATGGTGGACTCTTGGGGCTTTCGACATTTCTTCACTATCATCCCCCGTCAGTGCCCTTGGGGTTACATGAGGGCTTTATCCGAGCGATGGTTCCACCATACGCAATCTCTTCATCTCCTCGACTGCGAGGTCGTGCTGACCCCCTGGGACTGGAGGTACATTACGGGCATAGAGTTCACCGGGTCCCGCGTCCCCCTGGATCTTGATATCACTCCAGTGGAGGTTCGAGCTTTGCTGGGCTTCGCTGCTGATGATCGGGTCTTTAAGGCCCGTAGTATTCGGTCCGGTGCTTTGGTCGTCGATGCTGTTGGGGGTCTATACGCACAGCCTATTCCAGCGGATCAGGGCACTCGTGACATCCTACTACGACGCTTGTTCTTGACCATCATGAGGGGTTGTTTCCTAGGGAACAACTCCTCTACCATCCACTTTAGCGTCGTAGGGGCTGTTAGAGACGTAGACCGGATCGGTGACTACGATTGGGGTTCATTCACCTTTGCTTATTTCCTCCACGGTCTGCGTCTGCGCTCGGAGGGACAGACAGATGCCTGGCTCGGATTCTAGCACTTTCTGCTGGTGAGCCTTCTTTCCCTCTTTACTTACTGCACTTCCCTTTATTTCATTTCTCTTTTCTGCATTTGTCAGTTATTTCATGCTTTCCACTGTTTCTGTTCGCAGTTCTGGGCTTACGAGCGTCTTCCATGTCTGAGGCCTATCACTACTCTGGGCCTGGACACTTATCCCCGGGGTCGGCGATGGCACCACAGCACTCTGGAGGAGCTCCCCGTGTCGGGCAGCTTTGCACATTGTCGTATTCAGCTGGAGTTGATCACGGCTGCTGATGTCGTCTGGGTTCCCTACCTCTCCGAGCATCTGACTGTGGGGTTTGCTGACGGGCATCCTTCTGGCCCGGAGTTCGAGCTTTCCACCCGTCGCCTTACTTTGCAGAGTGTTGGAGGCTGGGTGATGTATCTGGGAGAGCGCGCATTCAGATGCGTCACTGGAGAGATCCGCATCCCGCACTCCCTTCCTTTCACTACTTCCTGGTCGCTGGATTCTCAGCCCTCGGAGATCATGCTCGCCGGGGAGGACGGTCGGATGCTTTCCACAGGCCCCAGTACGAGCGAGGCTTTCAGGACTTGGTGGGTACCTCGTACCATCGGTCCCCAGACCCGGGCTACCTTCTTCCTCGGGGATATGGTCCCCGGCTCGGTGATGATGACTGACTGGGCAGCCTGCGTTCGGAGTCCCACCCACACTGAGCAGATAGACACTTTGACCCGCCAGGTGGAGCAGTTGTCGCTATTTCTTCGGGTGTTAGGCCGGACCCCAGAGGAGGCTTACGCCTACAATCCTGACGGTGCGGGCTATGATACAGGCCCGAGCTCATCTGATGCCACCGCTCGGCCATACATCCCTGACATGAATTTCGGTCCTCCGACTTCGACGACCCGGGGGGATCAGTTCGAGGATCCCAGTTTCATCGATGAGATTGACTTTATTTAGATCAGGATAGGATAGGGCTTTTCTACCTGCACCTGTTTAGACTTCTTTTCCATTCTACGCATTATGTACTGAACTCATTTATCTATTATGCACATTTCCTTTTTTATCTTTATGGAATTCACTGGTTTTATTTTTGACTGTATGATGCATGTTTTTTTTTCATGGATAGAGAATGACCCCTGTACAGTCTTTTTGATACTATTTTTCACAGATGTCGTCCTCAGATGCCGTGGTACGTTTGGATTCCATTCCTCCCATAGGGTTGGTTGGCGGTCTCCTCCACTGGTTTGACAGTTTATTGCCGGCAGACAGGGTTATCGCAGATGGTCTTTTGGGCCATTCTTTGTCCTTATTGACCTTTCAGGTGCCAGCGGGCTTTGCGGATGGTATTCTGAGCTATTGGGCCCCTGCCCGTCAGGTGTTTAGGTTAGGGACAGTAGAGCTGACCCCCACCCTGGAGGAGTATGCTCGCTTCACCGGCTTGCCTTTGGATAGACCTTGTGCCAGGGTCACGGCTGGTTCCATGCGCCGTCAGTTCTTGACCTTTACCGGCTTGCGGAGGGCTGTCTTATTACCGGTGATCACATCAGATCATATGGTTCCTCTTCAGTTCTTGATTGACCGATTTGGCTCACCTGACAGTTTTCGTTTCTTCCTTGGTGATTTTTCCGTGCCCGAGGAGCGCTGGAATGCCTTGAGAGTGGATGTTCTGATGGCCTGTGTCGTCTCAGTTTTGTACTTGCCCGCAAGACCTGACCAGTTGGACATGTGGGTTGTAGCGGCCGTTCGAGCTCTTCAGGAGGATCACACCATTCTTCCCATGATATTGGCGGATACCTACATGTCAGTCTCATATTGCCAATCCTTCTGCGGCCGAATATTCAGAGGGAGCTCGACTTTGTTATACGTGTGGTTCACGAGTCATCTCAGTCCCATCGGCCACTTCCGTCGCCAAAGGTTTTGCTTTAGCCACGACATAACCACGCAGTTTTCGTTTCGTCCCGTGAGCTGTACTGATGTGGCCTCCTGGACATCATTTTTATCTGTCATTGAGGATCCCTTTCATCTATTGGTCCATTCGGGTTATTGCTCTTTTATGAGCTTCTTGACTCATGTGCCTGACCTGGACTTCATTCCCATTGCTGGCTTGAGGGGCGTGACGACTTATCATCCCTTGTCGGTTATGGGGCAGTTTGATCAGACACAGGATTTACACCCTTTCGCGGGTGCAGCCGCCTACCGATTCCTTATATCATCCCGTTCAGAGAGGGATCTACTGCGGGTATACGAGTTTTGGTCTCGTAGGATCTCCGTCGAATATAGTGAGAGCTGTCATATCCAGACATTTGCTTACGTGCAGTGGCTGCGCGGAGACTTGGATCCGGCTGGTTTGAGTCAGACTGGGGCCTTTGATGACTCTGGAGTGATTTCCCCAAAGGATACCACAGACCACCCCGTCTCAGCTGATTCTGCCCCGAGTCGGGTTACTGAGAATACCCGACTCCGCTTGGCCCTGATTACTGCTGAAATCGAGAGGGATGCCGCCTTTGTTGAGAGAGATGATGCCATTCGGGCTAGAGACACTGCCATTGCTGACAGAGAGGCCATTGTACTTTAGACCAGGGCAGTTGTAGATGCTCATTTTGGGACGGTCAGCCGAGCCACTGCTTTACTGGATCGTATTGATATGATGGGGCAGCAGATTGCAGGAGATGCTGATACTTCAGATCTATCCACCACCTTGACCATCCCGCTTCAGCTAGTTTCAGATTTGTAGATTATTTTATTTCCTGCATAGACTATGTTAGTTCCATCAGTTATCGAAAAAACAATCTTGTAATAAAATGACTTATATATATAGACATGCATTTAAATTTAGTCATTTTCCCCTTTTGTCGTATCATTGCCTTTCATTGGATCCCCATTTTATCCAGTTGACCATGATTTTGACATTTCGCCTTCTTTCTCTCCTCAAGTCTTGAGGGAGATTTAACAGATATTGCCGCACACCTTTTGATTTCATCGGACTGAATCTCAGATTTTGGATAGCTGTTTGGTTGGATCAGGGTTATGTCCCTTGGGATGAAGCTGGTTAGGCAGCTGGTTTTGGGAAGGTTTTGAGGGTGTAGGAAGGTTGTCTCTGGCTATTGAAAATTGGTTTTGGTTAGAGAAATGATTATTTTTAAGGGATTGGACCGCGCCGTGATGGCTGCCTACGTACCCCCACAAGTTGGGAGATCAGGTCCTACGTAGTTCGCTCTCAAGGAAAAGGGACCTGATGATTCAAGCGTAGAACCGCTTCACCGAGTCAGAATTGAGGGGTTGTGGAAATACCTCACCATCCATTTCTTGCAATATAAGGGCACCTCCGGATAACACTTTCTTAATCACAAACGGCCCCTCCCAGTTTGGGGCGAACTTTCATTTGGCTTCGTCTTGACAAGGCATGACTCTTTTCAACACCAAATCATTTTCTTCGAACTTCCGAGGTCTCATCCTTTTGCCATATGATCGAGCGATCCTTTGTTGATATAACTGACCGTGCCAGACAGCAGCCACCCTCCTTTCATCAATTAAGGCCAATTGGTCGTATCGACTTTGCATCCAATCCTCCTCGCTTATCTGAGCATCGATCACTATTCTGAGAGACGCCATTTCAACCTCGATTGGCAGAACGGCCTCCATTCCATACACCAAAACGTAATGGGTTGCCCCTGTAGAAGTACGCGTTGATGTTCGGTATGCCAGCAGAGTGAGGGGTAGCAGTTCCGGCCATCCCCGATGATTGGCAGACATTTTGGCCATGATCTTCTTGATGTTCTTATTTGCAGCCTCCACTGCCCCATTCATCTTAGGACGGTAAATGACGGAATTGAGGTGCTTGATCTTGAACTGGTCACACAGTCCCTTCATGAGGGCGTTGTTTAAATTCTTGGCATTGTCAGAGACCAAAACCTCAGGCTGCCCGTATCGACAAATGACATTATTCCTGATGAACCCGACGATGACCTCCTGAGTTACTTTGGGGAAAGAAGCTGCCTCTACCCATTTGGTGAAGTAATCGATCATGACGAAAATGAATCGGTGTCCGTTGCTCACTTTGGGCTCTATTGGTCCGATTACATCCATTCCCCACATTGAAAATGGCCACGGGGAGGTCATACAGTGCAGTTCATTGGGAGGCGTATGGATCACATTACCGTGCGCCTGGCATTGATAACACCGTTTGACATGATCATCGCAATCGGCCTTCAGCGTCAACCAATAATGCCCTGTCCTCAAGATCTTTTTGGCCAGCATTGGTCCACTCATATGGGGCCCACACACTCCACCATGTATTTCATTCATAATCTTTCGGGCTTGCGTTTCATCTACGCACTGCAACAGTCCCAAACCAGCATCCCTCTTGTAGAGTGAATCCCCGCTCAGATAAAATTTCATCGCCATCTTTTGAATTCTCATCCTTTCAGTTCGACTCACCTGGTCGGGAATGGACCTATCTCTCAGATATTCCCTTATGTCGTGATACCAGGGCTGCCTTGACAACACCACCTCGTCTGATAACACTGCCACCTGTTCCTCATATGCCGGGGCATTCCGTACGGCGATCTCAGTCTGTGGACTGTCCCTATTCTTGATTACGTGGATTAAGGAAGCCAGAGTTGCCAATGCATCAGCAAAATCATTCCGTCCCCGGGGAATATGGCGAAAAGCGATATCTTCGAACTCTTGCATCAGCTGGGTAACACAACGATGGTATGGAAGTAACCGAAGCTCTTTAGTGTTGTACACCCCGATCGCTTGTCTGATTACCAATTCTGAATCCCCGAACACCGCTAGTCTCTTCACTCCCATGTCGCGGGCCAAGCGGAGTCCCAAGATACATCCCTCGTATTCAGCGGTGTTGTTCGAATTGCTGAAACTTAGTTTAGTGGCCATGGGGTATTGTTCTCCCGTGATAGAGACCAGGACCGCTCTGGCTCCTGCCCCCTCGGCATTCATGGCACCATCAAAATACAGCTTCCAGAACTGTCCCTCGTCATCACATTTCTCGCGTGATACCCAAAATATATCTTTGCCTGGGAGAGGAGTTTCCAAGGGCTCCATCCCTCCTGACGGGGTTTCCGCCAACTGATCGACAATTCCCTGTCCTTTCATGGCCTTCTGAGTCACGTACACCATGTCGAACTGTTGTAAGATTAACTACCATCTTGACAATCGACAATTCAGCATGGGCCTTTCAAAAATGTATTTCAGGGGATCCATTCTTGATATCAGGTACGTCGTATGCCCATGGAGGTAGTGTTGTAATCTCCCTGCAGCCCAGGCTAGAGCACAACAGGTCTTTTCGATGGGAGTGTAATTCTGCTCACATTGGCTAAATCTTTTGCTGAGGTAATAGATGGCCTGCTCTTTACCCGCCTCATTTTTTTGTCCCAACATACATCCCATCGCGATGGCATTTACCGATATATACATAAACAGAGGGATCCCATACCTCGGGGGTACCAGCACTGGTGCTTCAGTCAATTGCTTTTTAATGGTCTGAAAAGCCTTCTGACATTGCTCATTCCATTCTTGGGAAACCCCTTTTTCTTAACAGTTTGAAAATGGGCTCACATATAGTCGTCAAGTGGGATATAAAACGGCTGATAAAGTTTATCCTTCCGAGGAATCCTCTTATCTCCTTCTCTGTGTGAGGCGCCGACATATCCACAATGGCCTTAATCTTTGCTGGGTCCAACTCAATGCCCCGGTCACTAACCAGGAATCCCAAGAGCTTACCCGACTGCACTCCGAAAGCACACTTGGCTGGATTGAGTTTCAAATTATATTTTCTGAGCCGATCGAATAGCTTTTTGAGATGGGTTATATGATCAGATTCTACCTTCGATTTCACAATAATGTCATCCACGTAGACCTCTATCTCCTTATGCATCATATCGTGGAACAAGGCCATCATGGCTCTTTGATAAGTAGCCCCCGCGTTTGTGAGGCCAAAAGCCAATCGCCTATAGCAGAAAGTGCCCCAGGGGGTGATGAATGCGGTCTTTTCCCGATCTTCCTTCGCCACCATTATCTGATGATATCCCGCGAAGCAATCCACAAAAGAGTACATTTCGTACTGGGCTGTGTTGTCTACCAGGATGTGTATGAAAGGCACCGGGAAGTTATCCTTGAGACTGGCCTTGTTTAGATCTCTGTAGTCTACACATACCCTCACCTTTCCTCCAGGCTTAGCCACTGGGACTACATTGGACAGCCATTCCGGGTAAGTGGACACCATAATGATTCCCGCCCTGAACTGCATGATGATCTCTTCCTTTACTTTTAAGCTCCACTTCGGTTTCAACTTTCTTAATTTTTGTTTGACAGGCCTGAAACCCTCCTTGATGGGTAATCGGTGTACCACAATGTCGGTGGACAATCCGATCATATCCTCATGAGACCAGGCAAAGACATCCTCATATTGTTTTAGCAACTCAGTCATTTCAGCTTTTTGGTTGGGGGTAAGGTCCGTCCCTATCTTGAGTTCTTTTGGCTTGTCAGGGGTTCCAATATCAATGGTGACGGTTTGGTCCAAGTTGGGTTTGGGTTTATCCTCGACCCATCCTTTGATCTCGTCAGGCGCATCGTCGTAATCTGTCTCGTCTCGTTCAATGCCCATTAAATCGAAATCCAGCTCAATGTCAAAATCATAATCATCATTCAAATTTGAAAGACCATTTGTTAGGCAAGGATTACTCAAATTGGTATACCTGACATGAAACAAAATACTTGTCATATATAAATCATTTTTCACGACGATCGCATTTTCAAAATAACACGAAGAAACGACATAATTATGTAGAAATAAAACAACAACAAAAATGAAACTTCTTCATTCCCCCGTCCTCTGGGGTCTACCACCCTGACGTCGGGTTTTACCCTTTTTTGGATATTACTGGTTTCATGGTCCAGTTGTCGACAGTCAGGTCAGATGAAATGCGCTGGATGAAAGGGGGCTTTACGTCGGACACTTCCCCGATAATTACAGATACGTCGCCTGAGTCCTCCCTCCTATTCTCTCCAGGAATGATCAGCCCTGCCCAATCGATGTCAGGCACAACTCGTTGGGCCTCGGGTGGTGCGATAATATTCGTCCCCTCCCCACTGCTTGTTGATTGTTCGGGGATGTAGCACTTGGTTTCAAACTCCTTTGCGACCTCTTGCAGGAAACTTTCCCTCCGGGCCGACTCATTACGTGCGGGGGTTAACTCTTCATTCCCTGCCCCAATCACAGGCTCGCTGATCCCCTGTTCATTGTCGACTTTAGTCACTGGACTGCCAGCTAGTCGAATTGGAGCCGCACCCCGACGGTGTCTCCGTGCTACGCCCTCATGGTATCCCAACCCTGCTTTGCCTATCTGCTGTGGTAGGTGGATGGGCTCGGTGATTCCCTGACTACTCCTTCCTAACCCCTGCCCAGGCTGGAAGTTCATTTTTATCATTTCCTTTGCCACAAAGGTAAGTTCGGGAGAGACCCTAGGTTTCACAGTTGGAGCTCCCAGGCATCTATAGTGGGGAGTGCTAATCTCCAATGCTTGAAAGCTGGCAGGTGCTGCCAACTCATCCACATTAATCACTGGCAGGTCACTCGTAGGAGGAGAAGGGTCATCACATTCGGCCGAGATTGTTACCAGATTCCCATCGATGATTAGCTTGATTTGTTGGTGGAGCGTGGAGGGAACTGCCCCGGCCATGTGTATCCATGGCCTCCCCAATAACATGTTATACCTGGCTGCAATATCTAGGACCTGGAAAGATATATCAAAAGTACAGGGTCCTATCTCCACCGGTAATTCAATCTCTCCCATTGTATCCCTCCGGGAACCATCGAAAGCTCGTACCACCACATGACTGGTTCGTAGGCGCTTGGGGTTGATGCTCATCTTCTGCAAGGTACTGAGGGGACAGATATTCAATGTCGATCCTCCATCAATCAGCACCCCATTCATTATATAGCCCGAGGAGATTACCGCAATATGTAGCAGTTTCCGGTGTCCCCTTCCCTCCTTGGGTATGTCCTCATCCGTAAAGGATATTACATCGTTCTCCAATAGGTGGCCCACCAGCTGGCCGAAACCCTCCTCACTAATTTCCTTGGGCACGTATGCCTCCTCCAGAACCTTCGTCAGGGTTTTGCAATGCTCATTGGATGACAACACTAAGTCCATGACTGATGTTAGGGTTGACTCCTCACTTAAAATCTAGATCCCCCTTGTTTCCGGGTGATCCATCCTTTTCAAGAATTCTATGGCCCTTTCTTCGGAATTCTCTTTATTTTTCCTCCTTTGGCTTTCAAGGACTCGCCCGGGAAGATACAAGGGGTTCCCCTTTATCGTCACCGAAGCACAGCTGGCCGCTTCCTCTGGCATGCCCCCATAATTCCAGGGTACAGTCTTTAGACTACTGATAGGGATTTGCGGCCTTGCTGCAAGGATGATGGGCCTCGGAGCCGTCAACTTGACCGGTCCCTCCGTGCTATTCGTACTTACCCCTATCAACCTGATGGGCGTTCCCCGTGCACTCCCATGATCATATATCACGTTGATCATTTCCTCAATTTTCTGCACATAGTTCCACCTTGGCGGCCCTCCGGCTTCACTCGCCTCCGTCGCATTGACCCCCCCTCCATCATGTCTTGGCAGGGGATTTGCCTTAACATTCGGGGAGTCTGGCTGTTCCACCACAATTTCCCCATTGTCAATCAGGTTCTGGATTCGATGCTTCAACGTCCAACAGTCTTGTGTATCATGGCCAGGGGAACTGGAGTGGTATGCACATCGCTTGCTCGGGTCAAACCTACTACCCTTTGGGTCACTCGGGGGTGCCAAACCAACTATCTTCTTTTGGGCTACTAATACCGCTAATACCCGTTCAAGCGGCTCCCCGAGCGGGGTGAATACTCGATTTTGCGAGGCCTCATATCTTCTTCGCCCCTCTGCCCTTTGATCTGTGAAGTTTGGCTGTCGGGATGGCCCTACCCTTTGCACCTGTACCGGAAGATGGCTTTCTGTTTTTCTGGATGACCCCTGTAGGATGAGGGAGACATCCTCCTCCTTCTTCTTTTGGACCCTCCGGGAAGTGCTGCCATAGTTTCCATTCTGTATTTGCTCGGCAGCAGTTTCTAAAGCAGTAAAATCCCGGATTTTACCCGATTTCAACCCCATATCTGCCATCTCTCCATGTTTAATCATTTCAGCGAAGGGTCTTCCAATCCCCGAGATGACTCGTTCATAATACGGTGCCTCTTGAATGTCTACAAAAGTCATCACCATCTCCGACTCGCTCATCAGGGGGTTCACCTGTGCGGCCATGCCCCTCCATCGTTGCACATATTCCCTGAAGGATTCCCTAGGTTGTTTCTTAACCTTTGTCATTTGATATCTGTCAGGGGCCATCTGGGCCTGAAAGCTGTATTGGGTTAAGAAGGTATGGGCCAATTCCTCCCAGTTGTGGATTCGGGCGTTGTCAAGGCGGGCATACCAAATTCTTGCCTCCCCCGTTAAGCTTTTCTGGAACAGCTGCATTCTCAACCCCTCGTCCTCGGCATAAGACCCGAGTTCTCCAATGTATATTTTCAAGTGTGTGTAGGGGTCCCCCTTTCCATTGTATTTTTCAAACTCAGGGATTTTGAATTTCTCCGGGTATCTGGCTCCGGGGAAGACACATAAATCTGAATAGTTAACCCTGCCGAGGGACCCTATGCCCTTCATAGATTGGATGGTTTCTTCCATTTGTCTCATTTTCTTCCGCAAGTCATCTGTATCTCCCTCTTCCGGGATAGTAATCACTGTTTTGTTTGGTACGGGAATGGCCTTTGGGACGACTGGCTCGCCCTTAGGTGGATCCTCCTTAGGTAGTTCCTGCCTGGGTATCAACTGCTCTCTTAGCATTATGGCCATTTCTAACATCTGCTTCTTAAAGTCATTAAATTCCTCCCTAGATATGGCACCGGAATTGGTAGATGGAATATCAGCCATTTCAGATATGGAGTTTTGGGCCCTTTTAGACTGCGAACGGGTTTGAGGAGCAATCCTACAGAAACCAAAGTTCGAAGTTTAGTCTTGGGGAGTAAAAAATGTGGATGCATGCTGAAGCTGTAATTTTTTGTGTCTTTGGGGTTTTTTAATCTTTCTCTGCGAAACAAAAAGTTAGTAGTCCTCTAATGCAATGACAAATGCTAAACATGGCTTTATTAAGCTCCCCAGATGTTCCCTGCAAAACATAGAGGTTAGTAATTTCTCTCGGCAAAAAGGAAAGCGAAATATGAATAATATCATGACATTTATGCGTGAAATGTAAAAGGCATGAAGAGACTTTTCCTGCGTAGGGTTAATCTGCGGTTGACCTATCCTAGGGTTACTCTCACGGGCTTTTCGGCATGAAGGTCCCCAAATCTTCGCAATCTACTCGTCTGAGCTCTTTCGATTGGAGCGGATTTGGGTGGTGCGTTTCCTGAGCCATCTCCGGGGAGCAGCCCCTTCGAGTCCAGTAATAAGCAATCGACAGGTTTGCCTCAGGAGGAGGTACTCTCTCAGCATACATTCACATTCATCGTCCTCACCGCATGCAAATGATTACTTGAAAGTAAAGCAATTCCATTCAATCATTCATTTATTGGACAGAACACACATTCACACAACAAAACGTTCAAAAGATCACAATATCGCACACACACACATATTCATGAATTTTAAAGGATAAGAAAGCATCAAGATTTGAAAGCGGCTTAAGCCCTTTAATTGTCCCCAGCAGAGTCGCCAGCTGTCGACGCCGGGTTTTTTTTGCTTCGCGATATTCTTTTTAGCCTTTTCCAATTTTAGCTTTCTTGATTAAATGATTTTTGGAAAGGGTCGGCATTAATGTCGACGGGGTTTTGAAAGATCGCTTTTTATGATGAGCCAATTAATCAGAGTCGCCAGTTGGTATATTTGAAATGGATGTACCAACTCATCCGAGTTTTCGTTTTTTTTAAATCGCTGGCTCATATGTGACTCCAAATTAATTGGTCTGCGAATCGAGATTCATAGAGTTCGGGGGCTTGCTTAAGTGAGGGGAAGGTGTTAGGCACCCCTCGACTTCCGTGAAACACGGTTACCGCAATCTTGATGTTGTCCTATCCTTTAATTCATGAAATGTGTATATGTGCAGATGTGTGTGTGTGTGCTTATGTGAATGTTGTGGTGAGTGTGTATGAAAGAATCATTTGGATTTTTAGGGAAAGTTGTGCTTTAATTTGTGAATGTTTCAGAACGTCGTTTCTATTAATACGAGAAAGCTCCCTCTTTTCATGCAAAAGGTTTGATTTTCATTGTCAAAAACTATGAGGTTTTTTATTAGGTGTCGTTTTTGGCAAAAACAAGAATTTTAAGCCTTCGTCAAAATAGGAATCGAGATCTATACGTTGCCTTTGTAAAATGATGGGCAATTTCTAGGATATCTTTAACCCTATGCACAAAGGTTTACTAAAATATTTCATTTCATTCATAAAAGCCATTTTTGATGATGTTTGAAAATGATTTTCTTTGGCCTTCTCGTTTAATAGGAATCGACATTCATTAGCATTTCCAAATTTTTAGCCTCGTGATGCTAATATCCTACTTTGATTGATTTTAGGAAAGATCTTTATCGTTTAATCCTTTGGAATCATTTTGGTGTCACGAAATCTAATCAAACATAAACACGCGTCGGGGCTATTCACGGGCATGTAAGCCATCAAAATATCCCCGAACGCCAACAATCACATATTCCACTAATACGAGGGCTTAAACCCGATTCTCGCCTTAGCGTCGTTTTAAGGCCCGACAGTTACACGTTACAAAACAAGCATCTTGAATCTATTACATACACCAAAACATCCATCATCGGATTTGAACCACGGGGTCGCTTTCCTAGGCTCACAACCACGATTACTACACGCTCACAAAATGAATACTACAATAATAACAACGTGGATTGCCTAACACATCCTAAAAATACAATCAATTAAACTACGCCTAATATATATCCATAAACAAGCTAGAAATTTCACCAATTGGATATCCTCGGGTTATTAGGAAGAATTTTGTTCCAATGTAACCCTCACCAATAATCCCTAATCCATGATTGTTCAACAATATTCTTGAATCAAATGACATGATAGAAGTTGCAAAAATAAGGAGATTTTCACCTTGCAAATGATACCAAAATTGTGTAGAAACTTGTGTATTGAGTGAAATATGAGATGTATTGATAGAATCCAACAACAAGGGAAAATTCCTCTCTTTTTCTCTCAATTGTTGCAACAATTTTTTGCTATTTCTCTCTATTTTCGAGCAAAAACTGCTGCTGTTTTTCTTCTTCTCCCGCCAAAACTGCTACCGTCTCTCTTCTGCAGGAGGAAATGAGCTGAAATAGGCTGGCCAGAGCCAGCCGCAGATCAATCTGCGGCTGGCTGGCCCACCTCCCATCGCACTCAGCTGATAGTGCTGATTTCCTGGTTTCCGTGCTGGCGCACTCACTTGGCCGCAGATAAATCCGCGGCTGGCTGGCTTGACTTTCTCAATTTTCGTGCTACGCCTCGATTTTCGTGTCGTGACGCTGGTTTTCGCTGACAGGCTCGTATTTTACAGTCCGGGAATCATTTGGGAGGCGTGCCACACCTTCCGGGAATGCCAAATTCGGATAGCCTTGCTGTCACGTCAATTTCGGTTGCAAATTGTCATGGTGGCGTCGAGCGTCCGTACTTTTTCCATCTTTTGCTCTCGCAGGCCGGTCCCTTTGACGAATTTGCCCTCCTGTGAAGGTTAGTATACGAAGTGCAAAATTTGGGTGTCTACACTTGCCACAATGTAATCTCCCACAAATCACAAACATATAGATAGAAAATTGAAGCTTTAACCTAATCCCAATTGAGCCAACACAAACTCAATTGGGTTCACAATTAAAACAAAGAATTTAGTCCAAATACTAGCAATTCAATCTCTAGCCAACAATTTTAAGTTCTAATTGCGCAATCATGTAAAACTTACTTGAAATTGAAAGTACCCATGTGTAGTAGTAGATTTAATCCTTTTTAGCTATGAGAAGAAAGTTCCTTGGTTGCAAAAGTTGTGTGCCGTCAATGGGTAGTGTGGATGTCGGCTTGTTGGTGTTTGGTTAGGAGAGAATGTGACTTTACTTGGCAACAATGAGATTAGCGGCGACTTGAAGGCAGCAAGAAGAAGAAAATCTTGAGTTTTTGGTATGAAATCCTTCTTTAGCCTGACTTAGGGTTTTAACTTGTTTTTTTTTTCAATTTCGCCTGTCGAGCTCCTCAGGCGCTATGGGTTGTGTTGGTTTGGGCGCTTCTGGCGCTATCTTACAGTAACTATTGGTTTGGGGTAGCGCTGCTGGTGCTTGGTTTGTGAGGGCTCGAGCGCTACCAGCGCTTGCTTGCAGTAGTTGTTGCCGAGTTGAGTGCCTCTAGCGCTGACTTTAGTGAAGAGTTGGGCGCTTTAAGCGCTGATGTCCGGTAGCCTCGTTCGTTCTTAGCGCCACCGGCGCTAATGATGCATGTTGTCGAGCGCCTAGAGCGCTGGTATACAGAAACTTGGACCCATTTGAGCGCCTCTAGCACCGGTTTTATGACTTGTGGGACGCTTTAGGCGCTGACATGCATACTTAGCCAATTTTTCCCAATTCTAGCTTCTACCTGCACACAAATCAACCCAAATCCAAAATTAGTTACAAAAACCCATTTTTATTTTTATTTTTATTTTTTTAAAAACAAAATAATTGACTAAACAAAAGAAAAACAGAAAATTAAAATGCTGGGTTGCCTCCTAGATAGCGCTAAGTTATAGTCAATTAGCTTGACTGTCTCTGAATCTCATGTCACAGAAAGGATTAAGGTGACTTTCTGTCTGTCCACCTTATCCCCGAAATAATGCTTCAACCGCTGTCCATTCACTTTGAACGACTGGTCCGGGAATTTATCATACAGTTCAATTGCACCATGCGGAAAGACTGTCTTCACTGTGAATGGTCCTGACCAACTTGATTTCAGCTTCCCAGGAAAAAGTTTAAGTATGGAGTTGAAAAGTAAAACCCTTTGACCCGGTTCAAATGTTCTTTCTATGATCTTGCGATCATGCCATTTCTTCACCTTCTCCTTGTACAGCTTCGAGTTTTCATATGCCTGTAGTCGAAATTCATCCAACTCATTGATTTGGAGTAAGCGTTTCTCCCCTGCAGCTGTCGAATCAAAGTTCAACTTCCGAATTGCCTAATATGCCTTATGCTCTAGCTCCATAGGAAGATGACAAGCTTTTCCATAAACAAGCTGAAACGGTGACATGCCCAACGGAGTTTTGTAAGCAGTCCTATATGCCCACACAGCATCATCCAGCTTCAAAGACCAATCCTTCCTCGTCGAATTCACAATTTTTTCGAGGATTCTTTTGACTTCCCGATTGGATACTTCAGCTTGGTCGTTCGTCTGTGGGTGGTAAGCCGTAGCAATACGATGATTCACCCCATACTTGGCCAACAAAGTTGTAAACTGCCTGTTGTAGAAGTGACTACCTTCATCACTAATAATCGCTCTCGGAGTCCCAAATCTAGTGAAAATGCTTCGATGTAAAAACTTGAGAACTACCTTGGCATCATTCGTCAGGAGCACTGCCACTTCTACCCATTTCAACACATAGTCAACTGCTAGCAAGATGTAGAGATTATCGCATGAAGACACAAAAGGGCCCATGAAATCAATCCCTCATACGTCGAACACTTCCACTTCGAGGATTGTATTCAAAAGCATTTCATTCCTCTTTGAAATATTACCCACTCTCTGACATCTATCACATCGCTGGACAAAACTGTAAGCATCCTTAAAGATTGTCGGCCAGTAGAATCCTGCTTGTAGTACTCTAGCCGCTGTTCTCTCTCCTCCATAGTGACCTCCATATACAGAAGAATGGTAATCTTGCAAAATCCCCTCGGTCTCACTATATGGGATACACCTTCTTATCATTTGATCCGCACACTATTTAAACAAATATAACTCATCCCATATATACCATTTAACATCATGCAAGAACTTTTTCTTTTGGTGCCCCACCAAGTCAGAAGGTATCATCTTACTCACCAAATAATTCGCGTAGTCTGCAAACCATGGCACCTCCCCTTGCACCACAAACAACTGCTCATCCGGAAAGGATTCATTAATTACAACTTTGCCGTCTATCTCCCTTTCTGAATTCTCTAGTCGAGACAAGTGGTCTGCCACTTGGTTTTCGGTACACTTCTTGTCCTTGATCTCCAAATCAAACTCCTGCAATAATAATATCCACCTGATTAGCCTGGGCTTCGCCTCCTTCTTTGCCACTAAATGTCGGATTGCCGAGTGATCCGTGTACACTATCACCTTTGTGCCTATTAGATATGATCGAAATTTATCGAAGGCATACACCAATGCCAATAACTCTTTTTCTATGGTGGTGTAATTTAACTGTGCATCCGTAAGGGTCTTGCTGGCATAGTATATCACATAAAACATCTTCTCCTTCCTTTGCCCCAAAACAGCCCCCACAGCATAATCACTGGCACACATCAGCTCAAACGGCAATGCCCAATCTGGTGCTGTGATAACTGGTGCTGAAGTTAGTTTCCCCTTTAAGTGCTCAAATGCCCTCATGCAAGCCTCATCGAATTTAAAATGTACATCCTTCTCCAATAAACTGCATAATGGTTTAGTTATCTTGGAGAAGTCCTTGATGAATCTGCGGTAAAAGCCTGCATGTCCAAGAAAACTACGGACACCTTTTACTGAAGTAGGTGGAGGTAGGTTCTCAATAGATTCCAGCTTTGCCCTGTCCACCTCAATTCCTTGCTTTGAAACTTTGTGTCCCAGTATAACTCCTTCTTGTACCATAAAATGGCACTTCTCCCAATTCAATACTAGATTCGTTTCAACACATCTTTTCAAGACCATCACCAAATTCTCTAGACATATATCGAAAGAATCACCAAATACCGAGAAATCGTCCATGAATACCTCAACATTCTGTTTGACCATGTCTGAAAAAATTGCTGTCATGCATCTCTGAAAGGTGGCTGGAGCATTGCATAACCCGAACGACATCCTTCTGAAGGCAAAAGTGCCGTATAGACATGTAAAAGTAGTCTTTTCCTGGTCTTCTGGAGCTATCATAATCTGGTTGTAGCCTGAATACCGGTCCAGAAGGCAATAATACTCATGACCCGCCACTCTGTCCAATATCTGATCGATAAACGGAAGTGGAAAATGGTCCTTCCTTGTAGCTTTGTTAAGCTTGCGGTAGTCCATGCAGATTCTCCACCCTGTTACTGTTCGCGTTGGGATCAGCTCGTTATTCTCATTGGTGAGAACGGTCATACCACCCTTCTTTGGTACGCACTGCACGGGGCTCACCCATGAACTGTCCGAAATCGGGTAGATTATTCCTGCATCCAGCCATTTCAATACCTCTTTCTTGACCACTTCTTTCATTATCGGATTAAGCCTTCTTTGCTGCTCAACCGTCGGCTTGCTACCCTCTTCGAATAGGATCTTATGCATGCAAAACGAAGGGTGTATCCCCTTGATATCTACTATGGTCCATCCAATAGCTGATTTGAACTCTCTAAGCACTCGTAGCAGTTTTTCCTCCTGAAAAGATGTTAGTACAGAAGAAATAATCACAGGTAGCTTTGAATCTTTATTTAAAAATGCGTACCTGAGATGATCTGGAAGTGGTTTTAGTTCAAGTTCTGGAGGTGTCTCAAGAGATGGTTTCAACTTTACCGATGTTTCTCCAACTCTCGTAAGTGGCTCGATAGGTGTCCTGAATTTCCCGAATTTAGGAGTGGTATCTAGATATTGTACTAGCTTGGCACATTCTTCATCCTCCAGATCTGCATCTTCAGCAATTACTCTCTGCAGTGGTTCATAACTCAACAAGCTCTCAACATCATCATTTACTATACTATCCACCAAGTCAACTCTGAAGCATTCCTCTTCATCGGTTGGGAGCTTCATTGCCTTGAAAACATTAAACTTCACCTCATGATCATGTACCCGCATTGTAAGCTCCACTTTTTGCACGTCTATCAGAGTCCTCCCTGTGGCTAGGAATGGTCTCCCCAGTATGATTGGTATACTCTTGTCCTCCTCATAGTCCAAGATGATGAAGTCTGCCGGAAAGATAAATTTGTCCACTTTCACCAGTACGTCCTCTACTATCCCCCGTGGATACGTGATGGATCTATCAGCTAACTGCAAGGAAATATTTATTGGCCTTGGCTCTGGCAATCCCAACTGACTAAATATAGACAAAGGCATCAGGTTGATAGTTGCCCCAAGATCACACAAACATTTATTGAAGTTCATCTTTTCGATCGTACATGGAATTATGAAACTGCCCGGATCTTTTAGCTTTGGAGGTAGTTTACGCTGAAGCACTGCACTGCATTCCTTCGTCAAGGTCACTGTCTCAAACTCGTCTAATCTTCTCTTCCTTGACAGTATACCCTTCATAAACTTTGCGTAACTTGGCATTTGTTCCAATGCCTCCGCGAAGGGTATGTTGATCTGCAGTTTCTTAAAAACCTCCAAAAACTTACTGAACTGTTTATCTTCCCTCTGTTTGTTCAATCTTTGCGGATACGGAACCTGAGGGTGAACTTGTGGTACTGTAGTCACGGGCTTCTTATCTGAACTCACTTTATTCTTCTCTACTTGCTTCGACCCGGACTCATCCTTCTTCTCTTTTTGTTCAACCTCAATTTCTGTCTCAGTTTCTGCCCCAGTGTCATCCCCTTGTAAACTAGGTACTGTTGTGCCTGGTGCATTTCCTGAATATTGCTTTCCAGATCTGAGTGTTATGGCCTGACACTGCTCTTTACCCTCTCTCCGTGGATTTGCCTCTGTATTAATTGGCAATGAACCTTGGGGCCTGTTGTTAAGCATAGTCGCCATTTGCCCCATTTGAGTTTCTAGATTTTTAATAGCCACTGCTTGGCTTTTGATCATAACCTATGTATTTGCCATGTACTTCAACATCATCTCCTCCATTTCTGATTTCTTTTCTTGCTGAGGTGCATATGAAGTAGGATGTTGTTGTTGTTGAGAAAATCCCGGTGGAAACGGTGGTCTTGGAGCAAACTGTTGCTGCGGTGGCTGACACTGAAACTGATTATTCTGCTGAAACTGTTGCTGCTGATTCCCTTGATTATTTGACCAACTAAAGTTTGGATGATTACAGTTGTTGGAGTTGTATGTGTTCTGAAACTGTCCTTGGTCTTTCATGTAACTGTTCACATACTGCACCGACTCGGAGCTGATAGCACATTAATCTGTCGAATGTGACCCCGCACAAATCTCACATATGAAGGCAACTGACTTGGCTTTGCTTTCTAACAACGAATCAATTTTCTTCGCCATGGCTGCCATCTGTGCTGACAACTGGGTAATAGCATCCACTTCCAATAAACCTGGAACTCTGGGTTGTGGCATTCTGGCTATAAAATTTTGAAAATCATTTGCTGCCATAGTCTCGATAAGGTTATAAGCTTCGTCATAGCTCTTTGCCCCTAAAGCTCCACCTGCAGTTGCATCTACCATTTGCCTCGACTGCCATCCCAATCTATTATAAAATGTGTTGATCACCATCCAATCTACCATCCCATGGTGCGGACACTTCCTTAGCATCTCCTTGTACGTATCCCAGGCCTCGTATAAGGACTCACCCTGTTGTTGCTCAAACTGAGAGATTGCTGTCCTCATTTTTGCAGTTTTCGCCATGGGGAAAAACTTGGCTAAGAACTTCTGTGCTAGGTCCTCCCATGTAGTAATTGATCCTGAAGGCAAAGAATGAAGCCAACTTCTCGCTCTATCCCTCAATGAGAATGGAAACAGTCTTAGTCGGATGGCATCCTCCGTCACCCTGTTGTATCTGAATGTATCGCATATTTCAATGAAACTTAAGAGATGCTCATTAGGATCGTCTGACTATGCTAGACTGCAATCCATTGATGTTTGGCATAGAATAATCCCTCAAAGCTTTATGCTCCACTCTGTGTTCTTCCGCCATATTTGGTATAGTTCCTTCCAACTGTGCTTGTAAATTTCTACGCACTCTTGCTTTCCAACCTCTGCCGTCAATATTATCCTATGCTGGTGTCAATTCTGAGTTGGATGATCGTGTGTGCATAAAAATTCTACAAGTACCTGAAACCAAAACAAAAACAAAAATAGAAATGAGAAAAGATTAGATTTGTCTAAGTCAAATAATATAGCTTCAAACTGATGATAATAATAAAAATCTAAACACCTCTCCCCGACAAGGGCGCCAAAAACTTGTTGCCTCTTTTTTAATCTTTAGTAAAAGAGCTCTAACTCATGCAAGCATACATGTGTCAACAAGTAATACAGAGGAAGTAGGGTATCGATCGACAGAGAAAGTGCTAAATTAAACCACTATGCATTAATTCTATCACTATATATATTTGCCTAAACTTATGACTTGATTTTGGTAACAAAATTAATTCTAAACAAATTAACAACTAAAGATGCAAATAATATTGAAACAAATCAAAATTGAAATTAATGGGATTCTAACTTCATTTAATAATTCATCTAATTACCACCATCGTATTAGAAAATTACATATCACAGAAAAGTAGCCAAGGACACTGATATAGACATAACCATTTGTCAATGTATTATAACCTACTTACATAGTATCCATAATCAATAGACACCATGTAATCACCACTATAACCAAAATCACTATATTTCTATGTGAAATTGCAATTATATTGATTTAAAGCACAAGCCCTTATTTTGACTCTTACGGTGAAACAGTATATTTCTATTTGATTCACAAAATATTAAGCTATCCCATTAAGCCTCATATTCGCAAGCTATCATGATTACAATCCATACTTATATGAAATCGAATGATGATCAAACATTCATACGTGACAAACTATCATGATAGAAACTTCTTATGATATGCAAAACAATCCAACACTCCAGCTTATAACTAGACTACATATTAAATTCCGTTAGAATCCCATAATGGAGATTAGTTCATGACTGAACCAAAAGCTATTATGGGATCAAAACTACACATAGGAAAATAAACAATCAATTGAAGTAAGAAGAAGTAGATTGATCAAACCCAATTGTTGACAAAAATCCAAAGTAAGCTCAAACCCACATCAAAATCCAGCACTTGAATAATAATAATCCACAGTAAAACTCCAAAAACTATATCTCTAGAAAAGTAGAATAATAATAATAATAATAAAATTCTCCCAGTTCCTTCTCAGAGTTTCCTTCTCTCTCTCTTCAATAATAGCTTGAATCCTCCTCCAAATTGGCTTCTTCTTTTCCATCCAGCTGCACATCAGCAACATAAACCGTGCACTAGCGCCTCTGGCGCTATAGTAGTGTTATTCCTAGCGCTTCTGGCGCTAGGTCATGCCCTCAGATTTACAAAAATGCCACCAAGTCTCATTTGAACCCTTTAAGCTCCAAAATGACTCTTTTGCCCCTCCAGCTCCAATCCTACAATAAACAAACACAAAAACGAATAAAACAATACTAAAAACACTTAAAGACCGCAATATTTAAGTCTAACAAGACCTGATTCGTAGGTATAAAACCCACTCATCAACTGGCTCAAAATGGGCTTGAGCACTAGAAGATTCCCCTCGTTGTCTCTTAGAAGCCATGACAATACAATCCAAACACACACCAACGTGAAGACCCCCAAACTTGACATAAATCACACTTGAATTTAACAAACTATCTCAATCCAGTACACTTGCATGCACAATTCAATCCAACAATAATAACACAATATCTGAAAGTGTATAATCAAAATTCCCAATACAATGCAATTCCAAGCCTAAAATTTGTCAATTGGAAGTAATACCTTGATACGAAGCAAAACCTAAAATCACAATGCATGTACTATGTTCCGAACCACTGTAATTCCTCGGTATCTTCTTACAATGCACTGGAAAACCCGCTTAGATCACACTTAAATGGTTGGATGCTTTGGATTTTAGGGTTTGTAGAGGGGAGTGGACTATGGAAGGTGAAAAATTGGAGAAGAAAGAAGATGTAGAGAGAAATAAGAACTAGGGTTTGAAATTGGAGGTATTTGATTTGGAGAAGGAGTGAATGTTGGTAGGAGATTGATTTGGATTTGGAAAAGGGAGAGAATAAGAGAAGTTACCGACTCTTGTGGGAAAAAAAGAAAACAAAAAAACTGATAATACGAATCCAAGCGGGAGAGGAAATAAAAGGTAGCCACCGGATCGGGTTTTAAATGGGTTTTAAAAAAAACTGGGTACCGATCGCGGCGCGGCTGTGCTAGGAATTGGCTTGAGTAGGGCGCGGTCGCGCTAGTGTGGCAGCTGGAACGTTTTAAGCACTGAGGTTAGGCGCGGCCGCGCTGCTTTCCTTCACAATATGGGTGCGGCCGCGCTGGTATGCCAGCTGAAGCCTTTTGATTCCTGAAGACGGGCGCGGCTACGCTGTGTTACAGTGCACTTGGGGCGCGGCTGCGCTTGCCTGGAAACTTGAAATTGATTTTGACATCCCTCCTTTTTGAGGTCTTAATATGCAATCCTTGATGTGTGACCTATAAGAAAAGAAAAAGGAATAAATTACTAATTACTACTAGATAAAAAACAAAACTAAATCTAAAAATTATTCCTAAAAATCGCAAACGTTTAACTATACGTAATTAAAAATTGGGTTGCCTCCCACTAGCGCTTGATTTAAAGTCTTTCAGCCTGACTACTCCCTGTTTCAAACTTTAATCGGCAAGAGTGATTGAGGTTTTCTGGCGATCGAAATCACCACCCCAATAATGCTTTAATCTTTGACCATTGACTTTGAATGACTCGTCCGGATTGTTCGCAAAAACTTCAACGGCGCCATAAGGGAATGCTTGTTTAACAATGAAGGGGCCCGACCACCGAGATTTGAGTTTCCCTGGAAATAATCTCAATCTAGAGTTATATAGAAGCACTGCTTATCCCAGCTCAAACTTCCTGTTGATAATTTTTCGATCGTGCCACTTCTTGACTTTTTCCTTGTATAGCTTAGAGTTCTCATATGCTTGTAGATGAAATTCATCAAGTTCATTCAGCTGAAGAAGTC
This sequence comes from Aralia elata, assembly GCA_034770075.1. Classification (NCBI taxonomy): domain Eukaryota; kingdom Viridiplantae; phylum Streptophyta; class Magnoliopsida; order Apiales; family Araliaceae; genus Aralia; species Aralia elata. Next base: position 1,344,608 of record JAVJAP010000094.1, on the reverse strand, counting down.
TCTTTTCCCCTACAGCTGTGAGATCAAAGTTCAACTTTCTGATGGCCCAATATGCTTTGTGTTCAAGTTCAACCGGAAGATGGCACGCCTTGCATAGACTAATTGGTACGGTGACATGCCAATGGGTGTCTTATAAGCTGTCCGATAAGCCAAAAGCGCATCATCCAACTTTGTTGACCAATCTTTTATGTTCGGATTAACAATCTTCTCCAGAATTCTCTTCACTTCTCTATTTGAAATTTCGGCTTGACCACTGGTTTGGGGATGGTAAGCTGTAGCAATTCTGTGGTTTACCCCATATTTAGCTAAAAGAGCTGTGAAATACCTATTGCAAAAGTGGCTCCCTTCATCACTGATAATTGCCCTTGGAGTGCCAAATCGTGTGAAGATGTTTTTCTGCAGAAATTTTAGAACCACCTTGGCATCATTAGTCGGCAAAGCACATGCTTCCACCCATTTAGATACATAATCGACTACCAAAAGGATGTAAAGGTTGTTAAACGAAGATGGAAATGGTCCCATAAAATTTATTCCCCAAACGTCGAAGACTTCAACTTCTAAAATGGCATTCAAAGGCATCTCATGACGTTTGGAAATATTTCCCACCCTTTGACATCTATCACATCTCTGAACAAAGTGGTGGGTGTCCTTAAACAACGTGGGCCAGAAAAATCCTGCCTGTAACACCTTGGCAGCTGTCTTTTCGCCTCCGTAATGACCTCCATATAGCGAATCATGACAATGATGTAAAATACTCTCTATTTCACTTTGTGGCACACACCGTCGAATAATCTGATCGGCACAATGTTTGAACAGGAACGACTCATCCCACATGTACCTTTTTACATCATGCAGAAACTTTTTCTTTTGTTGGCTGGTCAAATCTGGGGGAAGTACGTTGCTAACCAAATAGTTGACAAAATTGGCATACCATGGGACTTCTGAATTAATCACAAACAACTGTTCATCCGGGAAGAATTCATTGATCACCGTTTTGTCTCCCTTGATGTCGTCATTGTTTTCTAATCTCGAGAGATGATCTGCCACTTGATTTTCCATCCCCTTCCTATCCCGGATTTCCAAGTCGAACTCCTGGAGTAGAAGTATCCATCGAATTAGCCTTGGCTTCGCATCTTTCTTCGAAATCAGATATCTTATGGCAGAATGGTCAATGAACACCACCACTTTTGTCCCAATTAAGTATGAGCGAAATTTATCAAAAGCGTACACTACCGCTAGCAACTCCTTCTCGGTGGTTGTATAATTGAGTTGGGCATCGGACAATGTTTTGCTAGCATAATAAATGGCGTGAAAAACCTTTTCCTTTCGTTGGCCCAAAACAGCCCCAATAGCATAGTCGCTAGCATCACACATTAACTCGAACAGCTTTGACCAATCCGGTGCTACTATTACAGGCGCTGTGGTCAATTTCTTTCTCAACAATTCAAAAGCCGCAAAACATTCATCATCAAACTTGAAGGGAACATCTTTCTCCAATAGACTGCATAAAGGCTTAGAGATTTTGGAAAAATCCTTTATGAATCTCCTATAAAATCCAGCATGTCCCAAGAAGCTTCGTATCCCCTTGACTGTAGTTAGTGGAGGTAGATTCTCGATTATCTCTAGCTTGGCTCGGTCTACCTCTAACCCTTTTGACGACACCTTGTGCCCAAGAATGATTCCTTTTTACACCATAAAGTGGCATTTTTCCCAATTGAGCACTAAATTAGTTTCCACGCATCTTTTCAGAACGAGGACCAAATTTTCCAAACAATTATCAAAGGAGTCACCAAACACTGAAAAATCGTCCATGAATACCTCCACATTGCGTTCGACCATATCTGAGAAAATAGCCATCATGCATCTTTAGAACGTCGCTGGCGCATTATATAAGCCAAAAAACATCCTTCTAAAAGCGAAAGTACCATACGGACACGTGAAGGTAGTCTTTTCCTGATCTTCGGGGGCAATCACTATCTGATTATAACCTGAATAGCCATCCAATAAGCAATAAAACTCGTGTCCAGCCAGTCTATCTAACATCTGATCAATGAAGGGTAGAGGAAAGTGATCCTTACGGGTCGCCTTGTTTAGTTTTCTGTAGTCCATACAAACCCTCCATCCGGTCACTGTCCTTGTCGGTATTAACTAATTATTTTCGTTTTCTATAACCGTCATGCCACCCTTTTTAGGTACACACTGTACTGGACTCACCCAACTGCTATCGGAGATGGGGTAAATGATACCTGCATCAAGCCACTTCAAAATTTCCTTCTTCACCACCTCTTTCATGATTGGGTTCAGTCTCCTTTGTTGCTCAATTATCGGTTTGGCATCGTCTTCCAAAGGATCTTGTGCATACTAAATGATGGGCTAATTCCTTTAATGTCTGCGATGGTCCAACCAATTGCTGATTTGTACTCCCGGAGGACACGTATCAACTTACTTTCCTGCAATTCGTTAAGTATAGATGCAATAATAACAGGCAAAGTAGATGATTCACCCAAATAAGCATACCTGAGATGGCTAGGTAAAGGTTTAAGTTCAAGTGTAGGAGGTATTTCAAGAGATGGCTTCAAGTGCTCTAAGGATTTGTCAGTAAGTTCCAACGGTTCAAAAGGGATTTGAAATTTGAAGAAACTCCATCATCTCTGGGTCATCCATGTCAGTTTCTCCCAATAAAGTAGTTTCTAACGGCTCCTCAGTCAATTTCCTCAAAAACTTGTCATCCACCACTTTTTCTACCACTTCCAACCGGAAACACTCTTCCTCATCCATAGGAAATTTCATGGCTTTGAACACATTAAATGTCACTTATTGGTCTTGCACCCTCATATTTAATTCTCTTTTTTGCACATCTATAAATGTTCTACCAGTTGCCAAGAAAGGTCTCCCGAGTATGATAGGAATGTCTTTGTCCTCTTCATAGTCTAAAATGATGAAATCAGCTGGGAATATGAATTTATCCACTTTTACCAAAATGTCTTCCACAATACCTTTAGGATATGTAACCGACCTATCTACAAGCTGAAGAGAGATGTTGGTTGGTTTCGGTGCAGGTAAACCCAGCTGGACATATATCGATAAAGGCATAAGGTTGATGCTAGCACCCAAATCACACAAACATCTGTTGATTGATAAGCTACCAATGGTACAAGGGATAGTGAAACTACCAGGATCCTTTAATTTCGGTGGCAACTTCTTTTGCAATATAGCACTACACTCTTCAGTTAACGCAACTATTTCATAATCCTCCAGCTTTTTCTTCCTCGACAAAATTCCTTTCATGAACTTGGCATAGCTTGGCATCTGCTCCAAAGCCTCTGCAAACGGTATGTTGATTTGTAGTTTCTTAAAGACTTCAAGGAATTTGGAGAACTATTTGTCTAATTTCTGCTTCTGAAATCGCTGTGGATATAGAACGGGAGGGTATACTACTAATTGATTTGCTTTCTCCTTTTCTTTCATCTCAGTTTCCGTTTCCTTTTCTTTTTCTACCAATTTCTCTGCAGGAGCTGAGACTGGGGAAGGGCGCGGCCGCGCTGCCTCTCCTTGTATTTCAGGCGCGGCCGCGCTGCTCTGCTGTAGTTGTTTCCCACTTCAAAGTGTGACAGCTTGACATTGTTCCTTACCATCTCTCTTGGAGTTAACTTCCGTATTACTTGGCAAAGATCATTGAGGTCTGTTGTTCAACATATTGGCCATTTGTCCCACTTGATTTTCCAGATTTCTGATGGTAGCTGCTTGACTCTTTACTAACACATCATTACTTGCCATATACTTCATCAAGATCTCTTCCAAATCTGGTTTCTTTTCTGTTTGCGATTGTGTAGCTACCGGCCGATGTTGATTATGAAATCCAGGGGGATATGACGCTCTAGGAGCTTGTTGTTGATTCTGATTATTGCTCCATGAGAAATGTGGATGGTTTCTTGCCCCTGGATTATAAGTGTTTTGGTATGGGTTTGGAGGACGTTGGTAGCTACCCACAAACTGAACTGCTTCAGGATTAATGGAACAACACTCTGTAGGATGTGCACCTGCGCATAGCTCGCAAACATAAAGCACTTGCTGAGTTTTTGAATCTGCTATAGCATCAATCTTTTTAGACAATGCTGCCATCTGAGCCGCTAATGCTGTGACTGCGTCGACTTCCAATACTCCAGCTACCTTTTGGTGATTCATCCTCGACGTCGGCCGTTGATAGTTATTTACAACCATAGTTTCTAACAAGGTGAAAGCTTCATCAAAATTCTTATCCATAAGTGCTCCCCCCGCAGCTGCATCTATAATTGTTCGAGTGTTACTACTCAACCCATTGTAGAATGTTTGAACCTACAGCCACTTGGGTAACGCATGATGTGGACATCTTTTCAATAACTCTTTGAATCTTTCCCAAGCCTCGTACAGTGACTCTCCATGACTTTGCTCAAAAGTAGAAATCTCATTTCTCAACTTAGCAGATGTAGCCGGCGGAAAGAATTTTGCTAGGAATTTCTGAGCCAAGTCATCCCAAGTTGTGATGGACCCCGGTGGAAGTGAGTGCAACCAACTCTTTGCTTTATCCCTTAGTGTAAACGGAAACAGACTTAGTCTCACCGCATCATCAGTTACATTGGGATATTTGAATGTATCACAAATCTCAAGAAAGTTAACCAAGTGTTCATTAGGATCATCATTGGCTAATCCCCCAAACTGTACCGCATTCTGAATCATCTGAATTGTACCCGACTTGATCTCGAAGGAATTAGCAATGATGGCTGGCCTCGTGATGCTCGACCTGATTTCATCAATCTTAGGCATGGCATATTCCCTCAATGATTTTTGTTCTTCATTAGCCATTTTTTCTCTCTCGATTGTCTCACGACAAAACTTTCTTAACTTGCGTAACTTGTTTTCAAGATTGTCCTCACTCTACACAAGTTCCGGCTACTTTGATCGTGTTTACATAAACGAACTGAGATCACCTGAAACAGGAAGTAACAAGAAAAACAATGTTTAACTATAACTGAATTAATTAAATTAAAACTTGAAATTATAGACACAATTGTTCCACGGTAACGGCGGCAAAAACTTGTTTGCCTAATTCTATACTAGCACAAATACGCAAGTATACGCAGTCCACAAGTAATAAAGTGAAAGTAGAGTATCGTCCCACAAAGAAGAACTGAGTTTATAATGACAATTTCCAATTCTAAATTAAATCAATTTTAGTAAACCAATGATCAATAATTTTTGAAGTTTTGAATTTAACTAATTAAGTCTAAATTGAATTACTACCACTAATTTGAAAACAAATTTTTAAAGACTTAAGACTGTAATTTCACTTAATGCTTTATTTTACTCGACACACTTCCCTTTGGATTATGCTAGTTATTTCAGATTGTTAACCAAGAACTCATCACTATTTATGACCATCTCTCAATGTTTCATAAACAACTCAACTCAAATCCACAATTGATAGACTCAAGTTAATCACCCTAGATAACTAATTCACTATATTTCTATGTGAATTACAATTAAAGAGGATTTAAAGTTCAGGTTCCCCTATGAGATTACATGCGGTGAATAGGTATATCTCTATCCTAAACACAAATTACGAATTCCATCGACAGCAGAATACACAATCACATGCTATTATGATCAGATCTGAATCTATACTTCATCTCTCAAGTTCATATAGATTATCCCAGTAATTATTGGCCAGATAATTAAGCAATTTAGCATAAACCATAATAGACAATCCAAAAGTAACTAATCATAATATTCCAGGAAGCATATCATTCAAAACTACGCATTAAGATCCATTATAGCCTTAAAAAGAAATTTAGTTCATAATTAAACTAGAATTCATCATCCACAAGTTCAATAGCATTCAAAAGTTCAGAGTAAAAAGAAGAGAAAAGAAGAAACACTGTAAAGTAATCCTTGAATCTCTAACTTGCTACTCCTTGCTTTCGCTCCGCTACTAGCTTGCTTCAAGTCTTCTCCAATTGCTCTAAACTAGGGTTTTCTAACAATAAGTTCAACAACCTTGAAATTAACTTAAAACAACTATTTATAGTATCTGATAAAAAAACCCAACTAATTAAAAAGTCTTAAATCCAATTCCACATCAAATTAACTTGAACTGCTGAAAAGTCAAACTTGGTCAATTACCGAACCAGCGGAGCTGCGCTTGGAAAAGGCTTGTGTGGCGTGCGGCCGCGCTACTCTGACAGCAAAATTTCTTCAAGGTCTGGAGACAGGCGCGGCCGCAATATCTCTTAGTTCATTTTGGGCGCAGGCGCGCTGCACCAATTTACAGCAACTCAGCATCTGCAACAGCAAAATCCATCCAACTCTCGCCAAACCAATTCCCAACATGTGTAACCTACAAAAACACATAATATGCATGAAAAGTAACTATAAACCAAGGAAATAAACAATAATTCGCGTTCATTAGCATCCGATTCGTAGGTATAAAACCTACTTATCAGCTACCTATTTGATTATTCAAATAGCCTATATATTTATGTCACGTTAAGCAACCGGGTACTCATAGATCAGTTAAAGATTAACTATATTCTTTGCTCTACGCTTCGGCACTTTTATTTCAATTAAAGTTTATAACTAAACCACATTCCATTAAACTTTAATACCATATTAAGTTGAACACATATTAAAATGCATCACATAAGTAAAATTGTACAATTTCAGAATCTGAGGAAAAAAAAACATTATGATAATCAATTAATCAATTAATAAATTACTTTGATCATTTTGCCCTTCGTAGTCGAACGTTGCGAAACTTATATCAATTCTTACTAAAGTCGACGTTCCGAACGTCATGGGACTATCCGTTTGGTCAAATTCACCTCCGAAATTCGTAGATGACTTTTTCCTCGAAAAAGTCAACCGGTTGACTTTGACCAAAAAGTCAACCGTGACACTTTTTCATGGCTACAGTCTATCCTAACTAATTTCGTCGTTTTGGACTTGAATACATAGTCCGCGTCTCTAAATTCCATTCCGAACTCCAGCTCATGATTTAATACCAACCCACGTACTAAAAAGAATCAACTCCCCACTTAATCAATTTAAATAGTTAAATAAAACTAAACCAACCATTTAAATACATCTCATCACATATGTTAACATAACACATGTATGTATAACACATATAAATGAAATCACACAAGAGTTTCACATAAGTTCGTTTATTGATAACTATTATACTTAGGCGCTGTTTGTTTTAAACTGAATGGGTCTGAATGGGCCTCCATCTGACCGAATAAGCCATTAAGCCTGTTTGTTTACAATTTTTGAAATCTGAATGGGGCTTAATAGAACTGAGCGATTCTTTTGAAAAAATTGGGCTGAATCGGCTGAATAGGTTCGGACGAGCGTTTTTACCCAAATAGTCCTTTCATCTCTTCAGCGATCGGTCATCTCTTCTTTGCATCGGCTCTGGTCCATCTCCATCTCCATCTCCATCGTCGCTCTCCATCGCTCTGACAGGTAACCCTCATCTTTCAAATTGGTATAAACTAGCCCTAATTTGGTTTCTATTTCTTCCTTATGTGTCTCTCGGTGTCCAAAAACTGAACTGAACTGCTTGAATGAAAGGACAAAAACTTTTAAGGGTTAAAAACTCACCAGGGTCTGAAACAAATTTGAGTTTTGTGCCCAGGATTCGTTGGAATATATGTAGGTCAGTGCTTGGATCTTGTTGCTTTAAAGTTTTCTTTTTCCATCACTTCTGTACATTCCGCATGTCCATGGAGTATAACAGGACTGTGAACTTTTGTGGATTTTTCAATATTTTGCATTTTCTTATACTTATTAAAGGGAATCCTGGTATGTGTTAAATCTTGTGTACAGTAGGGAGACTACAATATCTTATGTGCTCTGTTTGTAGTATATAGTATGTGCTCTGTTTGTCCAAAAAAATAGTATTCCCTCCGTCCCAAATTAATTGCATTTCTAGGACTTTTTAAAGTCAAATTGACTATTTTTAAAACTAATATTTTTACTATTTTTGCTAACATATAGGTGAAGATATTATAACCAAAAGAAAGTATATACAATTTATTACTAATTTCAATTTTTATAATTTTAGAAATATATTTATATATGCTTAATTATTAATTTTAAAAATAGTCAATTTGACTTAAAAAAGTCCTAGAAAAGTAATTAATTTGGGACGGAGGGAGTATATAGTATGTGCTCTGTTTGGGTATTTGTTTGTAGAAGATTTGTTTATTGTTAGGAGTAGAGTACCTAAATTCATCCTTTTATTTGTGTTAGGCATGGAACAATCGGGTGAATTATTTAATTTTTTTTAATACGTCCAGACAAAATTATATATTTGTTCAGAAATATACTCAGACATGTTAATTATCAAACAACTTTTTTCATTCAGATTCAGCTCATTCAGATTCAGATTCAGATTCAGCTCGTTCAGATTCAGATTCAGATTCATTCAGTTTTTATCAAACAGCCCCTTAGAAATTCTCGGATATTACATTCACCCTCCCTTATAAGGATTCCGTCCTCGGATTCATTACACATCAAACAAAAATATTGGGATAGTTTTTCATCATTTTCTCCTCGAGTTCCCACGTAGCCTCTTCGGCATTGTGGTTCCTCCACACTACCTTAACAGAAGGTATTATCTAATTTTTTAACACTTGTTCTTTTCTATCAATTATCCGTACTGGAACCTCTTCATAGGTTAAGTCCTTCTCATATTGAATAGGTTCATACTCTATGACATGCTTGTAGTCTTGCTTATAGGGTCGTAGGACCGAAACATGGAACACGTTGTGTATATGTTCTAACTCCGGAGGTAAAGCTATTTCATAAGCTACCTCACCGACTCGCCTCAACACTTCAAATGGTTCTATGAATCTGGGACTAAGTTTTCCCTTCTTCCCAAACCTCATTTTCCCTTTCCAAGGTGACACTTTCAAAAACACATAAGTACCGACGTTAAAGTCACGTTGTTGTTTATGTTGATCGGCATATTTCTTCTGTCGATCTTGAGTCATCACTAATCTTGCTCGTATCGTTTTGACAACATCTGCAGTTTGTTATACCAATTCCGGCCCTAGCAGTTGATGTTCACCTACTTCATCCCAACACAATGGCGTTCTGCATTTTCTTCCATAGAAAGCTTCATAAGGTCCCATGCCAATGCTCGCGTGATAACTGTTCTTGTATGCAAATTCCACTAATGGTAGATGATCATCCCAACTCCCTTTGAAATCCATAACGCACGCCCTTAACATGTCCTCTAGAGTTTGAATTGTTCTCTCGCTTTGCCCATCTGTATGAGGATGATATGCAGTGCTCAACCTCAATTGCATTCCCATGCGCTCTTGAAAGCTTTTCCAGAAATTTTCTGTGAATCGCGGGTCGCGATCTGACACAATCGATACCGGTACTCCATGTCTGGAAACAATTTCTTTGATGTAGAGTTTTGCCAACTGATCCAAGTTGAATTTGATCTTGATCGGTAAAAAGTGCGCTTACTTAGTTAATCGATCAACAATCACCCATACTGCATCATAACCCTTCTGTGTAGTTGGAAGCCCTACCACAAAGTTGATAGTAGTATGCACACAAGCCAATCATATTTGATATGATGTAGCATATATTTTGTAATCTTTATTCATTTATTAATAAAAGAATTAATTTTCTTAAAAAGGCATTTTATATTATCTACATGGTGCTGTTATATTAAATGTGATAAACCCATAGTTTTGAGCAATACTTTTAGAATCATGATGGTGATCATGCTAATGAGATCTAAATTTTAGATAGCTCACAAACTAAAATTGTTCCTAATCATTGGATTACTAAATTGGGATTAGTGAATCCGGATAGATTAGTACATACGTTGCTTGCTCTTAGGAAGAGGATGATTGATCTCATAATCATTTGTGTGGAGACACTAAAGCAAGTATGTAGGTGCTTATTAGAGAATAAGTTCACTGAACGTGACTCGCTAAGGAATACCTAATGGAGTTTTACTCGCCTATCAATAGGAATTCCTCTAGTGATAGTAGTACAAGTGATCCTTGGACTTGAGATTATCATAGTATCTTGTGTATGATGAATTATACTTTGACATGTCCCTTAAGACCTTTGGGGTATATCAAAGGGTATGATTGGGTATAATAAGTTGTACATGGAGATAGGTGAATGATCAACAAAGAATCTACCACGTTTAGTAAAAGATGTGAATGTCCTATGTGATTCGATAAATGACAACTCAGTAGTCCTTGGCCAAGGCAGAATGAAATTAGAAAGGAGTTTCTAATTTGCATTATTTAGAGTTGTGCATTTGGGAATTGAGTTTATAATGACAATTTCCAATTCTAAATCAAATCAATTTTAGCAAACCAATGATCAATAATTTTTGAAGTTTTGAATTTAACTAATTAAGTCTAAATTGAATTACTACCACTAATTTGAAAACAAATTTTTAAAGACTTAAGACTGTAATTTCACTTAATGCTTTATTTTACTCGACACACTTCCCTTTGGATTATGCTAGTTATTTCAGATTGTTAACCAAGAACTCATCACTATTTATGACCATCTCTCAATGTTTCATAAACAACTCAACTCAAATCCACAATTGATAGACTCAAGTTAATCACCCTAGATAACTAATTCACTATATTTCTATGTGAATTACAATTAAAGAGGATTTAAAGTTCAGGTTCCCCTATGAGATTACATGCGGTGAATAGGTATATCTCTATCCTAAACACAAATTACGAATTCCATCGACAGCAGAATACACAATCACATGCTATTATGATCAGATCTGAATCTATACTTCATCTCTCAAGTTCATATAGATTATCCCAGTAATTATTGGCCAGATAATTAAGCAATTTAGCATAAACCATAATAGACAATCCAAAAGTAACTAATCATAATATTCCAGGAAGCATATCATTCAAAAACTACGCATTAAGATCCATTATAGCCTTAAAAAGAAATTTAGTTCATAATTAAACTAGAATTCATCATCCACAAGTTCAATAGCATTCAAAAGTTCAGAGTAAAAAGAAGAGAAAAGAAGAAACACTGTAAAGTAATCCTTGAATCTCTAACTTACTACTCCTTGCTTTCGCTCCGCTACTAGCTTGCTTCAAGTCTTCTCCAATTGCTCTAAACTAGGGTTTTCTAACAATAAGTTCAACAACCTTGAAATTAACTTAAAACAACTATTTATAGTATCTGATAAAAAAACCCAACTAATTAAAAAGTCTTAAATCCAATTCCACATCAAATTAACTTGAACTGCTGAAAAGTCAAACTTGGTCAATTACCGAACCGGCGGAGCTGCGCTTGTAAAAGGCTTGTGTGGCGCGCGGCCGCGCTACTCTGACAGCAAAATTTCTTCAAGGTCTGGAGACAGGCGCGGCCGCGATATCCGTTTTATCGCGCTTCCGCTCTATTTATGTAATTTGATTGCATGCTCACGTTATATACAAACCTAATAGAAGTCTATCGTAATATGCTCGCACTTCCATTCCGGAATTTCCAGGGGTTGAAGTAACCTGCTCGGTTTTTTATGTTCTGCCCTGACTCTCTAGCATGTTAAGCATCTGCTGACACACTCTGTGACCTCTATCTTCATATTAGGCCACCAATAATGTTGATGAAGATCCCGATACATCTTTGTGCTTCCTGGATGAATCGAGTAACTTGAACTATGAGCTTCCTGTAGAATTTCTTCCTTTAACTCAGTTACTGCTGGCACCCAAATTCTCCTCTAAAATCTTAACAGTCCATCACCATCCATAACGAATTTAAGCTCTTCCCCATCTATAATTATTTTCTTCACCTTTTCACATTCTTCATCGCTGCCTTGTGCTTCCTTTATTTTGTCCAACAGAGTCGGACGAGCCTCCATCGCGAACAATTTTTCACCAACTTCCTTTGTAAACTTTACTTCGAGCTCCAATCTTGTCATTTCCTTAATTAACTCTTCTTGAGCTGTTATCATTGCCAACTTACCAATACCCTTCCTGCTTAGCGCATCTGCCACCACGTTAGCTTTTCCCGAGTGATACAAAATCTCGTAGTCGTAGTCCTTTATCAGCTCCAACCATCTCCTCTGTCGCATATTCAGCTCTTTCTGCGTGAAGATATACTTCTGACTTTTATGGTCCGTGTATATTTCACACTTTGCACCATATAAATAGTGCCTCCATATCTTCAGGGCAAATACTACCGCTGCCAATTCCAGGTCATGGGTAGGATATCTCTTTTCATAATCTTTTGACTGCCTTGATGCGTACGCAATAACTTTACCATGCTGCATAAGCACATAGCCAAGTCCTTTGTGTGACGCATCACTGTAAACTACGAAGTCACCCGTATCATCTGGTAAAGACAACACTGGTGCTTCACCCAACCTTTTCTTCAGATCCTGAAAACTTTCTTCACACTTCTCCGTCCAAACAAATTTTACCGACTTCCTTATCAGATTAGTAAGAGTTCCTGCTATCTTTGAAAAATCTTGTATGAACCTTCTGTAATAACCTGCCAAACCCAAGAAACTTCTTACTTCTGTCGGTGTCTTCGGCTGTTCCCAATTAAGTAGTACTTCCACTTTTGCTGGATCCACAGAGATTCCGTCTTTGTCAATCACGTGACCCAGAAATTGAACTCTTTCCAACCAGAACTCATACTTCGAGAATTTTGCGTATAACTTCTCCTTTCATAACGCCTCCAACACCACCCTTAAATGTTCAGCATGATCTTCCTGAGTCTTAGAATAGATCAGGATATTATCTATGAACACAACTACGAATTTATCTAAGTATTGCTTGAATACTCGGTTCATCATGTCCATAAATGCCGCCGGCACATTTGTTAATCCAAATGACATCACCAGGAACTCATAATGGCCGTAACGAGTCCTGAATGCTGTCTTAGGTAAATCTTCCTTTTTCACCTTCAACTGGTGATATCCCGTCCTCAAGTCGATTTTGGAAAAATACTTCGCTCCCTTCAATTAATCGAACAGATCATCTATCCTAGGCAGTGGGTACTTGTTCTTGAGCGTCACTTTGTTCAACTCCCTATAGTCGATACAAAGTCTTAACGATCCATCCTTCTGCTTCACAAATAAAACTGGCACTCCACAAGGAGACACGCTCGGTTGGATATACTTCTTATCCAACAACTCTTGCAACTGCACCATCAGTTCTTTCATCTCCCCCGGTGCCATTCTGTATGGGGCTTTTGAAATCGGCGATGTTCTCGGTACTACATGTATAATGAATTCGACCTCCCCATCTGGTGGAAGACCTGGCAAATCCTCTGGAAACACATCTAAAAATTCATTTACTACGGGTATCTGTTCCATCTCTGTCACTAATTTATGGGTATTAACGATATAGGCCAGATAACCTACACATCCTTTTCTTAACAACTTCCTAGCTTGCATCATTGTCAGACAACTTGAGTGTCTAGGCGATTTACTACCATAGAACACTACCTTAGACTGATTTGGAGTCTGAAGATCTATACACTTCTTTTGGCAATCTATCATTGCCCTATAGTTAAATAACCAGTCCATACCTAGAATTACATCAAATTCTCCTAGTTGGATTGGAATTAAATCTACAAGTAACTTATACCCCCTTATATCTACAACACAATTCCTATGAATATGGCTAACAAGAATTATTTCCTTATTCGCAACTTCTATGTTCTTCGGGTATTCTAATTCTTCATGAGGTAAGTTTAATTGTTGGGAGAATTCATGTGATACGAAGGAACAAGTAGCACCCGAATCAAATAATATGTATGCAGATATATCATTGACCGGAATGATACCTGAAACCACGTCCTTAAATGCGACCGCGTCTTGAACTGTCATATTGAAAGTCCTTGTTGTTGGTCGATTCTGAGTTGGTGGTCCCGAAATTGTGAGATTTCTATCGCTTGATCCCCTTTCTCCATTTCCTCCACCTGAATTTTTCTTTGGGCAATTCCTGGCCTGATGATCCAATGCTCCACAGTTGAAGCACCCATTCCTCCTTGGGGCGGGGCAATTGGGTGAAATGTGCCCCTCATGTCTGTAATTGAAGCACACATTCTTTCCCTTTAGACATGCACCCGAGTGATTCTTCCCACACTCCTTGCATGCCTCTGATCTCTTCTTTGCATCTCCCGATTTACCCCCGAAACTTACTGGGTTGTTGTTGTTATTGTTGTTGTTATTGTTATTTCACTTCCTTTTATTCGCACCACTGCTGCTACCTTCCCCTCTATTCCCTCCTTCATTCTTCTTCTTCTTCTCCTTATTAAATGTTATTAGGGCTTCACTTTCGCCCTCAACAATTATGGCTTTCTCTAGAAGAGTAGCGAAGTTGTTTGTCTGCAACACCGAAAGTCTGTTGTACAACCATGGCTTGAGGCCCTGCTCGAACCTCCTCGTCTTTCTCTCTTCAGTGTCGACCTGATGAGGTGTAAACCTCGCCAGCTCGTTAAACTTTGCGGCGTATTTGGGTACCGTCATGTCGTCTTGTTTCAACTCCAAGAATCGCGTCTCCATGCAACTCTACATACTCACAGGAAAATAATTTTTGAAAAAAATCTCTTTAAACTTCTCCCAAGGTATCACACCTTCTCTAGCCCTGTTCTGGTTCGCCTCCCACCAGAAGTTAGCTTCACCCTTCAGCATGTACGTGGCGAAGATCGTTTTCTGCTCATCTCCTACTCGGGCGATTGCAAACGCCTTTTCGATTTCTTTGATCCATGACTGGGCTTCGATGGGTTATGTGGTCCCTTTGAATTCAGGGGGGCCCATGCTTTTGAAGTCTTTGAATGTTGCCACTTAGGGCGTCAGAGAGTTATTGTTATTATTGTGTGTGGTTCTACCCTGTAGTGCTCCGACTAACAGGTCAATGAATTGTTACATGGGGTTCGGTTGATCCCCCGCACTATTGGTCAATTCCTCTGGTGGTTGTTGACGTCTAGGTCTTCCTCTAGACATCTTTTTATTTAATAGAACTTTATGTTATCATCTCATAACGTATTCATATAGCATTTACAACTTATATATAAGCTTAATCATCACATCGCACGTTTAAATAAAAACATATTTATTCAAATGAAAACCATAATACCAAAGTACTTAACATCTTATGGCATAATGCCATTTACATCCCTTAAACCAAAAGTCTTAGCAAAAACCGGAATTTAAATATTTACATCGATAAACAAGTGTTTAATATGCCAATAATTAAGAGTTCCCAGCATAATAAACTCAGAAACCCCTCCTAATAGCGTCTTCATGCTCCTCATTAGCTATGTCCAGAACTAGTCCTCGACTTATGTTCCTCACGCGGGTAGTAGTAGACTCTATGTTGAAACCTTTCATGCGCCATCCTAAATGCGTAGCGCATCCTATCTATCTTAACTTTCTTGTTTCTCACCTCATCCTCTAACTCATCCCTCTGGTTTTGAGCCCTTACACGGCCTTTCATCTCATCCCTCTAATAAGTGGTAATCAATTGCTTGTTTGTTTAGAGACCCTGAACTCTTGTCTCCAACCCATTCACTGTATTCCCCATGTGAGCCCGGATGGCCTCTTTCTCTACCTGCAACCTCTCTACCTTGCTGTCTGCTGCCCTTAGCTTGCCTGCAAGCTCCACATTCCTAGCTAGCAAATGGTGCAGCAGTGCACCCGACTGAGCAACCGCTCCTTGCTTCACCTGATAAAGATCCTCCAACTCATGGACTCTGTCATCTAACTCCGTGTTTCTGTCTATCAACTCGTCCATCAAATCATCCTCGGGTGAAGCATCCTCCTGGGGTGATCCATCAGAGTCCTCCACGGGATCCTCCTCAGGGTCCTCCTCGGGGTCCTCCTCCGGATCCGAATCAGCTGCTATCTCAGCTATGGGCTCAGGTACAGCTGTTACCAACTGCTCACTCACCACATGGATATCCCTAATCTCCTCTTCGCTTGACATCCTACAATCAAAACAAATAACTAGATTAGTATTTTAAAATAAGTATATATTTTTTAATAAAAATAAATGATATGCACCACTTAGAACTCTATGTGAGTTCATCTTCTTCCTATCTCCACTAATTCCACTAAGGTTATATCCTAAGGTTCTCCCACCTAAGGTTCTATAACCTACAGCTTTGATACAAACCGGTAACGCCCCCAAATCCGTGTAACATCAAACACAAGATATGGTGCTCACGATACATTATACACTACCATCTAACTAAATAAACTTCATAAATAATAATAATAATTACAATAGTATCCGATAATAAACCCAAATATAAAACCAAACATAATCCCAAGTTACAAAACCTTAAATAAACTTAAACTTAGCGTTCATCATTACATTACATCAATGCAGAAAAATCTAAACTTATTACAAAGAAATAAGTTTTAATCATTTCATTTTAGCCTTTCCATTGTCCTTGCCCGAGCCCTCGGCCTTCTCACCCTTAACTAAAAGATTTAAGCAAGAATGAGCACAAATTGCCTAGTAAGTATAACAAGTAATTTGATAATAAATATCAAGGATAGAGATATCTGAATTGTGTTTCTCAATAATGAAAAGAATAATAAAGAGATAAATATGAATGTTAAAGATAAGAGTTTTAGAATTTTCAATAGCATACTAAGGGGTATTAAGAACCCTGAACATTGTTTTTAATTCATCGAAAACCATCAGAAGTTTTAGCAATCAAATAGACTGTAAAACATTCTCCGCAAGTACTCTAGGTGATCAGCCTATTGTACCCTACATTGTGCACAAGTATAAAGTTTAAACGCATAAGCGTAAATGGGACTATATGCCCGACATCAGTTTTATCCCGTTATCTGGGTTGTTCATCTTAGTATTCATGCAGGACCGCACCAAAACAATTTAGATTGGTAGACTTTAATTAAATACAATGAATCCGAATAATTCAAATAAGAAATCGTTTCACATCAATAACATCTAGTCGAAACAAAAGGCCAGAAGACATTCTTAAAAGCAGTTCATAATTAATTAAGAACTTATACACAATTGGAACTGAGTTATCATCAATTGAACTTAAACAATATATAAACTCGAATAAGATTTAACTTGCAACATGAGAGGCTTGTACAAAAATTGCACAAGTTAGGAAACTCACTTTCACAAAAAAAAAATGAGTTAAGGTAGGATACTTGCCTAATAAGCTACTACAATTAATGTTACCTATTTTGATTCTTCAAATAGCCTATATATTTAAGTCACATTAAGCAACTAGGTACTCATAGATCAGTTAAAGATTAACTATATTCTATGCTCTACGCTTCGACACTTTTATTTCAATTAAAGTTTATAACTAAACCACATTCCATTAAACTTTAATACCATATTAAGTTGAACACATAGTAAGTTGCATCACATAAGTAAAATTGTACAATTTCAGAATCTGAGGAAAAAAACATTATGATAATCAATTAATCAATTATTAAATTACTTTGACCATTTTTCCCTTCGTAGTCGAACGTTGCGAAACTTATATCGATTCTTACTAAAGTCGACGTTCCGAACGTCATGGGACTATCCATTTGGTCAAATTCACCTCCGAAATTCGTAGTTGATTTTTTCCTCGAAAAAGTCAACCGGTTGACTTTGACCAAAAAGTCAACGTTGACACTTTTTCGTGGCTACAGTCTATCCTGACTAATTTCGTCGTTCCGGACTCGAATACATAGTCCGCGTCTCTAAATTTCGTTCCGAACTCCAGCTCATGATTTAATACCAACCCACGTACTAAAAAGAATCAATTCCCCACTTAATCAATTTAAATAGTTAAATACAACTAAACCAACCATTTAAATACATCTCATCACATATCTTAACATAAAACATGTATGTATAACACATGTAAATGAAATCACATAAGAGTTTCACATAAGTTCGTTTATTGGTAATTATTAAATTACTTAGAAAATCTCGGATATTACAGTATGTACTAATCTATCCAGATTCACTAATCTTTTTAGTAATCCAACGATTAGGAACGATTTTAGTTTTAAGCTTTCTAAGAATTTAGATCTCATTTTCATGATCATCATGATTCTAAAAGCATTGCTTAAAACTATGGGTTTATCACATATTAAATAACAACACCATGTAGATAAAGTAAAATGCCTTTAATACTTTTATTAATAAATGAATAAGATTGCAAAGTATATGATACATCTTATCAAATATGATTGGCTTGTGTGCATACTACTTTCAATCTCCCACTTGCACTAAAGCCAATCGCAATGGTGTCTAATACCCTTCTTCTCCAAGTGACGATCATCATGTTGTTGGATAAAGCTTTAGTAAATGGATATGCAATGTTGTTCTAGAGAGTCCACTATCTCTATAGTGACTTCTTCTCTTTCAATGATTTTTCTAATCAAATGAAAGCGCCGCAACACATGTTTGAATCTAAGATGAGACTTAGGAACTATTCCTAGTTCTGTAATGAACTTTTCCTCCAAACAATCAACTTGCGGCTTCATTTACAGATATATACTTTGTTTTTGTCACTAAATGTGTTGTTTGGAACTTTTCCAATTCACTACACCACCATTCAAGGTAACGATTTACCCTAAAGTGGATTTGTTATCATCTTGGTCAGTCTAAAAAAACATCAGTCTGTTTGGCCCTCTAGTTTTAATTCAAACCCACCATGAATCATGATCACATCCTCAATACCGGTTAAGTACTTAAAGATATTTTTCACTGTCTTACAGTGATCTTCTCCACAATATAACTGATCAACATCAGGCCTTATATATTCATTGCATACATGAGAGTAACTCATGTGATCTCTCTTTCATTGAGGATATTTTAAAGAGATACACTCCATGGCTCATCATCATGAGACCTCTCTTGGAGTTTGCCATGCTAAACGCCTTTAGCATCGAATGAATATACATTCCTTGGGTTAAGCCAGGTATCCTTTTAAATCTATTTATATAGATTTATATCCCTAATTTATAAGATGTTTCTCCCAAGTCATTCATGGAGGAATGTTTAGACAATTTTATCTTTACTAATTGTAGCTTTGGTGTGTTATTCCCTATCAGTAATATATCAACATATAGTACTAGGAATGTCACTGCACTCCCACTGACCTTCTGTACACATTTGGTTCATTCGCGTTTTGATAAAATCAAACTCCTTTGATTGTCTCATCAAACCGGATGTTCCATCTTTAAGAAGCTTATTTTAATCCATAAATGGATTGTTGTAGCTTATATACATGATTTACTTCAACCATTGAAACAAATCCATCTGGTTGTATCATACATACATTCTCCTCAAATCTTCATTGAGGAAGGATGTCTCCACATCCTTTTGCCAAATTTTATAATAATAAGCTGCAATTACAAGCAGAATCCAAATGGACTTGCGCATTAAGAGGTAATAAGGTTTTATCACAGTCAACTCCTTGACTTTATTTGAAACCTTTTAAACAGATCTGGTCTTATAGGTCTCTATCTTGCCATTTGCGCCAGTCTTTCTCTAAAAGACCCAATTTCACTCTATAGTCACTATGCTTTTCAGTGGAGTAACCAGAGTCCATACTTGATTCTCACACATGGAGTCCATTTTGGATTTCATGGCCATTTGCCATTTCTCTGAGTGTCTACTACTCATAACCTCATCGTATATAACTGGATCATCATCCTCTATGATATGTACCTCACCATCATCCTCTATGATGAATCCATACCTTCTAAGTATCTTTGGTACTCTTCCAGATTTATGATTCGGTTGTGGTATAATAGGTCTATGTACAGGTTCCTCGGTTTGACTTAAAGTGCTTGGTGGTTCTTGAACTCCTTCAAGATCTATTACCCTCCCACTAGCTCCTTCAATGATAAATACTTTTATCCAAGAAGGCAATATGTATCATTATAATAATAATACCCTAAACCTTTTTTAGGATATCTCACAAGCTTGCACTTGTCAGATTTTGTCACAAGCTTATCCTTTTGAAACCTTTTCACATAAGGTGGACAACCCCTTATCTTAACATACTTAAGACTAGGAATCCTCCCTATCCATAACTTTTATGGAGTCTTGGGGCCGGATTTTGAGGTTACCTTATTTTGTAGATATTCAGCTGTTTCTAGGGCATAACCCTAGAAGGATACTGGAATGTCGGTAAAAGTCATTATGGACCGCACCATGTCCTACATGGTATAATTTTTCCTTTTTAGATACACCAATCAATTATTGCATATCATAAAACGTCTATTACGAGAAAATACCATTTTGAGATGATCTAGAAACTCATTGCACAACTATTCCTTCCTCAATCTGATCAAAGAATCTAAATACTTTGTCAATTTGTTTCAATTCTGAATTCTTTGAACCTTTCAAATGATTCAGACTTGTATTACATCAAATACACATATTCAAATCTTTGAATGATCGTCTCCTTTTCTTTTACTAGTTTGTTCAATTTTGTAAAATTATTTTTCATTTAAGTCAAGTTTACAAAGTCCATCAAGTAATCTTCCAATTTCAAGAAAAACATTATCATTACAAATAGAACAACAATTGTTCTTAAATATAATACCAAAACCTTTCTTGTCCAACGACGAAAGTAATAATGTTTCTAAAGAGAACTGGAACATAATAACAACTTATTAACTTAATAGACTTGCCCGTAGGCAACGCTAAACTATAAGTTCCTACGGTTAATGTAGCAACCATTGCTCCATTCCCCACACGTAAGATTACTTCCTCTTTGTTTAGTCTTCTACTTCTTCTTAGTCTCTACATCGTATGCATATGTGAGATTTACAGCCGGTATCCAATACCCAAGTAGAACCTTGACTTACAGAAAGATTTATTTCAATCATGAACAAACCTATATCTGTAACCGAAGCTTCACTAAGCTTCTTCTGGTTAGCCTATGTAAGATTCTCCTTACAGTTTCCTTTATAGTATCTAGGCTTATTACAGTGGAAGCAAACTCCTTTGCTATCTGCATCAGTCTTGTTCTTATTGTTCTTTATTTTTGCCTTTCCTTGTACCTTCTTTAAATTGTTCTTCTTTTAAGAAGATCCTTTGGCCCTCTTCCGCTTTTTAGAAGAATCATCTACCAGTAAGACTTGGTCTTTCTTGGTTGGAAAGTGACTCTTTACAGTTTTCAACATATTTAAGCAACTCAGGCAGGCTGATATATAGCTTATTCATGTGGAATTTCACAACAAATTGTGAGAAAGAGTCTGGGAGTGATTGCAAGATCAAATCTTGGATCAACTCTCCATCCAATACAAAACCTAGTTGTCCCAATTGTTCAATCAGATTGATCATTTTTAGGACATTTGTCTGTACTATAGTGCCATCGGTTATTGTAGATCGGAAGAGCTCCTTAGATATCTGATATTTAATAGTCCTACATTCCTCACCATTCAACTCCTTGAGGTGCAGGAATATAGTAGGAGCATCCATAGTTTTATGCTGACACTGAAGCTCGTTACTCATGGATGCGAGCATGATGCATTGAGCCACGGTTGCATCATCTTACCACTTTCTAAAAGTAGCAATCTATTCCTCAGAGGCATTGTCTGCAACCATTGCAGGGATAGGCGTATTAAGGACATAAGATAACTTTTCAACCTTGAGAACTATTCTCAAATTCCTTAACTAGTCCGTGTTATTTGGTCCAGTTAATTAGCATCTAATATGCTCCGCAGTGATTATAAAATTCTGTAAATGAAATTGTAATTTAACAAAATTTTAGCATACATTCATTGTATTGATTACCAAAATAATTTAGGTTATTATTTAAATTGGTATCTCCCACTATTTTTATCAAGCTATATTAGCCTCATTATATAGTTCGGCAAATCTAATTAAAGATCTGCTAGTGAGAATAAGGATCCCATTTCAAATGTATATAACCTTGTGTGACACAACAAACGATATACAAATAAATAGGTAGACAACTATTGTCAATTACATCACTATATAACTCCTTGTATTTTGCCTCTTAGATTATTTTGATAAAGTGTGACACGTCCGAATTAAAATTATCCAAGTTAAGTCCAACCTAGCACTTCCATATATTCAAAAGAAAAACACTGTCCTTGCGTGACACAACAAAATAGTATCATTCAGTCTATTTATAAGTATTAAATGTGATAAAACAACATCTCAAAAAATTAAGATAAGCCTTGTGTAACACAACAAACTTATAATGATTAATTGATACTTTATCGTTTTATCATGCTAGAAGGCGACGTTCGATATTCCAAATATCTTTGAACCCTTAGGACTTAATATAAATTCTTTGAGGGGTTTGTTATTATTTGTCTCGTCTTGTTTAGCGCGCATGCACATATATATAAAATACGCGTCATATTATTTAACATGCGAAGCATGTTGGATAATATATATAGTAAACATGCACATATAGAATACTATATTCTATGCAACAACTTTTGCTCCATTGCCCACTCGTAGGACGACTTCATCCTTATTCAGCTTTCTACTTCTGCTTAGTCCCTGAATATTGTTCCATATGTGAGAACTACAACCGTTATCCAATATCCAAGTAGAATTTTGACTTTTAGAAAAATTAATTTCAATCACTAACAAACCTTGATCGGAAGTCGAAGCTTCTCCAAGTTTCTTCTACTTTTGTTCCGCAAGAAACTTCACGTAGTTCCTCTTCTAGTGACCCGACTTATTGCAATGGAAGCATATTCCTTTGCTATCCGGATCAGCTTTCTCAGTATCCTTTACATGTGCCTTGCCCTTAGCCTTCTTTTTTTTCTTTTTTTCAGAAGATACCTTGGGCCTCTTCCTTTCTTGGACGAAACATCCACCAATAAGACTTGGTCCCTCTTGTGTGGGAAGTAACCTTCACCAGTTTTCAACATATTAAGTAACTCAGGCAAGCTGACGTCCAACTTATTCATATAAAAATTCACAACAAATTGTGAGAAGGTATCTAGGAGTGACTGCAAGATTAAATCTTGACTTAACTCCCCATCCATCACGAACCCTAACTGTCCAAGACGTTTAATCAAATTGATCATCTTTAGGACATGAGTCTTAACAATAGTGCCCTCAGTCATGCGAGATCGGAAGAGCTCCTTAGATATCTGATATCTAGCAGTCCTACTTTTCTCACCATACAACTCCTTGAGGTGCATGAGTATAGTAGGAGCATCCATAGTTTCATGCTGACGCTGAAACTCGTTACTCATGGATGTGAGCATGATACATTGAGCCACGGTTGCATCATCTTGCCACTTTCTAAAAGTAGCAATCTCTTCCTCAGAGGTTGTTTCTGCAACAGTTGTAGGGACCGGCGAATTTAGGACATAAAAATCTTTTCAACAATGAGAACAATTCTCATATTCCTTAACCAGTCCGTGTAATTCGGTCCGGTCAGTTTGTTAACATCAAGTATGTTACGCAGTGATATTAGTGAGTTTGACATTTTCAAATTCTACATGTGAAATAGACAATATTTTAGCATACATTCATTTTATTAATTATTAAAATAAATTAGGTCTTTATTTAAATTGGTATCTCCCACTATTTTCATTAAACTATATTACCCTCAATATATAGTTTGGCAAATCTAATTAAAGAATTGCTAGTGAGAATAAGGATCCCATTTCAAATGTATATAACCTTGTGGTGACACAACAAACTATATATAAATAAATAGGTAGACAACTATTGTCATTTATATCACTATGTAACAAATTATATTTTGCTTCTTAGATTAGTTTGATCAAGTGTTGACACATCCAAATCAAAATTGTCCAAGTTAAGTCCAACCTAGCACTTCCATATAAGTAAAAAGAAAAACACCGTCCTTGTGGTAACATAACAAAACAACATCGTTCAATTCCTTTATAAGCAGCAAATGTGATAAAACAAAATCTCAAGAAATTAAAACAAGTCTTGTAGTGACACAACAAACTTATAATGATTAATTGATACTCTATTGTTTTATCATGCTAGAAGGCGACGTTAGATATTCCAAATATCTTTGAACGTTACAACTTAATATGATTTCTTTGAGAGTTTTGTTATTATTTGTCTCATCTTGTTTAGCACGCATGCACATATATATATAAAATACGCATCATATTATTTAACATGCGAAGCATGTTCTATAATATATATATATATATATATATATATATATATATATATATATATATATAGTAAACAGGCACATATAGAATACTATATTCTACCCAGATTGATTATGGACTTTTATTCTAGTTTGGTTTACTAGAGCTACCAAGTGAACCAAAAGGTCAAACCTAGGGTGCAAGAACTGAATTTAAATATAACTATTACATTTAAATCTGGGCTCCATTACAAACGAGTCTTCAAGCGCTCCTTACTCCTTTGTCTCCAATTCTTCAAAAATAGTTCTAACTAATCCTATTGCATAAACTATATACAATAAATAGAAACATTGATTAGCATTCAAGGGGAAGTACATAGGAGGAAGATAGAATTTATATTTAGAAAAATTAGAGAAGACGAGGTACGCAGACCCCATTTAGAAAACTCATTTATTCATGCATCCTTATAAAATAAATCCAATCATCTATTGGTTAATAGTCCATAATCAATCTCATTTATTATTATACATATGAACATATGTATCAATAAATAACATTCATCGAATAATAAAATCATTCCATATATGCATCGATATCATTTAATAGGCAATTATAGTTAGCATAAAATCTAATTTTGAATCAAAATAAACTCTTTTATTTTAATCCAAATTAAATCAAAATAAACTATTTATTTTAATTTAATATGGAATCAAATTCCAAATAAAATAAACATCTTTATTTTAGTCCAATTCCAAATCCAAAATAAACTCCTTTATTTTATTTTAATTTTTTTAAAAATTGCACAAAAACAAAACCAACAGACCTTCATGCGCCGCGACCCAAAAGGAGAGCGTTGCGGCTCAAGCTAAGCGTCGCGGCTCATAAAGAAGAGCACCACAGCTCTCAAAGAGGGCCGCGGCTCAAACATTAGAGTGACACGGCTTGATGAGTGGGTTTTATACCTATGAATTGAGTACATTTGACTTGATCATTTGTGAGTTTTTGAGTATTTTCTATTCATTTTTATGTCTTTTTATGTTTTTATGTAGAAAATGAAGTTGGAAGCCATTTGGTTATATTTTAGCTAAATTGGAGCTATTTGGTTGCATTTTAGTCAAATTGGAGAAACATTATAATTTTCAGCTTTTAGGAAAATTGACCTTCGGAGTTTCAATGGAGGATTGGATGGTGTTAGAATTGTGGAGTGAGAAAATGGCTTCATAAAGTTGTAGAGGACTTCTCAAGCTTTCCATAAAGGTATGGTTTGCAAAAATTCCAGTGCGTTTGGGTCTCCAAACAGTGTGTCAAAGTACAGTTAGTTGGAGTTGGATTCCTATTTGAACGTCTTTTGGTAAAATGGCATACTTTTTTATCTGGGAGAAGTTACGGGGCGAGCAACCTGTCAAAACGAAGCTAACGAATTTTTATACATCGATAGAAGGGTGAACGCTGTGGCGCTGCTATAGGTGAGATGCGGCTCTGGGGAGAAAGCCATGGCGCTAAGAAGGTGAGCCTCGACGCTGGTTCGCCTGCTGGAGCGGATTTTGCTGATTTTTCCACTTCTAATTGACTTGGATCTTGCTATATTGATTCCTAATTAGATTATATGTTTAAAAAACTATATAAAGGCTATAAATACACATAAAATTAAGGTTACAAGAGAGAGGAGACTTAGAGGATCATATCAGATATAGAGAGAAAATGAGGCTAGGGTTTCATCAACTTGAAGGAGAGCATTGAAGGCTTACAAAGGAATTCAGGAGAGAGTTGAAGATCGACATCGGAAGAGTTTATTCTTCAATCTTTATCTTTATTCCTTGTATTCTTAAGATGTTTCCTGAAAGTTTGATGATGTTTTTATTGATTATTATGAACTAAACTCCTATTTAAGGATTCATTGGAACCCGATGATAGTTTAATTTAATATTTATTCTTTCTTTGAATTAAATTGATTATGGATGAATTGTTTATTATATCTTATGTTTAATGTTATAATTGTCTGCACAACAATTATTGGATGGATTTAGATGGATTAAATAGCTTAATATTTATTATTTAATATTTTAGAAATATTAAATATAAATTAATAAGAGGAGTCTTATTATTACTATTACTATTACTATTATTTAATTCCTAATAGGGATTGGGAATTAATTAATACAAGTACTCTCACATGAATTCTTAATTGGATTAGGAGTTTAATTTAATTAAACGAGTTTAATTAGAATAGAAACCCTAATCCTAAATAGTTTAGGGAACGGTTTTTTCCTACATCTATAAATAAGAGAAGTCTTATCATAGATTAGGGTTACACACTCTTGCATAAGAATTGTGAAGAGTACTTACAATTTCTATAGAGATAGAAACTAGGGTTTTACCAACACCCATCTTCTTGAACAAGTATTATTCCTTAGTGGATCACCTCTAGAGGCCAAACACTTGGGTGGGTAACGTTGATCAAAGGAAGGAATTTAATCGGTGGAATTCAAGGAGAACGCGAAGGAATTGGAGGTGAACTTGTACCTGAGGAAGCTAGAATTCTACAATGGTATAATTCTTATTCTCCATCTCTTTCGTTTAATTAATAATTGTGCATAAAGAAAGATCATGGTGATGGTTTGTATAAAATTTTAAAATTTGATTTTATCGCGCTTCCGCTTTATTTATGTAATTTGATTGCATGTTCGCGTTATACAAACCTAACAGTGGTATCAGAGCCAAACTTTATGCGAATTATTAATTGTTTTGATTTTGTATATACATTGATATGTGTTTAGAACAATTTAATTGGGCATAATTGTTTGTGTAAAATTATTTTTATTTTTTTATTTTTTTATTTTTGTAAATTAAAATAAAGAAGTTTATTTTGATTTAGAATTTGATTAAAAATAAAGGAGTTTATTTTTATTCAAAAAAAATGGATAAATTAAAATAAAGAAGTTTATTTTGATTTGGAATTTGATTAAAAATAAAGGAGTTTATTTTATTCAAAAGTGGATAAATTAAAATAAAAGAGTTTATTTTGATTTGGAATATGATTAAAATAAAGAAGTTTATTTTAATTAGAATTGGATTTCATGATAACTAATTAGAGTTGGAATTGGATTCCATGATAACTAATTGGAGTTGAAATTAGATTTTATACTAACTAATATTGTCCATTAAATGATATCAATGCATATATGGAATGGTTTTATTATTCATGGGATGAATGTTATTTATTGATACATATAGAGATATGTATGATAATAAATAGAGATTGATTATGGATTATTGACCAATGTTTGATTGGATTTATTTTAGTGGATGCTTGAATGTATGGGTTTTTATAAATGGGGTCTGCGTACCTCGTCTTCTCTAATTTTTTCTTAATGTAAATTCTATCTCCCTCCTATGTACTTCCCCTTGACTGTTGATCAAGGTTTCTATTTATTGTAAATAGTTTTTGTAATATGACTAGTTAGAATTAATTTTGAAGAATTGGAGACAAAGGAGCAAGGAGCGCTTGAAGACCCGTTTGTAATGGAGTCCGGGTTTAAATGTAATAGTTATATTTAAATTTAATTCTTGCACCCTAGGTTTAACCTTTTGGTTCACTTGGTGGCTCTAGTGAACCAAACTAGAATAAAAGTCCATAATCAATCCAGGTAGAATATAGTATTCTATATGTACATGCTTACTATATATATATTATATATTATCCAACATGCTTCGCATGTAAAATAATATGACGCGTATTTTATATACATATATGTGCATGCGCGCTAAACAAGATGAGACAAATAATAATAAATCCCTCAAGAATTCATATTAATTCCTAAGCGTGCAAAGATATTTGGAATATCGAACGTCACCTTCTAGCATGGTAAAACAGTAGAGTATTAAATATTTAATATGAGTTTGTTGTGTCACCACAAGGCAAGTACTAAATATTTAAGATGTTGTCTTACCACATTTGATGCTTATAAATAGACTAAACGATGTTGTTTTGTTGTGTCATCACAAGGACAGTGTTTTTCTTTCGAATATATGGAAGTGCTAGGATGGACTTAACTTGGATAATTTTGATTCGGATGTGTCACCACTTGATCAAAATAATCTAAGAGGAAAAATACAAGGAATTACATAGAGATGTAATTGACAATAGTTGTCTACCTATTTATTTATATATCGTTTGTTGTGGCACCACAAGGCTATATACATTTGAAATGGGATCCTTATTCTCACTAGCAGACCTTTAATTAGATTTGTCGAACTATATATTGAGGGTAATATAGTTTGATGAAAATTGTGAGAGATACCAATTTAAAATAAAGACCTAATTTATTTTGATAATTAATTAAATGAATGTATGCTAAAATGTTGTTAAATTACAAATTCATTTTACAGAATTTTACAATGTCTAATTTACTATCACTACGTAGCATATTAGATGCTAATTAACCGGACCGAATTACATGGACTGGTTAAGGAATCTGAGAATAGTTCTCAAGGCTGAAAAGCTATCTTATATCCTTAATATGCCTATCCCTGCAATAGTTGCAAACAATGCCTCTGAGGAAGAGATTGCTACTTTTAGAAAGTGGCAAGATGATGTACAGTTGGCTCAATGCATCATGCTCGCATCCATGAGTAACGAGCTTCAGCGTTAGCATGAAACTATGGATACTCTTACTGTACTCCTGCACCTTCAAGGATTTGAATGGTGAGGAAAGTAGGACTGCTAGATATTAGATATCTAAAGAGCTCTTCCAATCTAGAATAACCGATGGCACTATAGTATAAACAAATGTCCTAAAAATGATCAATCTGATTGAACAATTGGGACAACTGGGTTTTGTATTGGATGAAGAGTTGATCCAAGATTTGATCTTGCAATCACTCCCGGACTCTTTCTCACAATTTGTTGTGAATTTTCCACATGAACAAGTTATATGTCAACCTGCATGAGTTGCTTAAACACGTTGAAAACTGTAAAGAGTCACTTTCCAACCAAGAAAGACCAAGTCTTACTAGTAGATGATTCTTCCAGGAAGCGGAAGTGGGCCAAAGGATCTTCTAAAAAGAAGAACAATTCAAAGAAGGTATAAGGAAAGGAAATAACTAAGGACACTAAGAACAAAACTGATGCAGATAGCAAAGGAGTTTGCTTCCACTGCAATAAGCCTGGATATTGGAAAGGAAACTGTAAGGAGCATCTTGCAGAGGCAAACCAGAAGAAGCTTAGTGAAGCTTCGGTTACAGATATAGGTTTGTTCATCATTGAAATAAATCTTTCTGTAAGTCAAGGTTCTACTTGGGTATTGGATACCGGTTATAGTTCTCACGTATGCAATCCAATATAGAGACTAAGCAGAAGTAGAAAGCTAAACAAAGAGTAAGTAATCTTACGTGCGGAGAATGGAGTAATAGTTGCTACATTAGCCGTAGGAACTTATAGTTTAGCGTTGCCTACGGGCAAGTCTGTTAAGTTAATAATTTGTTATTATGTTCCAGTTCTCTTAAGAAACATTATTACTTCCGTTGTTGGACAAGGAAGGTTCTGGTATTATATTTAAGAATAATTATTGTCCTATTTATAATGATAATGTTTTATTTGAAACTGGAAGATCATTTGATGAACTTTGTAAACTTGACTTACATGAAATATAATTTTGCAAATTGAACAAACTAGTAAAAGAAAAGGAAATGATCATTTAAAGAGTTGAATATATGTATTTGATGAAATACAAGTCTGAATCATTTGAAAGGTTCAAAGAATTCAGAAGTGAAACAAATTGACAAAGTATTAAGATTCTTTGACCAGATCGAGGAAGGAATACTTGTGCAATAAGTTTCTAGATCATCTCAAAATGGTATTTTTCTCATAATGGACGTTTCATGATACGCAATAATTGATTGGTGTATCTAAAAAGGAAAATTGTACCATGTAGAATATGGTGCGGTCCATAATGATTTTTACCGACATTCTAGTATCCTTCTAGGGTTATGCCCTAGAAACGGCTGCATATCTACAAAATAAGGTAACCTCAAAATTCGGCCCCAAGATTCCATAAAAGTTATGGATAGGGAGGATTCCTAATCTTAAGTTAAGATAAGGGGTTGTCCAACTTATGTGAAAAAGGTTTCAAAAGATAAGTTTGGGACAAAATCTGACAAGTGCAAAGTTGTGGGATATCCTAAAGAAAGTTTAGGGTATTATTACTATAATCCTACATGCTGCCTTCTTGGATAAAAGGTGTTTATCATTGAAGGAGCTAGTGGGAGGGTAATAGATCTTGAAAGATTTCAAGAACCACAAAGCACTTTTAGTCAAACCGAGGGACCTGTAGATAGACCTATTGTACCACAACCGAATCGTAAATCTAGAAGAGCACCGAAGATACCTAGGAGGTATGGATTCATCATAGAGGATGATGATGAGGTACGCATCATAGAAGATGATGATCCAGTTATATACGATGAGGCTATGAGTAGAAGACACTCAGAGAAATGGCAGATGGCCATAAAATCCAAAATGGACTCCGCGTATGAGAACCAAGTATAGACTCTGGTTACTCCACCGAAAGGCATAGTGCCTAGAGGGTGTAAATGGGTCTTTAAGAGAAAGACTAGGGCAATTGGCAAGGTAAAGACCTATGAGACTAGACCTATTTAAAAGGTTTCAAATAAAGTCAAAGAGTTGACTGTGATAAAACCATATTACCAGGTAATGCTCAAGTCCATTTGGATTTTGCTTGTGATTGCAGCTTATTACGAAATCTGGCAAAATGGATGTGGAGACATCCTTCCTCAATGAAGACTTGAGGAGAATGTATGTATGATACAGCTAGAGGAATTTGTTTCAAAGGTTGAAGCAAATCGTGTTTTAAGGTACGATGATCCATTTATGGATTGAAACAAGCTTCTCAAAGATGGAACATTCGTTTTGATGAGACAATCAAAAGAGTTTGATTTTATCAAAAACGAGAATGAACCTAGTGTGTACAAAAGGGTCAGTCGGAGCACTGTGACATTCCTAGTATTATATGTTGATATATTACTGATAAGGAATGACACACCAATGCTACAATCAGTAAAGATAAAATTGTCTAAACATTCCTCCATGAATAACTTGGGAGGAGCATCCTATAAATTGGGGATATAAATCTATATAGATAGATTTAAAAGGATGTTCGGCTTAACCCAATGAACGTATATTCATTCGATGCTAAAGGTGTTTAGCATGGCAAACTCCAAGAGAGGTCTCATGATGATGAGCCATGGAGTGAATCTCTATAAAATTGTCTCCAATTTAAAGAGAGATCGCATGAGTTACTATCATGTATGCAATGAATATACAAGGCCTGATGTTGATCAGTCATATTCTGGAGAAGATCACTATAAGACAGTGATAAACATCTTAAGTACTTAACCGGTATTGAAGATGTGATCATGATTCATGGTAGGTCTGAATTAAAACTAGAGGGCTAAACAGACTCAAGTTTTTCAGACTGACCAAGACGATAACAAATCCACTATAGGGTAAATTGTTACCTTGAATGGTGGTGCAGTGAATTGGAAAGGTTCCAAAATAGCAAAGAGTTGCTGATTTAGTGACAAAGACAAAGTATATAGCGTAAGTGAAGCTGCAAGTTGATTGTTTGGATGAAAAGTTCATCATAGAACTAGGAATAGTTCCTAAGTCTCATCTTGGATTCAAACATGTGTTGCGGCACTTTCATTTGATTAGAGGAATCATTGAAAGAAGAAAAGTCACTATAGAGATAGTGGACTCTCAAGAACAACATTGCATATCCATTTACTGAAGCTTTATCCAAACGGCAGGATGATCGTCACTTAGAGAAGAAGGGTATTAGATACCATGACGATTGGCTTTAGTGCAAGTGGGAGATTAGTATGCACACAAGCCAATCATATTTGATATGATGTAGCATATACTTTGTAATCTTATTCGGTTATTAAAGGCATTTTATATTATCTACATAGTGCTGTTATATTAAATATGATAAACCCATAGTTTTGAGCATTGCTTTTAGAATCATGATGGTGATCATGCTAATGAGATCTAAATTCTAGATAGCTCACAAACTAAAATCGTTCCTAATCGTTGGATTACTAAAACGGGGATTAGTGAATCGGGATAGATTAGTACATACGTTGCTTGCTCTTAAGAAGAAGATGATTGATCTCATAATCATTTGTGTGGAGACACTAAAGCAAGTATGTAGGTGCTTATTGGAGAATAAGTTCACTGAACGTGGCTCTCTAAGGAATACCTAATGGAGTTTTACTCGCCTATCAATAGGAATTCCTCTAGTGATAGTAGTACAAGTGATCCTTGGACTTGAGATCATCATAGTATCTTTGTATGATGAGTTATACTTTGACATGACCCTGAAGACCTTTAGGGTATAACAAAGGGTATGATTGGGTATAATAAGTTGTACATGGAGATAGGTGAATGATCAACAAAGAATCTACCACGTCTAGTAAAAGATGTGAATGTCCTATGTGATTCGATAAATGACAACTCAGTAGTCCTTGGCCAAGGCAGAATGAAATTAGAAAAGAGTTTCTAATTTGCATTATTTAGAGTTGTGCATTTGAGAACCGAAATACATATAATTAAATAAAATAAGACTTGACAGTAATTCCATGTCTTATATTTAATTGGGACATTGTATGGTAGAAGGATTGAATTGTACAGTAACTATGCACTGAAAGGTTCTTTTATGATTAATGTTGAAATCTATATTATTTAGAAAGTCGTTGATCGCTAAGGGGGCTTACCCTTATTGTAGAATAAATATTATTTATTTAAATGAATTAAATAGTATAATTTATTTATTTAAATAAGATTAGAATTGTTCTAATTGATTTATTCACAACTGGTTTAATATGGAGAACCTAAAGGGTCACACCGCAAAAGGAAAATATTTATTTAAGAAGTAAATGACATAATTGTAATAATGAGTTAAGTGTATTTAATTTAGTCTATGGAGATAGAATAAATTAAATAGCTTAATATTTATTATTTAATATTTTAGAAATATTAAATATAAATTAATAAGAGGAGTCTTATTATTATTATTACTATTACTATTATTTAATTCCTAATAGAGATTGAGAATTAATTAATAGAAGTACTCTCACATGAATTCCTAATTGGATTAGGAGTTTAATTTAATTAAAGGAGTTTAATTAGAATAGAAACCCTAATCCTAAATAGTTTAGGAAAGAGTTTTTCCTATATCTATAAATAAGAGAAGTCTTATCATAGATTAGGGTTGCACACACTTGCATAAGAAGTGTGAAGAGTACTTACAATTTCTATAGAGATAGAAACTAGGGTTTTGCCAACACCAATCTTCTTGAACAAGTATTATTCCTTGGTGGATCACCTCTAGAGGCCAAACACTTGGGTGGCTAACGTTGATCAAAGGAAGGAATTTAATCGGTGGAATTCAAGGAGAACGCGAAGGAATTGGAGGTGAACTTGTACCTGAGGAAGCTAGAATGCTACAAGGGTATAATTCTTATTCTCCATCTCTTTCGTTTAATTAATAATTGTGCATAAAGAAAGATCATGGTGATGGTTTGTATAAAATTTTAAAATCTGATTTTATCGCGCTTCCGCTTTATTTATGTGATTTGATTGCATGTTCGCATTATACAAACCTAACAGATACAACTAGCATAGATCTATCTCATAAACAGTTCATAATTGAAAGAACTTTAACTAATTCACAGTTCAACAATAATAGAACAGGAATTCAATTGCACCAAGTGCGAATAACAATAATTATCAAGGATGTGGAATAATCAAAAATAATTATCCACTAACATGTGCTGAAAGATAATTCAAGGTTAAATTAGAGAACTTGTAGTATATAAAAGTTCGTATCAATAATCAGGATCTTACACAATGTATGAAGTTGTGTAAGTTAAGAACTTGCTCAATATAAATTTGAGTAAGGTTAGGGAACTTGCCTTGATCGTTGACTACTGCTACGCAATTTAATATGACTTCTTTTGAAAGATCTATCATTTATAAGATTGATCTCTCAATTAGCATCACATATTTCATCCATAATTTCATTACTTTACATTATATTGTCTAATAGTCAGTCACATAGTTTAGTATTAGACATTACTTTAAAGTCTTAGTGTTATAATTATCCTTTGATAATGTTTTAATCACTTCATTGCTTGATCTTTCTTTATATAAGTCTTTCTTTATGATTCAGTAGATTAAATACCCAATCCAGCAAACTGGATTCTAAATCCAACAAACTAGATGGCCATCCAGCAACCTGGATTTCAATCTAGCAAACTGGATCCCAACCTGGATTACAATCCAGCACACTGGATTCAAATTGGATTACAATCCAGCAACCTGGATTCAAACTGACCTCTAATCCAGCAACCTGGATTCATATCAACCTCTAATCTAGCAACCTGGATTCATACTATTCAATTCATCAAATCGTTTTCCAATCCAGCAACCTGGATTCACACTATTCAATTCATCGTACTATTCAAAATAGGATATTGAATGTCTAACTCAATATCTTAATTCCTCTTTTGAACTCTCATGTAATATGATTAATCATTAATCCTTCTTTATTATTTAGTCTTTACTAGATAACAAATAGTTAGTTAGTAATACTAACTCTATTTAATTATTACCCAATGTTAATTAAATAATAATTAAATAGTTAATTACATTTAAATAATATTTAATTAGTGTAATTATTAATTAGTAACATAAAAATTTGTTAGTTAGTAATCTCAAATAATTTAGATAGGAATTAAACCATTAGTCACTCTAATAATTACTTAATTACACCAACAAATACCAAATTAAATTTTATAATATTTTTTTTCACATTTTAGAAAATTTTTGGGTCAGGACTCATCGCCGGAACCGGCCGAAAAAGGCCTGAACCGTCGCCGGAGGTCCCTCGTGAACTGGGTCGGTTCACTTTTATTAAACATGCAGGCTGCCTCTTGATTTCCAACCGCAGGGTCCTTCACGAAAACGCGAATAAAATGAAATCTACAACTCAGATTAGGGTCTAGTCAGTACCGTTGGATTCGTATCTTTCGGACTACAATTTTCTATCATCAAACACCAAATTTGGACAGGTTTTGACCACTAAAAGTGGCCCGGAAGTAGACTATTTTGCACAGCCCCTTGACAGTCATTGTTTTGGTAAAAATTACATAACTCCCTCATTTTAAATTCTTTTTGAACGATTCCAACTAGATTCTCTTCCTAACTTACCCCTTAAAACCCAAAAAAAGAAAATCACCAATACCATGTATAGATTTTAAAATACATAATTTATTCGAACAAGCTATGGTTTGTTCGTTGGTAAAAAGGTTTTCAAGCTTTCAGTTTAATTTTTCTACACAAACCCATACCATCTTATATCACAACCACATATCATCAAACATAAATATATTTAGCATGATTCTAAATATTTAAAACATAAACTTCAAATTTCTTACATAAGATTACACCCATAACCCAAAATTAGGGTTTTAAGGGTTTTTAAGTTAGTTAGTATACCTTCTTAGCTTGATGGCTTGCCTCCTTTTCCTTCCAAAGTAGGAGATGAAATTATGGGTTATCCAAGAACTCTCCTCCTTCCTCTCTAGTATTTTTGCTCTCAAAGTATACTTTCTCTTTACTTTCTCTCTCTAACTTGTAAAATGGAAGTAATATATGATTATAATAAAATAGATCTTGCAAGTATGCTAGCTCTTGCATATAGATACACTAACTATATCTATATATCTTAGCATCATGAAGCTAGTCCTAGTAGTCTTGTTTATAGGGTGGCTAATGTGACAACTTAGGTGTCTAGGCTATCATTTCCAAGTACACACAAAAACCAATACAAGCTCCTAATTAATTTATATCCAATTTTTGAAGTCAAGTGGCCTTTCTCCTCCTCTATATTCGGCAGCCCCCATGGATTTTGGTCTCATTTTTCCTTTTCCTTTAATTGCTTTAATGGATTAAACAAGTTGCCAAAAATATTTTTCTAAGTGGGCTAACAATTGGGTTTGATTTTAAATCACTTGGGCTCACTATTAATTAGTTTGGGCCACTAGTTTGCCAAGATTATTAATCCAAGCTTGATTACTAGTTTAATTAGATGTTGTGCTAATTTAATTAGTCCACACATTATTTATCCAAGTCCATGTTCAATTAATTGAGTGAGCTTGGTTAATCAATTAATTAGGCTAGTCCACTAGTGTTTTCTTACTAAATGGACTACTAAAATTACTTAGTCATATTTCACATAATCCTCATTAGTTAATACTCATATTAATTAATTTACAATTTCATTTACTTACTATATTCAATTGAATTGAATATTTAATTAACTTATTATCTTATAAATTGCTTGACATTAAAATTCCTAGGTTAGTCCACTAAATTGAATAACTATTAGTGAGACCTCCTTTAACTAATAATTAATCATATAGATCATTAATCACATATTCATTCCGTATACGTCACAAAATTTTCAATATCATTAATATTTAATTAATATATTCATTTACAATATGACTTAAAGTTCTGGCTATTACAGACAATGCTACACTAGGAAAATGTTTGACATATTTCACATTGAATTCAAGGCTAGTTATTCCTATTGGAAGGAGAAGGTGAGGAAGGATGGGGACATAATTGAATACAAAGTTGGAAAGAGCACGAGTCCTAAAGCTAATTGGAGAACTAATTTGTATGATGGTGGACAGACTCTTAATTATTTTTGTGCAAAGTTCGAGATGGAAGGAATGATATGCAAGCATATCATTTGTGTTATGAGATTCAAAAAGTTTATTTCCACTCCGGAAAGATATATCTTGAAAAGATAGACTATGGATGCTAAGTATCGGCCTGATATTGTTGGTTGTTCATCAAGC
Source organism: Aralia elata (assembly GCA_034770075.1). NCBI lineage: Eukaryota > Viridiplantae > Streptophyta > Magnoliopsida > Apiales > Araliaceae > Aralia > Aralia elata. Next base: position 1,307,518 of record JAVJAP010000094.1, on the reverse strand, counting down.
GAGGTTGATGTAACTCCTATGATGGTGTTTTCCCTCAAATCAAAAATGTCCAAAGTGTTAGAAGATGTTATTTCATCACCGACAATTTTTAATGAAGTTGATGTTGGATGACATGATAAAAAGGATAAAGGAGAAAAAATCACAAGATGTGGTTAGTCAAATGGATTCAACGCAAACATCTATTCCAGTTGTGTCCTTGGTTGACGTTCCAGAAATATCAGTGCATGATTCGAGTGGGCCAGTGAGTACTAAAGGTAGACCAAGGGGTGCCTCAAGATTTCAATCGGGTAGAAAAGTAGCTCAAGAAGTAAAGGGTAAACAAACTCGTTATTGTGGAGAGTGTGGAGAAGCCAACCATTATAGGACTACTTGTCCAAAATTAGGTACAAACACATATCAATTTGTTATGTTTTTTCTTCTTTTTTATTATAAAGATTTAATTTTTATTGTTGTTTATGAATAGCAAATCAACATAACAAAGGCGACGATAATGAGAAAGGGGAATAAAGAAAAAGGTATTTTCATTTGCTAACTTTTTGATGGATTAGACTGTGTGAGGGATTCATTATGTTTCTTCTTGTCAATTTTCATTTTGTTTGCAGGATAGTCGCAGACATCACAAGCTCAACACAATGGTCAAATAAACATAATTTTGAAGCGTAGGATAGTCATAGAAACATCATTTTGTATTTTGTAACAAGTTGGTGATATATTTTGTAGTAAGTTGGTGAAAAATTATTTTGTATTTTGTAGTAAGTTGGTGATATATTTTGTACCAAGTTGGTGAAAAATCAACACAATGGTCAAGTAAACCTTTGTAGCAAGTTGGTGATATATGTATTTTTTAATATAATTTCAGCTTTTCAATTCAATCCAGGTTACAGAAATTTATATTAAATGTTTGGGTTAGCGTCTCTGCAGTTGTTTTTTTAGTTTTCTTGTTTTGGGATTTTGGTAGTGAGGCTGTTATCTTAGGTTTATATACTTGTTGTTTGGGTGAATTTGAAGCATTGTCTTGATAATGGTAAAAGTTGTTGTATGCTACAGGTCGTGGCAAAGCCCTGTTTCAACCTTGTTTTCTGGTGTAGGTGTTGGTTATCTTGTTGCTTCTTCAGCTTGGTTTGATGATCATCTTTGTTCTTGTAAGCTTTGTTTGGTTTTTATGAATTAGTGCTCAAGAGGTCTGTGCCATAGAGGTCCTGTTTCAAACTTGTTTGGTTTTTATGAATTAGTGGTCAAGTTTTTGTAAGCCTTTTTTATGAATCAGTTGCCATAACCATGGAAAATTACTCCACATTTCACACATTGCAATACAGTAAATTATATATGGGAAAAACATATTCATTAAAACAGCAATGATTACAAACTTGTAAGAAGTTCATACACAAAGTTACATTAGCTAACTCTAGTTGTAACTAACTCAAGTTGTCACTATCAAAGTTATACAAAAATATGTATCTAAGCTTGCAGTTAACATTCTGTTAGATCCAACTATCTTGTATGCTAGTGCTCGATGGTGTTGTCATAAGGACACACTTGTGCCACTGTGACTTGAATTGTTAAGTTGGCACTTGGGATGGTAGTTAGACTGCTTGAGCTGGTAGTAGGATTGCTTGGGCTGATTTCAGTCTGATGCATTAGCTTATTGTTGTCCAGCTGTTGAACTTGCTGATGAAACATGTTGGGTGCACGAGTGCAGCAGTAGCTATATATTCAACAAGAGGAATGCTTCACAACTACAATGTTGACAAAAAGAAAAATTAGATAAATAATAAATTAGTTGCAATGAGTACTATTTATGCCCCCAAAGCGACAAATTCTTGATTATCAAAATGCCACTCACTTGACTTGTGAAAATGTAATATAACTTTCCAATTTCTTTTAGTTAATTAGTGAGGATTGAGGAGTTGAAGTTTAAAACAATGATAATGCTGCAGATTGTTTGGTTCAATGATATGTTAAACTATCGCCAACAATAAGCAATTCACAAGAGTTGTAAAATAATTGACCATGTCCCTCCCAGATTGTTTGGTTCCAGAGAAAATGAACCAAAATACAAACAAAAAAAATCTTGTAAACATCAAATATTCACATTCCAAACGTTCATATCCGCTAATTTCAAGAATCAAAACCAAATTAACTATCAATTATCACAATAAAATAAACTTACAAGATTATACTAAGGTTCCCCTTTTCACAAAGATGTAGCCAAAATTAAATACCCACTAAACTTAAGAATCAAATCGAGTAAATTACAACAATAAAGTGAACCACAAACATTATACAAATAGATTGATCCAGTTAATAGATTGATCCAGTGACTTTGTCACATCTTAATTACAAGAAGTCCTTGGCGAGAAGTTTCTTGACGGGCAAAGCGTCGTTGGCAGGAGGTGACTGTTGCCTTGGGGTTGCAATCGGAGAAGAAGAACATGTGGTAATTGAAGGAGAAGAGAAAAAATAATTGAAATAGGGAGGGAATTAATGGTTGATCTGGGCAGCTGTGGATCGATTTGGGGAAGAAGAACTAAATCGCGATTTGGGGAGAAGAGAGGCTCCTGCATTTTGTACCTTCCGTGTTTTTTTTAAAGAACACTGCCAAAACGACCTCGTTTTAGAAGCGGCTATATAACTTTAAATTCACACGGCCGTGCATCTCCATTTTCCCTTATATATATATATATACACTACATTAAAACATACATACATTACTTTCACTAATATCATTACAAAATTCTTTCAATAAAATTGGAGGTCATTAAATATATTTAATACCACCAGTGTACTATATTAAAATAATTTAATATTATAAATTATTTTAATAAACTTATAATAATTTCTTTCATAAAAATTTTATTTATCATAAACTTACTCATCTCATATAAATTGTTTGTACAATTATTTATATATAGAATACCAAATATATATATATATAATCATATATTTATTATTCACAAAAATCACTTATCGCATAGCACGTAATCATAACATATCACCAAATAAGAATTTAATTTATTTAATTCTTATTTAAATATTTTTCTGAAAATCCGGGTCATTACATATTTTGTTTCCGCTGATGATGTAATAATTAAGGTTAGATGACCTGGGATTTTATATTAATCATGTAACCCTTTAATGGGAGTATTGTTTATTAAGTTTATTATTGTTATTATCCTTTATTGTGGGTAGTTAGATATGAATGTGATGGATAGTGAGCACCAGATCTGTGGGTTTGAAGTACCCGGATTTGGCGGTGTCATGTCAGATATAGAGAGAAAAGGAGGCTAGGGTTTCATCAACTAGAAGGAGAGCATTGAAGGCTTGCAAAGGAATTTAGGAGAGAGTTGAAGATCGACATCGGAAGAGTTTATTCTTCAATCTTTATCTTTATTGCTTATATTCTTAAGATGTTTCCTGAAAGTTTGATGATGTTTTTATTGATTATTATGAACTAAACTCCTATTTAAGGATTTAATGGAACCCGATGATAGTTTAATTTAATATTTATTCTTTCTTTGAATTAAATTGATTATGGATAGATTGTTTATTATATCTTGTGTTTAATGTTATAATTGTCTTCACAACAATTATTGGATGGATTTAGATGGATTTTAGCAATGAAGTCTAAATTAAGATCTAGATATAGTAACTTGTGATTAGTAATACTTCTAAGGATTGAATACTAATTTGTAGTTGGGATAGGAATATACCCGAGTACCGCAAGCAACGGGTGGAGAATGAATCTTAATGAATTTATTATTATTATTTCTCATAGGAATATAGTGAAATTAATAATAATAACTATGCTATATAATTATTTGGAAAAAGATTATACAAATTATTAGTGATTTTCTGTTGACAATTCTTATTAGTTAATTTAACAAAAGAAGAATAGTGTTGATTAAATAATTTATCGGGGGAAGTTGATTCCTTAATCTCTCAATTTTGTGTAAAGTCATCGTTAGTCATTTAGTTTATTTAGTTAATTAATTCTATAAGAAATTGCAATTGTTTAGATAGAATTGAATTGGTGTATGATTAGTACTCGGATTAATATTCTTATTAATTACTCCTCGTGGGATCGACAACTCTACTTACATTATATTACTTGTGGACCATGTATACTTGCACGTAAATTGCTAGTATTGATTTAGCTCAACACGACTCTAGCCCAGTGTCGTGACTCATATAAAGGAGTGTCGCAGCTCTAAGGCTTATGTTCGTTTCCGTTTCTAGTTTTTTCAGATAGCGATTTTTGTAATTTTCTCTCAAAAACAAGATTCTATACTTACAATTACGCCCAATTAAATTGTTCTAAACACATACCCATACATATATGGAATCAAAACAATTAATAATTCGCATAAATTTTGGCTCTAATGCCACTATAGGTTTGTAATATCCATGAACATACAATCAGATTGCATATAAATAGCGGAAGTATAACAAAATCAGAATTTAAAATTTTACAAACCATAACCAGGATCATTCTTTATGCGCAATTATCAATTAACAAAAAGAAGATAGAGAATCAGAATCATACCCTCTTAGAACCGTGCTTCCTCAGGTACGAGTTCAACTCCAAATCCTTCGCGTTCTCCTTGAATTCACCAGTTAGATTTCTTCCTTTGATCAACGATAGTTACCCAAGTGTTTGGCCTCTAGAGGTGATCTACCAAGGAATAATATGTATTCAAGAAGTTGGGTGTTGGCAAAACTCTAGTTTCTATCTCTATAGAATTTGTAAGTACTCTCCTAAATCTTATGGAAGTGTATGTAACCTTAATCCATAATAAGACTCCTCTTATTTATAGATATAGGCAACTCTTATAAACTATTTAGGAATAGGGTTTTATTTTAATTAAGTAAACTCCTAATCCAATTGTGAATTTATGAGAGTACTTTTATTAATTAATTCCCCAACCCTTTTAGAAATTAAATAATAATAATAGTAATAATAATAATAATAATAAGACTCCGCTTATTAATTTATATTTAATATTTCCAAAATATTAAATAATAAATATTAAGCTATTTAATTTATTGTATCACCATAGATTAAATTAAATATACTTAACTTATTATTACGATTATACCATTTACTTTTTAAATAAATATTTTTCTTTTGCGGTGCGACCCTTTAGGTTCTCCATATTAAATCGATTGTGAATAAATCAATTAAAACAATTCTAATCTTATTTAAATAAATAAATTAAACTATTTAATTTATTTAAATAAATAATATTTATTCTACAATAAGGGTAAGCCCCCTTAGCGATCAACAACTTTCTAGATAATATAGATTTCACAATTAATCACAAAAGAACCTTTCAGTGAATAGTTACCGTACAATTCAATCCTTCTACCATATAATGTCCTTATTAAATATAAGACATGGAATTACTGTCAAGTCTTATTTTATTTAATTATATGTATTTCGATTCTCAAATGCACAACTCTAAATAATGCAAATTAGAAACTACTTTCTAATTTCATTCTGCCTTAGCCAAGGACTACTGAGTTGTCATTTATCGAATCACATAGGACATTCTCTCCTTTTACTAGAAGTAGTAGATTCTTTGTTGACCATTCACCTATCTTTATGTACAACTTATTATACCCAAGCATACCCTTTAATATACCCTAAAGGTCTTAAGATATATGTCAAAGCATTACTCATCATACACAAGATACTATGATGATCTCAAGTCTAAGGATCACTTGTACTTCTATCACTAGAGAAATTCTTATTGACAGGCAAGTAAAACTCCATTAGGTATTCCTTCAGCGAGTCACCTTCATTGAACTTATTCTCCAATAAGCACTTATATACTTGCTTTAGTGTCTCCACACAAATGATTATGAGATCAATCATCCTCTTTCTAAGAGCAAGCAAAGTGTGTACCAATCTATCCGGATTCACTCTACCCCTTTTAGTAATCCAACGATTAGGAATGATTTTAGTTTCAAGCTTTCTAATAATTTAGATCTCATTAGCATGATCATCATCATGTAGATAAAGTAAAATGCACTTAATAAATTAATTCTTTTATTAATAAATGAATAAGATTACAAAGTATATGCTACATCATATCAAATATGATTAGCTTGTGTGCATACTACTTTCAAAATTGAATTCTTAGATTTATTTATTTATTTAGTTGTATTTTATTATTTAGTCATTTATTGTTAGTGTTTAGTTTAATTGTTTAATTCATCTGTTTAAATAAGATTGAGTTGATATAAAATTGGTACTTGGAAGACATTAGAATTAATTCCTCATGGGAACGATACTCTTCTTGTCACTATATTACTAGTCGATCGTGTATACTTGTGTGTATTTGCTAGTACGATTTTTGGCAAACATGGAAATAATGGGATTTATCATAACTTCTCAGCTCCAAGAACTCCACAACAAAATAGAATAGCTAAAGTAAGAACAGAACCTTGATAGAAGCAGGAAGAACTCTTCTTGCAGCAGCCCATCTCCTTGAGTATTTTTGGGCAGAGGCTGTCAACACTTCTTGCTACACACAGAACAAATCGTTTATTCACTCTACGCTTAAGAAAACACCCTACGAGTTGTAGAAAGGAAAAAAGCCGAATATTATCTACTTCCATGCATTTGGTTGTTCGTGTTATATCCTCAACAATGTTATGAAGTACTTAACAAAGTTCCAGCCTAAGTCAGATGAAGGAATTTTTCTTGGATACTCTATGAAAAGTAAAGCCTATAGAGTGTTCAACAAGAATTCATTGATAGTGGAAGTCTCTATCCATGTCATCTTCGATGAGATTGACCAAGGTAAACCTAGCAAGGCTACTCAACTTAATGAAATCGCAGAGAACCCGACGATCGCAGAAGCTGAAGCCGTCGAGCCAGACCCAACGATCATAGTGTCAGACCAAGAGATCATAGAGCAGTTAGTTCCAGATATGAACACTCTACGAGTTAATGGACTTATTGATCTAGAACCAAACCTTGAAGAATTCAGACAAAAAGGCATGAGGACAAATGTTCCAGCTAGAAGAAGATGGGCAAGAGATCACACCCAAGACTTAATTATTAAAGATCCAAATGCAAGGGTCAAAAAAAGGCCAGTCTTTCAGAATGAGTGCTTTTACCTAAGTTTTCTATCTCAAATGGAGCCCAAAAAGATTGAAGAAGCTATGGAAGATTCAAGCTGGATTGAAGGTATGTGAGAGGAGCTAAACCAGTTTGAGAGAAGCAGAGTATGGACGCTAGTTCCAAGACTAAGAGATCATCTAGTTGTTCGCACCAAATAGGTTTTCAGAAATAAGATGGATGAAGATGGTGTGATCACTAGAAACAAAGCAAGGTTAGTGGCCAAAGGCTACTCTCAAGAAGAAGGGATCGATTATGATGAAACCTTTGCTCCTGTAGCTAGATTGAAGGCTATCAGAATGTTTCTAGCTTATGCAGCCCACATAAAGTTCAAAGTCTTCCAAATGGATGTCAATAATGGATTTTTGAATGGAGAACTTCAAGAGGAAGTTTATGTTGAACAACCTCCAGGTTTTATCAATCAAACTCATTTAAATTATGTCTATAGATTAGATAAATCACTCTACGGTTTAAAACAAGCACCTAGGGCATGGTATGAAACACTCACTACTTTTCTAATTGAAAATGGATTCACTAAAGGTAGAGTCGACACTACACTATTCCTTAGAAAGTACAAAGATAAGATTCTGCTAGTACAAATTTATGTAGATGATATTATTTTTGGTTCTATTAACGAAAAATTATGTGAGAGATTTGCCAAGCTAATGCAGAGTAAAATTGAGATGAGCATGATGGGTGAGGTGAACTTCTTCCTTGGATTGCAAGTGAAGCAGACTGATGAAGGAATCTTCATCAATCAAGCCAAGTATATTAAAGAACTACTTAAGAAGTTTGACATGGAATCAGCCTCTCCCATGAATACTCCTACGGCCTCTGCAACAAAGCTAGATAAAGATGAATCTGGTAAAAGTATTGATATAACTCAATATAGAGGTATGATAGGATCTCTCTTATACTTAACTACTAATAGACCAGATATCATGTTTTTTACTTATATTTGTGCTAGATTTCAAGGTAATCCTAAGGAATCTTATTTAGTTGTTGTTAAAATGATTTTCAAGTATCTCAAGGGTACTCCATATTTGGGATCGTGGTATCCCAAGGAGTCTCCCTTTGATCTAATATGGTATTCAGATGCAAATTTTGCAGGATGTAAGATTGACAAAAAAGCACTAGAGGTACATGTCAATTATTAGGGAATAGGCTTGTCTCATGGTTCTACAAAAAGCAAAATTTAGTATCAACTTTAAGTGCGGAAGCTGAGTACATTTTTGCTGGAAGTTGTTGTGCTCAAATTCTATAGATGAAGAATCAGCTAGCTGATTATGAGTTTGATTTTAAGTCTATCCCTATATAATGTGATAGTACTAGTGCTATATCAATCACTCATAACCCTGTCATGCATTCTAGGACAAAACATATAGAAATCAGATATCATTTTATTAGAGATCATGTGCAAAATGGAAATATTGCATTACATTTTGTTCCTACTGAAAATTAACTTGCTGATGTATTTACAAAACCCTTAGATGAATATGGATTTAATAAGTTAATTAGTAAATTAGGAATGTTAAACTTTCATCCTTAATACTATGTGTTTGGAAGTTTCTAACTATACAGGTAAAGATTGTATAATAAAAATTGGATTCGTAGAATGATTTTTCAAAAGAGTTCGTTGAGTGAAGAACCATCGTAGAATGGGTCGTAGAGTAGAAGATAAACATTGAGTGAAATGCCTGTCAAACTTACTCTACGAAGAGCTAAGGCAATTACTCTACTGCATGTGGTGTCCATGTCCTAGAAAAGAAAGTCAAAAACAGAAGTTATTGCTCTACAGCTGTAAACTACAGAAGTGAAGGGATATATATCAAATCATAGCATTACATGTGTCCCACTCAGTCAAATTACGAGGGAAGTACTATAAAGTTATTTTAATTTTTTGATCTATCCCTTACCATTCCTCACAATCTAAGTATTCTATGCTTTAAATTTTCTTTTATTCTCAAACTCTCAAAGTCATAGTTTTCCTCAAAGATTAGAAATCTTAAACATTTTTTGTTCTCTTTCATTTCAAACCTCATCACACAATCAATGGTTGCTTATCAAGTTATCTATGGAAACCAATTGTGCTTCGATAAGTTCGGTGAAGTAGAGGAGAAGTTCAAAAAGATTTTGGTTCATGTCTAGAAGGCTGGGTTCCAACAATCCTTAACTCCAACACAAGGGTCTACACAAAACTGATCGAAGAACTATATCTCAATGCAGCATGTGCTGATGGACTTCTGGTCTCCAAAGTGAAGGGGTTCTCATTAAAGATTAATATAAAAGAGATGAACATTCTTCTAAGATGGGTTAATCAAGGCATTACTTCCCTTAAAGAAGTTGATTCGAAGGAAGGACTCAAGCTAATGGGTCACAAGAAGAACCCTGATCTGAAGGGTATCAAGAAGAAAGAATTTCCAACTAAGCATGAGTTCTTTGCTGACATCGTTGGCAAATGCATACTATGCAAGGACTCAACTCATGATTCAGTTAATGAACTATAGCTGAAGTTAATGACAACCATCACTATGAAGACCCAGCTAAATTTTGGAGCTATCTTCATGGGTTGGATAGCCAAGTGGATAGATGAGGCTGGCAAAAAGAAGGCCATAGGTAAACCAGTGCCTAAAATGCTCTATGGACGATTTATCAACATCTTTCTGAAGAAAAAGATGAAGAAATTAATCAGGGATGAAGAAGGTGAAGTTCTAAATGTAAACAAGACGATCACTCCTAGATTATTTGTTAACTGGAAGAAGAGCCAAGTTGAAGGTCTACAGTCCAAGCAATCCGAAGGAATGCACCATCAATGAGATTCAAAAACCTTCAAAAGAAAAGGCCAAGAGAAAAGTTGCTACCATTCAAGAGGAAGCTTCGCAAGGGTCTGCTATTTCTCCAATTCATAAAGCCTTGACTTCAACTATAGAGCAACCCCTAAAGAAGAAAAAGGCAAAAGATATGGGCAAAAGAGGTATGCATCAACAGAACACATCAGTGCAGCCTCTTCAACTAAGTTTTGGAGAAAAAAGCTGAAGAAATGATCGTAGAGCAATCTTACTCTCTGATCGTAGAGCCCATTCAACAAGAACAAGAAGGGACGGTTGTAACAACTGATGAGCCTGAGCCAAATGTAACCAAAGATATGGCAGTGATAACTGATGAACCTGAACTATCTGGTGGTGATGAATTGGCTCTGACGATCCTACATCCTAAGCCAAAGAATAGGTCCCTAGAGGTAGTACAAACATCCAAGGCTATCTCTGAGGGAGACAAAGAGAGAAACCAGCAACCCACTTCATCAGCTGATTCTTTGAAGATTACTCAAGTAATTCACAATGTTTATCAAGACATCGATGAAGCTGATAGCCCCATAGTGATTAAACCTGAAGATCCTGATTCTGAGGGGGAGCTTCAAGAATCTTCTTAGAGAATTACTCCTCAATCACATGAAGCTGAGCCAAGGCTGACCAGGGTAGTACTGACTGGAAGGGATATTCCAGAAACCTCTCATCGTCTTCCAAATGAATTCATTGGATTAGGAGAATGACGAATGAGAGTAATACATTCCATAGATGCTCTCTACGAACTCTACTCTGACCTAGAGATAAATAGAAGGACCACCCTCTATAACCTAGAAGATGATCAGTTGTTCAATTTCATGCCTTTGTTGCCTTTGGTTCGAGCAATAGTTTGTGGAGATTACAGCTTTATCAGATGGAATTTCTCCCGATATCCAAATTTGAAGTCGGTGGCACAAAACTTTCCAAGAGTTCTCATTTATACCACCAGAACAATCTACAATGAACCTTCGTCCACATTCTGTCGATATGACAAGGTAACCTTTGTACCTAAATCTTTATTTACTCTTCACTCTCCTTATCCCTTGTTCTCTCGTTATAAAGAGATCGTATAGTTACTTTCTACGATTTCAGAATAATCTCCTTCTAATCACTCTCCGTTCGTAGAGTCTCAACACTCTACACACGATGAACAAAAGACTATCCTCTCAAACCCCACGGTTGTAGAGTCTCAACACTCTATGGATGATATATTTCATTCCCTTTCCCTAATCGTCGAGTCCCAAAACTTTACGATTGATATAGAGACTCCCATAAACACACCCATACCTCTCTCTCTTGTACATATGACTTTTAAATCTACATCACCCACATCCTCCCCAATCGTAGAGTACCAACACCCTACGATTAATGTAGATAACACTAAATTCATACTACTTCCTCCTCTACATAATTCTCCAATAGCCTCTCCTGTTAAAAATCCACAAACAGAAATACCTTTCTCACTTCCACCTATACTAAAAGATATCCCTTCCTCATCAAATAATGAATTCTTTGATCTCACCTTAGCTATCCAAAACCTCTCAGGGAGTAATAAGGCTGGCTCTGAAGCTTAGTTAAGTTAAATATTGGATCACCTAATGAATATTCCTACCAGAGATCAACTATATGATACCACTGCTCAAATGGCTCTAGATATTGATTAAAAGATTGACGAAAATTCCATTGAGCTACATCAAAAGATGAACAAAATTGCTAATGTAAGGACCGAGAATTTGATATGATTATATATGTAAATTTTACGAATAATTTTTTATTTATTTATTAGAAATTACTTGGAGCATATAAGTGAATATGTGCATTAAGCAAGATAGTTAATTTATTTATTTTAAGTTAACTAAGATGAATACTTAATCAATTTGATTAAAGAAAGTAAGATAAGTTTATGTTAAAAAAATTAACATAGCTTGAATGTTAACCTTGAATAGTAAATAAAAAGATTTATAATCTTTAAATGATTAATTAGTATTACTAATATAAAGTGATTATATGAATAAGTAATAACTTATTAAGCTAATTAGGGCTAATTAAGTTAATGTATTAATGGAACAAAAAGGAAAGCCAAGAAATAAGTTTATTAAATTATTTATCAATGATATTGAAGAACTTTGTGACATATATTAAATAAATATGTGATTCAACAAATATAATAATTATTTATCAATGATGATAAATATGTTATGACTTATGTGAAAAATATATGTGACTAATTGTTAGTTTAAAAGAGGTTCCACTAATAGTTATTTAAATTAGCGGACTAACCTAAGAGTATTAATATCAAACAATTGATAAGATAGCAAGTAATTAAATATTCAATTAAAGTGAAATTCAGATAAGGCACACTTAGAAGGGGGGGTTGAATAAGTGTGGATACAGACTATTACCAATTAAAAAATTTATACCAAACTTTTGAATAAAGTCTACTATATTGATGAATGCAGCTTACTGAATGAATACGGTTTACTGGATTGAGTCTTTGTTAAAGAAGAACTTAGTTTACTGTATTAATGAATGCATCTTACTGAATGAATACGGTCAACTGGATTCGATTTAGTTTAAGAAAATATCTTGGTGATTTTATAATTTAATGAAAACACTTAATAATACAAATATTCAAGTTATTAATTATTAAAAAATAATTAACTATCTTTTGAGTAATAAAATAAAGCAAGCAATCAACACCAAGATTTTTACGTGGTTCAGCTATTACCGTCTATAATAATAGCATACTCCACGTCCAATACCAACTAGTATTGGAGACTCATTTTTATTTAAAAAATAATTCCCGTTACAAAACAGATTCTATCAAATTTTGAATTACAATAATTCACTTGAGCACTTTTGCTCCTTGTGCACCAATGCACTCCTTAAGCACCTATGCTTCCTTGAATCTGTATGTAAACAAACCTTAATCCACTTGGATTAAATTCTTTTAGACAACACTTAGTCTGGAAAATTAAATTTACAATAATAGAGGTCTAATGATCAAAGCAAATAAGCAATTTAACAATGCAAGGCTCAACTAATGTATGCAATGATCAATTAATTTAAGAAGGATATTACCAATTTTTAGCTCACGAAAATATGCTGAACAAAATCAGAATATATGAAGCACAGCAGCAAATTTTTAATTGCACCAGGATAGTGAAGAATATTTCTTTTGTATATAATAGGTGCACTGTTGGAGTTATATGTTATTAACTGAGATGATAAACACACAATTTATAGCTTTGATAAATTATAACCGTTGTAGCTCAATATTATCCTGCCGTTGCAATGTTACTGCCGTAGCAAATATATCCCAAATTTTCCGTCGTTTGCAAACAAACGTTACTTATCAAGTTCTTAGTCAGTTGGTAATATATCCGAAACTAAAGCACTTAACTGATCGCAATATCCGGATTTGATAAGAATATAACAAACCACTTCAAAAAGGATAATGATTACTACAAAGAATATCCTACCACTCTTTCATCTCTTTTTGAAAACAAACAGTCAAAATATGTCATATTAGATTTCCAAGGAATTTACTGCCACACGTCTTCTTATGTCATTTAATAACACTGACCCATATCCAGGATAATTATGCATAATAACTATTACCCATATCCAATCTATATAAAGATAATCATGCATAATTAAATAACGTGAACTAATCAAATTCAAAGTACTCAAGTTAATTCACCTGTGCACATATCACATATATAATATGCATGTAAATGTCCTAGAGTTTTGGATTGAAAAATCAAATATTTGCAATGACCTTACATAATAATTCTTAAAACTCAAAATAATCTTCAATCTTCCTTGAATAATCCATCAAACAATTTCTTGAATTAATTTCCTGAAATTCACAATAAACAATTTAGTAACATTGAACCAAATCATCATCAAAACATTAGGTTTAGAATATGACAAAGTCAACATTCTCCCCATTTTTGATGATGACAACATAAATCATTGAAGCTCCCCCTAAATTTATGCATAGCTTAATTTCAGGAAACAAATCCATATGACCTGCATATGTTAGTATCATATCATATTCACATAACATCTCATAACAACATGTTTAAAACCAAATACCATAAGCAATTTTAACCAGTTGTCTTAACACACAGGCATTTAAAAACAATCATGCCATAGTACCATAGTATCAAAGTCTTAAAACCAACATAATAAACCATCAAAAGAAACCAGAAGAAACCAAAGTATGTTGTTAAAATTGAAATAATCTCTCCCCCTTTGTCATTAGGCAAAAAGAGAGAGAAAACGAGCAAATTCAGTCAATGTCTGCAATGTGAACTTTTTGTTCAGAGCGGGAGGTGAAGTAAGCACGGTGTCGGATGCGGTGAAGACGTTCAGCAAGTGTGAGTTCTTTGGCAAATCGAGGTGGCCTGGGAATATAGGTTGAAGAAGGAATCCCCATATCAAGAAAGTCATCCTTGAACTCTGTTGTCCAATTGCACATTGGTCATTCAGGAATAGTGGAGTACATTGTTTGAAAATGTAACTTTCTACCCACATCATTAGATCTGGTTGCCATAAAATCTGCAAGTTCACTAATTTGATAACTTACAAATTTAATCTCTTGACTTAACTGGCATGTATTTCTATTGAACTTCCTTTGAAGGGCCTCAACCATAGCCAAAGTTTGGATCTCAAAACCTGCCTGAAGATCAATGAACTCATCTTCAACACGATTATATAATTTATTAATTTCTGGTGCATCCAATGGCAATTTTCCTTTTTCAAGAATCTCAACTCGATTTCGAATCTCAGCCAAGTCAGATTTCATAGAATTTTGATTTTATAAAATCTCAGTTAGAATATTCAAAATATCAATTCCATGAGTATTTGGCAGAGAAGTAGATGAAGATTCAGGAGTAGGGGAAATAGGAGGAGGAGTAGGATGAAGACGAACAAATTCTCCGGCAAGAAAAGTGATATGGGATTGTGTCAGACTTGCAGTATCTATGAATTCATTGTTTGAAACAGAAATTTCATCATCAAGAAAAATTTTGAAATGTTTGAAAACTTTTGTTAAAAACTTATTGTAAGGAAGACATTTTTTAGATTGACGAATGCAACTGAGCATATGAGACAACATCATTTGAGAGAGATTAAATGATTTTCCCTTGAGAATCAGAGCCACAACCACTAAATCCTGATAAGTAAAATCTGCCCCACCACCAAGTCGAGGAAACAGATTATACCTAACTAGTTTATGTAATACACATGCAGTTGGGCATACATTCACAGTTTTTGGAAGAAATAAATCAGTAAGAGAAAAATCATTCATCACTATATGAAGTTGTTCCATAGGTGGAAAAGGAATGTTAGCAGCACCTTTTAGAGTAAAGGGACAGGGTCCAGAAGAGGATATTCCAAGGATACTACCAAAATCAATACTAGTGAAAAATAAGGATTTTCCCTGAACATATGTCGTGTAATAGTCTCCATTGCACTCAAGATTAGTATAGAACTGTTGAACTAATCGAGGAAATGCAATAGTAGGAGGAAACAACATAGAAGATATTTCACAAGAATTGAAAAGTTTTTCCAAAACAGAGTTTTTGAAATAGAACAAATCCAGAGATTTTTCATAGACAAATTGCTTTGTAGCAATTGAATTTTTAAAACGTGTTTCAAAGTTGTAGCCTCTGAAGAAATTTTCTGGTATATCGAGGGAAGATGAGGACGGATTTACCAGATTTGAAAGAGATTATGGCTGTGAAGTGATATGATCTTCATGCACTGGTTGTTTCAACTTCCCTTGTTGAAATGGTTCGTCTTCTGAAGCCTTTAAGAAAGAGAAGGTTGAATCTGAGTCGTCGGAAAGTATGGTGGCGTCGGACGACACATGCATCGATGATTTCTTCAGCTTTCGCTTGGGTTTCATCTTTGATCCAGAAACATTCTTTAAAGAGGATCCATCATCCGTTGATTTAGCGAAAGATTGTTTACTAGCCCTGGTTTTCATATCTTTAAGGGCTTGAGAGAAAAACAAGGGTTTTGATCTGGTTTATGGAAGAAGAGAACAGAAGATATAAATAAAAAGAACACAGAAATCAAGTAGGAGTCTGATACCGAAAGATGTGCGTCTTTTCAAATTCAATGGTTGTTCTGCTACTTTTCCGGTTTTCAAAAATTGTGACTTTACGTTACCCAATTAATCTTGATAACCGGTAATTACTCCTTGGTTATTAATAGATACATGTTTCTAATTTAAACAGATAAAGCATATCAAACAGATATATTTAACAGATATCATGCAGAAAATATTAACTGAATATGATAAGATTATGTTAACCATAATTATACCATGCACATTCCAAGTTCTCTTCTAAGCATACAAAACCTTTCCTCACTCAAAGGTTTAGTAAAAATATCAGCTAATTGTCTTTCTGTAGGAATAAAAACTAGTTTGACTAACCCTTTTGAAACATTATCCCTTAAAAAATGATGTCTTACCTCTATATGTTTTGTACGTGAATGCAAAACAGGATTTTTTGAAATATCAATAGCACTAGAATTATCACAATATATAGGCACATTATTGCAAATTATATCAAAATCACATAGAGTTTGTCTTATCCATAATATTTGAGAACAACAACTCCCTGCAGCTAAATATTCACCCTCAGTTGTTGATAAAGCAACTGAAGTTTGCTTTTTACTATGCCATGAAACAAGACTTTGTCCCAAAAATATACAAGCACCACTTGTACTTTTTCTATCAACTTGAAACCCTGCATAGTCTGCATCTGAATAACCCATTAGCTCAAAATGATTACTTATAGGATAAAATAACCCTAAATTTATAGTACCACTTAAATATTTAAAAATTCTTTTAACCGCTTGTAAGTGGGATTCTTTGGGTTTTGCTTGAAATCGAGCACAAAGACATACACTATACATTATATCAGGTCTAGATGCAGTCAAATATAATAAAGACCCAATCATACCTCGAAATTTGGTTAACTCTACATCTGTACCTTTATCATCTGATGTAAGTTTTATCGATGTACTCATTGGTGTAGCCTTTGGGTTGGATCCTTCAAAACCAAATCTTTTGAGAAGCTCTTTTGTATACTTGGTTTGATGAATATAGATCCCTTCCTTAGTTTGCTTGATTTAAAGCCCCAAAAAGTAATTTAGTTCTCCCATAAGACTCATATCAAATTCCTTATGCATACATTTTGAAAACCACTCACATAGAAAATCATTAGTAGCACCAAATATTATATCATCCACATATATTTGAACAATAATTATATCATTTTTATCATGCATAATAAATAATGTGGAATCAATTTTACCTCTAGTGAAACCACTGGAAAGAAGATACTTACTTAACCTTTCGTACCAAGCTCTTGGAGTTTGTTTGAGACCATAGAGAGCTTTCTTTAACTTGAAAACTCATGTTCGAATCCAGGAGGCTGTTTGACATAGACTTCTTTATTAATGTATCCATTAGGAACGCGCTTTTTACATCCATTTGATAAAGCTTAAATTTCTTGAAGCATGCAAAGGCTAATAAAATTCGGATGGATTCCAGTCTTGCTACTGGGGCATAGGTTTCTTCGTAATCGATTCCTTCTTGTTGATTATAACCTTGAGCCACTAGCCTTGCTTTGTTGCGAGTGATTGTCCCATGTTCATCAAGCTTGTTTTTAAACACCCATTTTGTTCCAATGACAGAAACATCTTTAGGAGGAGGCATTAATTCCCAAACTTGACATCGTTCAAATTGTTGACGTTCCTCTTGCATTGCCATTAGCCAATTTTCATCGAGAATTGCTTCCTTAGCATTCTTTGGATCAACTTGTGATAAGAATGCAGAGAACGCACATTGATTTTGTAAACTTCTTCGTGTAGTGATTCCTTTGTTTATATCTCCGATAATGTTTTTCGGTGGATGATTCTTGAGATATCTTGCAGTCTTTGGCATTTGGACATCATGTATTACTTCTTCTTGTTGGGGGAAATCTTCCTCAAATTCTTGTGTTGTTCCTTGTTCCACTCCTTGTGTGTTCTCCAATTCAGCTTGCTGAATCTGCTCATTTGGCTTGCTGAATAGATTTTTCCGGTTTGCCGGATTCACTGAGATCTCCAAATTACCTGCATCCTCTTCTCTTTCTTTTGGAAGATCATTGTTAGTTTCATTAAACGTTATATGAATAGATTCTTCAACACATAATTTATTTATATTAAATACACGATATGCCTTGCTATTTTGTGAATAGCCAATGAAAATACCTTCATAAGGTTTAGCATCAAATTTTCCCAAGTTATCACTAGTATTCAATATATAACATCTAGATCCAAATACTTTGAAATAGCTAATATTAGGAATTTTGTTATTCAAAAGTTCATAAGGAGTTTTCAAAATAATAGGACGAATAAGAACTCTATTTAACACATAACAAGAGGTATTAATAGCCTCTGCCCAAAATTTCTTTGGGAGTTTGCTTTCTTGTAAAAGTGTTCTAGCTGTTTCTTGAAGTGTTCTATTATTTCTTTCCACTACTCCGTTTTGCTGAGGAGTTCTTGGAGCTTAAAACTCATAGCTTATTCCTTTTTGATCACAAAATATGGTAAAGTCCTTTAGAAATTCAGTACCATGATCACTCTGAATTTTTATAAGTTTGAGACTATACTTAGTCTCTAAACTTCTTATCAATTTCTCAAACTCTTTAAATGCTTCATCTTTGGTTCTTAAAAAAAACACCCAAGTATATCTAGAAAAATCATCAACTATTACAAAAGCATAAAATTTACCATTAATACTAGCATTCCTTTCAGGACCAAATAAATCAAGATGAAGTAGTTGTAGAGGAGAGGAAGTTGATACCATGTTCTTTGCTGTAAACGAAGTTCTTACTTGTTTCCCAAGTTGGCAAGGAACACATATTCCTCTCTTTTCATACTTTATCTTTGGCAATCCTTTGACAAGATTCTTTGAGGATGATTTCTTGATTAAATCCATGTGAACATGTCCCATCCTCTTATGCCATAGGTTAGCCTCATCTTGCACAGTTGCTAGACATAGTTCTTCATCCTGTTGCTCAAAATCAATAGTGTATATATTTCCTTCTCTTTGTGCCACTATAGTAGTATTGTTAGTACCATGAGTAATTGTGCACTTTTCTTTTTCAAAACTAACTTGATGACCATTATCCATTAATTGACTAACACTTATAAGATTAAATTCAAGTCCACTAACAAGATGAACATTATCAATATTGACCTTACCATTACCAATTTTACCTTTCCCGATAATCTCACACGTTCGATTATCTCCAAAAGTTACCGTCCCATTTTTCTTCTTGGTTTTTAGTTGCATGAACTTCGATTTATCACCAGTCATGTGACGAGAGCAGCCACTATCAAGAATCCATTTTTGAGATGGAACTTTTTCCTTGAAGCATACCTGTCAAGAAAAATATATTCATCTTTTTGGTACCCATATCTTTTTGGGTCCATTTGTGTTAGTTGTATATAAATCACCCTTCTTAATTCATACCTTTTTAACCTTCTGGTTCTTAGAACAGTTTATATCTAAGTGACCTTTAATGCCACAATTTTTGCATGTAGTAAAAGGAGAACAATAATTCAATTTGAAACGAGACTTGGATTTAAGCATTTGCACATTTTCGATTTTACGAGTAGGATTATAACCTATCCCTTGTCTGTCAAAACTAGGTTTTTGCTTTCCCAACATAACAGTTAGGTTTTCTTCACCTTGGACAAATCTAGCAAGTGATAGTTTTAATGAATCTACTTCCTTTTGAAGTTCATCAGAAGGAATAGATTTACTCAGAGATTTATCACTAAATGCATCAATACATACGTCACGCATTTTTAGCTCATTAGTCAATTTCTCAACTTCATTGTTCAAGTGAGTCACCTTGTTAAAAAGAATCTTGTTGTAATTTTCAAGATAATCATTTTTTGCAATCAAAATCTTTTCTTCTTTACAAGATGACTCTTTCTCAATTTCTTTCTTTTCATCTATTAAAGAATCAACTTCACACATTAATGTATTTACTAATTCCTTCAAGCATGCATTCTTTTCTCTTAATCTCTCATTTTCTAGTTTTAAAGAATTGAACTCATAAATAAATACCTCATTTGATTCACCTTCCATTCCCATGAAGCATACTTGAGCTATTTCATCCTTGGCATCAACCTCAACTTCGGACTCCTCTTCATCACTCCAAGTGACAAGCGCTTTGTTTCTTTTATTATCCTTAAAGTTCATTTTTCCCTTATTCTTAAGTTGAAAGCAGTCCTTCTTGAAATGCCCTGGATGTCCACATTCAAAACACGTTTCCTCAGGTTGCTTTCCCTTGCCTTTATTTGGGTTGAAACTATTCCTCTGTTTGTTCTTCCTTTGTAGTAGTCCTTTGAGTCTTCTTGACATCATGGCTACTTCTTCATCCGAATCATCATCGAGCTCTTCTTCGTTTCCTGCATTAAGAGCTAAAACCTTTCTTCGAGGGGTTTCATCCTCATCATCATATCTTTTTAACTGATGTTCATATTCCTCAAGTTCACCAAAAAGAGTTAATGTATCCATAGTAGAAATAGTAACGGAATCTTGAAGAGTAGTAATTTTAGAAGCAAACCTTTTGGGCATAGCCCGAAGTAACTTACGGTTAATCTCACTTTGTGGAATGGTTTTGTCAAGTAGCTTTAAAGAATTCAGAAGTACCAGGAACCTTGCTTGAGCCATCTTTATGGTTTCATCTTTCTCAAGTTTGAACATTTTATAATCATGCATGAGCATACTTAGTTTGACTTCTCGAACCTTTGAAGTTCCTTCGTGACTTACTACTAGAGTATCCCAAATTTCCTTAGCTGTGTTGCATGAGGATACTTTGTCAATCTCGGACTGCACCATGCCGCTTAGTAGAGTATTCATAGCTCTTGAATCATAGGAAACAATGAAGGTTTCAGTTGAATCCATTTCTAGTAGAGTCTTTGGAGTACCGTCATCTTTTCTTGGAATAACTGGTCCATTCTCCACAACCCACCATTCCCAAGGATCCCTTTTAAGATAGATCCTCATTCGGAATTTCCAGAAGTTGTAATTTTCTGTTCCATACAGCAGTGGAGGTCTATTCGTTGATTGACCTTCTTGATTGTTGTTTCCGAATTGTGCCATATTAGAATCTTTCCCTACAAGTCACCTTTAAGACCAAGATAAGTAGAGCCAAGCTCTGATACCAAATGAAATTCAGATAAGGCACACTTAGAAGGGGGGTTGAATAAATGTGGATACAGACTATTACCAATTAAAAAATTTATACCAAACTTTTGAATACAGTCTATTATATTGATGAATGCAGCTTACTGAATGAATACGGTTTACTGGATTGAGTCTTTGTTAAAGAAGAACTTAGTTTACTGTATTAATGAATGCAGCTTACTGAATGAATACGGTCAACTGGATTCGATTTAGTTTAAGAAAATATCTTGGTGATTTTATAATTTAATGAAAACACTTAATAATACAAATATTCAAGTTATTAATTATTAAAAAATAATTAACTATCTTTTGAGTAATAAAATAAAGCAAGCAATCAACACCAAGATTTTTACGTGCTTCAACTATTACCCTCTATAATAATAGCCTACTCCACGTCCAATACCAACTAGTATTGGAGACTCACTTTTATTTAAAAAATAATTCCCGTTACAAGATAGATTCTATCAAATTTTGAATTACAATAATTCACTTGAGCACTTTTGCTCCTTGTGCACCAATGTACTCCTTAAGTACCTATGCTTCCTTGAATCTGTATGTAAACAAACCTTAATCCACTTGGATTAAATTCCTTTAGACAACACTTAGTCTGGAAAATTAAATTTACAATAATAGAGGTCTAATGATCAAAGCAAATAAGCAATTTAACAATGCAAGGCTCAACTAATGTATGCAATGATCAATTAATTTAAGAAGGATATTACCAATTTTTAGCTCACGAAAATATGCTGAACAAAATCAGAATATATGAAGCACAACAGCAAATTTTTAATTGCACCAGGATAATGAAGAATACTTCTTTTGTATATAATAGGTGCACTGTTGGAGTTATATGTTATTAACTGAGATGATAAACACACAATTTATAGCTTTGATAAATTATAACCATTGCAGCTCAATATTATCCTGCCGTTGCAATGTTACTGCCGTAGCAAATATATCCCAAATTTTCCGTCGTTTGCAAACAAACGTTACTTATCAAGTTCTTAGTCAGTTGTTAATATATCCGAAACTAAAGCACTTAACTGATCGCAATATCCGGATTTGATAAGAATATAACAAACCACTTCAAAAAGGATAATGATTACTACAAAGAATATCCTGCCACTCTTTCATCTCTTTTTGAAAACAAACAGTCAAAATATGTCATATTAGATTTCCAAGGAATTTTCTGCCACACGTCTTCTTATGTCATTTAATAACATTGACCCATATCCAGGATTATTATGCATAATAACTATTACCCATATCCAATCTATATAAAGATAATCATGCATAATTAAATAACGTGAACTAATCAAATTCAAAGTACTCAAGTTAATTCACCTGTGCACGTATCACATATATAATATGCATGTAAATGTCCTAGAGCCTTGGATTGAAAAATCAAATATTTGCAATGACCTTACATAATAATTCTTAAAACTCAAAATAATCTTCAATCTTCCTTGAATAATCCATCAAACAATTTCTTGAATTAATTTCCTGAAATTCACAATAAACAATTTAGTAACATTGAACCAAATCATCATCAAAACATTAGGTTTAGAATATGACAATGTCAACATAAAGTGAATATAGTAAGTAAATAAATTTTATAAATTAATTAATATGAGTATTAATTAATGAGAATAATGTGATATATGAATAATAATATTTAATAGTCTAATTAGTAAGTAAATACTAGTGGACTAGCCTAATTAATTAATTAACCAAGCCCACTCATTTAATTGGTCATGGACTTGGATAATTAATGTGTAGACTAATTAAATTAGCCCAACATCTAATAAACTAGTAGCCAAGCATGGAATAATAATATGTGACTACTAGTGGCTCAAACTAGTTAAAGGTGAGCCCAAAAAGGAATTGAATTAAAAATCCAATTATTAGCCCACTTGGAAAATACTCCTAACAACTTATTATTCTTTTAAAGCAATAAAAGAAAATCAAAATTTTGAGCAAAATGGAGAGGGGGCTGCCGGCCATTGGGGCCCACATTGGGTGAGTTGTTGATTTTTGAAAGCTTGCTTGTGAAGGATTAAAAAGAAGTACAAATAATCATAACCTATCACCAACTAGTCACATGATTTGTGTAAGTAAGTATACTTATGAATGATGATAAAATAGATAGATATAATTTATATATCTATAGATTTTGTAAGTAATTAGTCTTGTGTAAAGCAAGAGTTAGTCAGTTATTCATCTTCATTTTGTAAGCTTAGAGAGAGATAAATTAGAGATTAAAAAGCACTTTGGGAGAAATTCTTTGAGAGAAAAAGAAGAGAGTGCTAGCTGACACTAGAAAGGAAGGAGGAGAGCTTGTGGATGTCCAATAAATACATCTCCTACTTTGGAAAGCAAAGGAAGATAGCCTCTAAGAGCAAAAGGTATAAAAACTCATCCAAAAACCTTAAAAACCCTAGGTTTGGGTTATTTGTGCAATCTTATGTTAGATATATGAAGTTTATGTTCTAAATATTTAAAATCATGCATAATATGTTTATGTAGGATGACATGTAGTTTTAGTATGTAATAGTATGAATTTATGTTGAAAAGTTTAGCAAAAAGCTTGAAAACATTTTTATAGGAAACAAAACCGTGGCATATTCGTAACAATTATGCATTTTGAAATCTATGCATGATATTGGTGATTTTCTTTTTCCTGAGTTTAAAGGGGTACATTAAGAATAAAACCTAGTTGGAATCGTTTAAAAAGAAGTTAAACCGAGTTATAAATTTTATTTTATTCACGTTTCCGTGAAGGACCTCAGAACTGGAAACTACAAGAACTTCCTGTATGATTTTTTTAAAGAAAACCGGTTCGATCTGGTTTCTTTGTAAAATTTGCAACGACTGGTTCAGGCTTTTTTCGGCCGGTTCTTATGTCGGTTCTTGGACCAAATTATTTTTAAAATGTTAAAGAATATTATAATATTTAATTTGGAATGTTTTAGTGTAATTAAGTAATTATTAGTGTAATTAATATTTTAAACCTTTTAAATCGTTTAAAATTACTAACTAATAAATTTTCGATGCTACTAATTAATGAGTACACTAATTAAATATTGTTTAAGTGTAATTAATTATTTAATTATTATTTAATTAACATTGAGTAATAATTAAATAGAGTTAGTGTTATTAAGCTAACTATTTATTATTTAGTTAAGATTAAATAATAAATAGTGTTAAGGAATTAATTGATTATTATTTAATTAATATTAAATAATGATTAAAGAATGTTAACATTAATAAACTAATTATTTATTATTTAAATAAGATTAAGTAATAAATAATGGTAATTACTGTAATATCCCGAATGTTTATGAGTTAGCAAATCATGATATTAAATTATTATGATGATTGTGGCATACAATGATCCTTAGAAAAGGAAATTGATGGGTTAAACATAGGATAATACTCATAGATTAAATAGGTAATATGAAACCTATGTTATAGTAATACGTTAAAATTTATTCAACGATAAAATTTCGGAAGAAATTAGACGAAAACCGAGCAAGAAGTTTGATATTTGTGATTCCGAGGACGGAATCCTTATAAGGAGGGAAGGATGTGACAACTCGGATTTTCGAGAATAATTATAATAAGAATTTAATATAGAATAATTCTTATTATGAGTCGCGTTTGAATATATATATGTGTTATATATATTTATGTGATTAAATTGATGAGCTTAATATGTATATATATAAATGTGAAATATATACATAGATTTAAAATGAATAAGTTAATAGTTAATTATTGCAATGATCGTGAGTCATGAGTAGCTTGATAATTCGAGCTTATGAATATTATTGAATAAAATAGATTTTTATTGATAATATTATGTGGTAAGTGTTTAAAGGTTATATTATAACTTAGATTATGTGTAGACGATGATTAGTGAGTATGAAAGTTTTCGTATTAGCTAATTTGGGTGATTCGAGAAATATCGCTATAGTACTATTTATTGGATTAAATAAATAGTTGAAGGATAATATTATTGGACGAGTTATTTATTGTAAAGATGCTAACCCAAAATATGGGTGAGATATATGTATGTTGATGTATATGATTATGGGGAGTTAATCGGAAAGAGTAGCGATCGCGAATCGTGAATACCCTTGTAATTTGGGTTTATTAATAGTATTAACGGATTAAATATTATTTTTATGCGACGTGTTTTAAGGTTATTTTATAACCTGGATGAGGTCAATGTATGAATTTTTATGCGTTGTTGAACCGTATGAGCGAATAATTAATTTTGCGAAAGATCGCAAAATCACTATTCACGGGGCACGTTTCCCGAGGTACTATTCACGCCCGAATATTTTTTCGTCTTTTTCGGTTTCTATAAATTTCATTAAGACGTGTATGCGAAAGAATAATTTTTCCAAGCGTCAGAAAATTTAGTCGAGCAGATACGTGATTTTATCCGTATCCGAAATGTATAATAAGACTGTTCCGAATAAATGGACAAACCCCGAATAATTATTTTTATGTGTTCCAATATTTATGGTAATGCCCATTTTAATTTTGGGTAGAGTTATTTACCAATTTTGCTACAAAAGTGGGAGTTTTCGGATATAATTTTGGTGTTTTTGGGTATTTATTTTGGCTTGTCACCCCAAGAGGGAACCAATCCCTCATTTTGGACCAATCAAATGAGAGCATGGGGAGGAGATTGCCGGCAAGCTCATAGAGCTCCTAACCCATTTCCCAAATTTACTCCTCCACTCTTAATCCCATTCAAACCATTTGATTTCTCTCTTGCACCTCATTCAAACCAAACCATCAGCAATTAGAGAGAGAGAGAGGGAAAATCTGCAACCAAGAGGAAGAAGAAAGGAGGAAGAAGTCGCCGGAAATGTCACCGGAAAAGGAAGAAGAGTCGCTGGAAAAAGAAGAAGAAGAAAGGAAGAGAAGAAGAGGTTCGGGTGAACCAAAAAGGAAGAAGGAGACTCAAGCCAAGCCCTAGCAAAGCTTCATATCATCTAGGAGGGATTTACAGAGGTAAATCATTAACTTGAAACCATTTTCATTTGATTTGGTTAAGGTTTTCAATATTTTCATGGTTTTAGAGCTGTTATGCTCATGGGTTGGTTTTCTTGCGATTTTTGTTCGTTTTGTTTGTGTTGGATGTTTGTAAATGTTGTTAAGAGGTTATATAAGCTATTAATAACATCAAAGTGGAACAAAAATGGAAGAAATTCGTACCTATGCTTAAGGAGGATGAAGAACGTGAAGAACATGAAGAACAATGGACATTTTGGACAAATCTTGGATCTATGGACTGTTTTGGACAATCTGTAGCTAATATTTCGTGTTGGTTTAATTTATTTGTTGTTATGGTATTGTAGTTCCATGGATTACCAAGTTAACCCAACTGGAATCGAGTAAAAAGGTGTTAAAACAAAGATTTGGTGATGATTTTAGTGAAGAACACTTAGAACATTCAAAGCAGAGCATGAGTTGATACTTTGGCCTAAGATTTGGCCATGTTAATGTTAATGGGTAGTTCTGAATTTTTGATATGTTGTAGCTCTATGTCTTAGGAGTCCATAGAGTCCGGAACGGACCAATTTGAAGGTCTAGAGAAGAAGTTATGAGGTTTGGAGTGAAGGAGGGTCAAAATCGCGATGTCTGACAAGGGCCACCAGGCCAGCCGCGCGCCCGCACCAAGGCCCCGCGCGCCCGCGCGCGCGCGCTGCCGCACGCCGTGCGCCTGGTGCCGCCCGCCCGCGTGTGCGCTGTCCGACTCAACTTCGATGTCCGTTGGGAAAATGGCCATAACTTTCTCATACGGACTCAGATTTAGGCGATTCAAGATGATACGGAAAGCTTAGAGATAGACCTACAATATACATTAATTAGAATTTAAATTTATTACCTGGAACAATTTTGAAATTAACCGTTTTTAGGGCTATTGTGCAAACGGTAGGCGTCGGTCATGCGTGTGTGCATAGTATAATGCTCTCGACATTGTTAAATGATGTTCTAAGTTCTAAAACATGGTTATTATGATTTATAATCATACTTAACATTAACCTTTGGGTATTAGACAATTTGAATGGGCGTGCTAGGCGTACGCAATTGCGTGTCACTTGGGCGTTCGAGTAAACAAGTTTGGCGTATGGGCGTGCAAGCGTCGTAACGCCGCGACAAGCGTGTATAACTTTGTTTAATATTGTGTTTCTAATAATAATGAAACATGATAGTTTGTTATAAATCAATGTATGAGCATGCTAAGCACATGCAAAGGAGGCGAATTAGGTGTGTGACGTGTAAACGTCGAAACGCCGCGTAAAGTGTTAAAGAACTTAAATAGTGTTTCGAGTTAAACAAAACTAACATTATAAGATATGAAGTAGGTTTATAATATAAACCATTATATGAAGCCTTTTTAGTGGCTAATTGGTATTTTATTGTTAAATAAATTGTGTAGGATATTTGAAGGACGAGCCATCATAATTTGGCAAGGAACTCTTAAAGGCAAGTTCTTTCAGTAACTTGTTAACTTGTTTAAATGTATTGATGTACATGACTTGATTACTAAATCTTTCACTATTATGTGGATTATATGAGAGCATGATTAAAGTGTGCATAATGTTCAATTATGTGACTATATTGTTCTATGTGGAACTTAAATTATTGTAAATATACAATGTGAGATGCATGAAGTATGCTATGAGATACATGATGCATATATATGGATGAATTGCATAAGATTTATAATGCATGAGTAAGATGCATAGTATGAGAATCATGATGCATGGATAAAATGCAAACTTATGTGTTACGTGAAGCATGAAATGTGAAAACTGTCAGTTCTTGCTGAGCCGTCGTGCTCATTCTTGCAAAAATAAAACTTTTGCAGATTTACGGTGCAATGCATTATCTTGATATCGTGATGATAAGGATTAGAGGCGCATGGAAACAGGAAGGTTGCTAAATGTCCCTTTACTGTAATTATTTAGCTATGATGACGGTATATGATGTACGTGAATTTGACTATGTAAACCCTGAGTTAGAAATGAAGGTTATCCATTATAATATTTATGATGTGATTATGTTAGTTACTTGTTATAGTAAACTACAAGGATGTCGATGTTGTATAAAGGACATTTTTATAACGAATGTATTGGTTATTGAATAACCTTGCGAATATTCAGGGATTGGATAAAG
The DNA here is from genome assembly GCA_034770075.1 of Aralia elata. Lineage (NCBI taxonomy): Eukaryota > Viridiplantae > Streptophyta > Magnoliopsida > Apiales > Araliaceae > Aralia > Aralia elata. The sequence continues at coordinate 1,279,077 of JAVJAP010000094.1, read as the reverse complement.
TCAGAATCTGAACCTTGCGTTCACACATGAGATATTGTAAAGGATCATGGTATTTATTCAACCTTGGTCATAAGTGTTTTATTTAAGGTCTTCGTGCCTGGGATTAGATGAGGATATGTTGTTATATTATTGTTATTACATATTTTTAGTAAACCTATGTTGTATGGGTAGTACCGTGACGCGCCGGAATCGGGTTCAAGGTAAGACCCGAGTTTCGGGGGCGTTACAATTACTTACTCATATGTTAGTTAACTCACATAAAATTTATAAATTACTTATTTATTATTTAATTGATATTAAATAATAAATAAGGACAAATAATTAAAGACAAATAAAGTTAATAAATTAATTATTTATTATTTAATTAATATTAAATAATAAATAAGGACAAATAATTAATTAATTATTATTTAATTAATAGTAAATAATAATTAAAGACAAATAAGATTAATAAATTGATTACTTATTATTTGATTAACATTAAATAATAAATAAGGATAAATAATTAATTAATTATTATTTAATTAATAGTAAATAATAATTAAAGTCAAATAAGATTAATAAATTGATTACTTATTATTTGATTAACATTAAATAATAAGTAAATATAATTAGTTATTATTTCTTATTAAATAATAACTAAAGGTAATTAATTAATTAATTACTATTTAACTAATATTAAATAGTAATTAAATGGAGACAGAGTTAATAAAATAAAGAGAATTTACATGACACGTTAATTAAACAATTATAATAAATTATTTAAGGGTTTAATAAGTGTCTACGACTTAAGGAAAACATTATTAATTAATTAAATCATTGACCTAAGATCGATTAAGTGTCTTATAGGATTAATGATAGCGTATTAAATTATGTGTGCTAGATGATTGATTTATCTGCTAGATAAATAGCATAAGTAAACATATAGATATATAATTATTCTCAGTACAAATTGATAGACCATCATTATAAATGTTAGGTCATTCAAAGAGTATTAATTAAAACTAGATATCTGTAGCTCGTCAGACAGGCAAGTTTCCCAAACTCAAACTTGAGTTATTATTTTTCAAGCATGTTAGTGGATAATTAATGTTGATTATTCCACATCTATAATGATTATTGATATTTGCACTTTGTGCAATTGATTTCCTGTTCTATTATTTGAACTGTGAAATAATTATAGTTCTTTATTCGTAAACTGTTTTTGAGCCATGTCTCAGCTAGTTGTATCAGCTGGACCAAATAATTATTTATGAGTCATGTCTCAGCTAGTTGTTTCGGCTAGACTAATGTTAAATTGATATCGCATGAAACGTTCTATTATTTGAACTAATTTGTTATTAAAGATATATGACATTTAATTTGGCTAGATCAAAATTGATATAATATGTTGAACTCAAAGTATTTCTTTGAAAGTAATCCAAACCATATTGATGTGGTACAGACTCATGATATATGACTGAGATAAACAACCCTTATAAAAAGGGAAACTTTATTATCAGACATCCGACCTGCGCGCTATGTTGAGTATTATGCATAATCACGGGTACAATGAAGCTGATTCCTTCACGTACTTGCAGAAAAGTATATTTAGTCTATACGATTAACTTATACTCTTGAGGTATTTAGTATTATTAATTACTGATGATTCCTCTAGCAGTTCAAGATCCATTGTGATCACTCAACATGAAATCTGAGAATATCCCTTTTTATTGAATATTATTGCAGTATTGCTAATTCATCATACTCGACTTGATATTGTTGAAATTTTGAAAGAATTTAACTCTTTCATTCTTGATGTATTATTCAGCATGAAATTCAGGAAAATTCTTGTTACTTGAAATGATTTATTGTTCAGCTACTTCACAATCTTTGAATCATTGTTGAAGTTCTAGAAAGTTAAACTCTTCTATTCATGATATATCCTTTATTGTACGCTTCAACTTGTTGAGCAAATTAGTTGCTCACTCTTTCTTAAAATAAAACTTTTCAGCTAAAGCCGAGGTAGCCGAAGGGTCTAAGAAGGATAAAGGCAAAGCGAAGGCGACCGAATAGTGTCACATATGTAATGAATATTATGTTATATTTTGGATTGAAACCTTTTGTATTATTAGGTATGTAATGTTAAGTCTAGTAAGACCTGGGATGATTATGTCTTTTGTATTAAGTTAATGTAATGAATGATGTAATTCATAAGAAATGGGTAGATGGATGTGATATGTATGATGTATCATGAGCACCAAATCTGAGGTTCAAGGGACCCGGATTTGGGGGCGTCACAGCTAAAGCAGCAAGTGAAGTTCCTGGCGATATGGGTAAGGAATTCAATAAGAGAATGAGAGAAATGCTTAAAGATATATCCTCTAGCCTGAATAAAAGGGATCAAGTATTCCTCCAAAAGATTGAAGATCATAAAAAGGTTATGTTGGCACTTCAACAACAGAATGAAAACTCCATCCGACTCATATCAGAAAACGTCTTCGACCTAAGCTCTAATCTTCTCGAGTTCAAAGAAATGATGAGTACTCAAACTGACAATGTCATGGCTCTTGTACATCAACAACGAGATCAAACTGATGCCATGCAACAAGAAATTAGAGCTGACATCAACTTTAAGAACTTGCTGATGTTGTCAAAGCACTCTCCAACGATTTAAATCATAACAAAAAGGGAGAAACTAAAAGGGGTAGTAGGGATAATACAAAGGGAAGAGGAAAGAGAAAGCAAGCTCCAACTCCAACTTCACCTCGAATACAATGATATGCCTAAAGTTGGACCAAGGAATACAATGACAGAAATCCACATAAGGGAAGCAGAGGGGAGAGAAACTTATTACAAAAGAAGAGAAGAAGAACGAAGAGATCCTCTCAAGATTAAAAGGGTAAAGAAATAGAGTGAGTAGAAAGGTACATTTTCATGTGTTGAAAAATACCTGTTGTAAATCATCACATTGTACATATATATAGGGAAATTTTCTCCAACGGACTGGTTCGTTAACGAACCGGCTATGGCGACGATTTTTTGGTCTATAGCGACGGTTTGAACTGTCGTCGTAGCTATGGCTATGGTGACGATTCAAACCGTCGCTATAGACCAAAAAATTGTCGCCATAGCCGGCTCGTTAACGAACCGGTTCGCTGGAGAAAGCTACTATATATATATATATATATCAATAAAATTCACTCTTTCAATCTAGAAATACAGTTTCTTACAGTATGATTAAGACATGTTTACTTTTATGTTCTTTTCATCATAAAATTGGTGGATATTTTGAAACTTACTAGTTTTGTCATCATCAAATAGGGGGAAATTATTAGAAATTACATGGTTAAATTTGATGATGTGTGTATGATAAAAGTTGTAATCATTAGTTTATTGTAAAATCCTTAAAAAGTGTATATTGTACAAGGACTTAGAATAGAACGATCAAACTTGTTAGGTTGATCCTTTGAGCTGATCTAATGTATAAATGTGATGAGTAGATTTTATATCTACTAATTTGGTATTCTTAGCTTAATTATTCGCTTATTCTTAAGTGTTTAGTATTATTTGAGTGCATTTTAGTAATTTTATGTCAATAATTGATTTCAGCCTATAAATGTGTAAATAATGTGAATTATTGCAAGTTTAGCCTTAATTTAAGCTACAGGTAGTAAGAAGCATTTGGCGAAAGTCAAGAGAGTGGAAAAAAATAAGTAGCAGGACTTTATATGAGAAATTGGTCAAAAACAAGCGCGTAAAAGTAAACAGGAAAAATGTCCAGAGGCATTTGAGCCGCGGCGCACAAGGTCATGAGCCACAACTCCTAAGGCTGAAGATTTGAATTTATTTACACTTATCTATTGAATGGGTTGGAGCTTATCAGATAGTTAGTAGGAGTCTATTAATTTATATTCATTGATTCATTCATTATTGAGAAGAGAGATGCAGACGTATTACGTAGAAAAATAAGGGTTTTATCAAAGACATTCCAGAGGCAAGGAGGGAGCTGAGAAGTGAAGACAGAATTCATCAGAGTTTATTTTTTCCTTCTTTAACTTTTATCTTTTGTATTCTATGATGGCTTTTGATAAACCAATTATGTTTTTTAGCTTTTGTTATGAACTAATTTATTAGTTAAGGATTCAATGGAACCCGATGATGATTTAATTTAATATTTATTCTTTCTTCTATTTAAGTTGATTATGCAATGGATTGTTTATTATATCTTGTGTTTATTGCTATAATTGCCTGATCAACAATTATTAGATGGATTTAGATGAAATTAGACAATGGATTCTAAATTAAGATTTGGATATAATAACTTGTGATTAGTAATTCTTCTCAAGATTAAATGCTAATTAGTAGATGGGATAAGAATATACCCGATTACCGCGAGCAATATTTGGAAAATAAATCTTAATGAATTTATTATTATTATTTCTCTTAGGGATATAGTGAAATTGATGATAATTAATATGTTGTATAATTAATTGGGAAATGGTTATACAAACTATTAATGATTTTCTGTTGACAATCCGGAGTAATTATTAATTGATTCATCGGGAGAGATTGATTCCTTAACTTATTTTATTCATTGAATTAATATTTATTAGTTGCCTTAATTTTGTTGATTTAATTATTTGATAATCCATTGATCTAGATTAAATTCAAATGATGCATAATTAGTAATTAGATTATTTAGGTTATTAATCGCTCCTCGTGGGATTAACAACTCTACTTTCATTATATTACTTGTGGACTATGTATATTTGTACATAAATTGCTAGTATAGATTTAGCTCAATAAGTTTTTGGCGCCATTGCTGGAGAGCAATTAAATAGATTAATTTTTCTAGTATTAATTTTCGTCAGTTAGTTTTAATTTAGATTTACTTTTTGCTTAAGAATTTCATTCCTTTTCGCAGGTAGCGTGATTGTATATGCAAACGCGTTCGAAGGGAAATGAATTGACACCTTTGGTAGACAATATCGAGAGAAGGCTCCACAAGTCTAGGAGAAAGTTGTTTCAAGAAGCAGAAATCATAGAAAATCCAATAATCATGGCTGCTGCACAGCCAGAGGAGCAGAAATCTCTGAAGGACTACGCTATACCACAGGTGACAAAAATTCATTCAAGTATAAAGAGACCAGCGATTAATGCAAATACATTTGAGATCAAACCAGGGACTATTCAGATGATATAAAATTCAGTCTAGTTCGGAGGTCTACCGAATGATGATCCTAATGACCATCTTATTAGTTTCTTGGAGATTTATGATACTTTCAAATATCATGGAATTTCAGATGATGCGGTGAGATTGAGACTCTGTGACGCCCCCAAATTCGGGTCTCCAATACCCGAATCCGGTCATCACGATCCAACATAAACATCCACCTATAACAACATATGGTATCTAAAATGCGGAATAAAATAAACATACGTTGTTCATTACAAGGTGTTACTAGTCCCAGAATACAAATAACCTTAAACACATACACAATCCGTACCCTAATAACTATCAGGGATTAAATTACATTACAGTAATTGACTACACATAATTTTATTTCCTGCTACATGAAGTCTATCACTTCATCTTTTCCTTCCCTTTGTTCTTCCCTGACGTCTCGGGTTTAGCTGCAATGAGATCATGATATAGCAAGAATGAGCAACGAGTTTGCCCAGCAAGTTTAAGTACGACAATAAGGATATATCATGATGAAGGGATATTAAAGGAATTTCAACATTAGAAAAATCAGAAGCAAAGAACAATAATCGCTTTTAGAACAATTGATAGTCAAATAGACTTTGAACGATAACTTCCAAAGGAGTCAATAGCTGGTTGACCCTCTGGTTGCTGGCTACAGAATAACGTACTTGAGGGGATCAGCCTCGCGTACCCTATGTATATGCATAACATTTAATTCTGCTATTTGTACCTTATATACGGTACGTGGGGTACTCCCCTATAAATAAAGGGGTGTTCATACAGTCTAAGAATCCTTACCATTGATTGGTTCGGATAGCTTTTATAAATTCATACTTGCCTGACCGAACAAGGGTTCAGACTTAACCATGAGTAGTTCAAAATTTCTGAATTTAAATAATTATATGAAATCAAATGCGCGAGTGCGAATGTCAATAAATATACAGATGTGGAATAATTTTAAAAGTAATTAGACCACTTAAAGCGTGCTCGGAAATAAGATTCAAGCTTAAAGAATAACTTGCAACAATATATACCTTTTTGCACGAATTAAAACAATGCATAAGGTTTAAAAGCTTGCTCAATGCAAAAATTGAGTGAGAAGAACTTGCAAAAATGAAAGAAGTTTAGGGTTAGGAACTTGCCTGTTTGCTCAGCTACAATTAAATCTTAGCTTTAATTACTTGACCTTGGATAACCTATCAGTTGGTAGAGTTGGTTTATCCATTAGCATTGCGTAATTATATCCACTTATGCTATTTATTTAGCAGATAAACAATTCACCGATTACATTTAATTACTACCTAGCCATCAACTAAACAGAATTTAAGTTAATGGACTCTAGCTATTATTTAAAAATAAACAATAGTGAATCATGGTTACCTACCATTTGAGTACCCTTCTAGATGTGTGTTAAAATTTCTTATTTATTAGTTACAAAATAATTAATAAATTTAGCATGATTTGATAACAACTAAATAGTAGTTGATCTCTTGCTTAATCTTTTATTTACTTAATTACTATTTTACCTTAAGGGTAATTGAGTAATTATTACACTTGCTCCTTATTAAATATTCAGTGTATTAAGTCTACACACACTTAATTATTATTTAATATTAAGTAATAATTAACTATTTATTATTTTTATTTATTATTTATTGCTAAATAATAAATAATTATTTATTAACTTTGTTTACACTTAATTATTATTATTATTAAATAATAATAAATAATTATTTTATTAACTTTATGCATATTTAATTATTATTATTATTAAATAATAATTAAATATTTATTATCTTTATTTATTATTTATTAATAAATAATAAATAATTATTTTATTAACTTTATGCATATTTAATTATTATTATTATTAAATAATAATTAAATATTTATTATCTTTATTTATTATTTATTAATAAATAATAAATAATTATTTTATTAACTTTAGTCATATTTAATTATTATTATTATTAAATAATAATTAAATATTTATTATCTTTATTTATTATTTATTAATAAATAATAAATAAGGATTTTATTAACTTTATGCATATTTAATTATTATTATTATTAAATAATAATTAAATATTTATTATCTTTATTTATTATTTATTGATAATTACTTGATTAATTTTAGTGATCTATAACGACCAATTATTCACAGTGCATTCTTAGCTTAAATTAGCAGTTAATAATTATGCCAATGATAGTACACTTGATTAACAGATAGCCTCCATTGACTCACTTGACCCATTCGAAAATTTTCATTATTGTATAATATTAACCAGTTCTAGTATTACCCGTAACACCAACATGGACCAAAGGTCGCTCCCTGTATGCACTAGGTGTTGACTACCTGACTACCACCAACGAGAACAACTACCTGTAATGGACCCTAATGTTCATACAATACCAGATTTTCAAACAGGCACAACATAGTACGATACCATCTGTTGAAACCAAGCAATATCATACAATCCCAAAATAAGGTACATTATAACCCATCACAATAGCAGATTTCTAAACCAAATAAACGAACAATGTATTGACAGAACGCTAAACACTAAAATGGAGCAAAATTTCGGCTTGGCATTACCACAAACACCTGGTGTGCATTCTACAGCACAGCCCAGCCTAATCACAGCACACAACCAACATGCCAGAACCTTAAGGTTCCCTTTATACAAAATTCCCAATCCAAGAACAACACAATCAATAACAGGAAAAGAAAAGAGGAATACAATCTAAATGCTATTACACGGTAGTGGGTCAAGACTTAATAGAGTCCTTTTATACCTTAAGGCTGGGGTGCCCACGACCAAGCTCCTAGTGGCTGTCCTTCGTCTCCTCCCGAAATAGTTGACCAAATTGGACATCCACCCCAACTGAAATTGGAAGCCACGACCAAATCCTTCCCTGTATCCCTCTTTCTTGCGATTTTTTTTTCTCACTGGTTTGGAACCCTCAATTAAACGGCAGCTGGCTAGGGTTTGGACCTTCAATTTATAGGGCAAGGTTTGTCCAATTCGCCGGTCATTACCCAACTGGACAACCCAGTGACCAGCGGGTAGAGAGAGATGGCTTTCGACGTCACACCCACCTATCCGAGCCACTGGTGAAATCGCCGGTTAACCCTCGAGCCGTGCGTCCCCACCGGTCGCGTCGTCGGTCAAATCGCCGCGCTTGCAAATCCTTTGGTCTGTTCACTGGTCACCGAGCCTTCCTCTTGGTTCAACGGTCAGTCGCTCGCTGCTTGTCATGCCGCCGGTCCTTCTCCACCTGTCCCATTTCCTCCGATCGATGGAGAGTCTTGGTTCGATTGATTGATGGCTCGAGTCTCTCTAGGTTCGGCTACTTGAGAGATTAGGTTTTCCCCCAAATTGAGTTTGCCGGTTGTCCTAATTAAAGAAAACGGGTCCAACCCGTTCCTTGACTCACCCGACTGGAATGAAAAGAAATGGAGTTGGGCCGGCTATTTAAAATACAAAGTGGCCCAATCGAAAAGAATAACAAGGAAATTGGATTTGGCTCAATAAAATAAAAGGAAAATGGGTCCATTAAATTAACACCCTTATTAAATAATTAATTCAATAAATTAATTATTTGAACATTTGTTTCAGCAAAAATTTCTCTTTTGAATTATTTAAATCCGATAATGATAGAATAAAATTATTTATTAATTTTCTTCCCAATTTTCTTGTACTAAATTTATAAATTTGAATAATACTACTTACATGGATCCAAATTAAATTTATAAAATTATATAAAATGAATTTATTTATAAAAATAAATTTGATACAATGTTTAAAATTTTCCGGACATTACAGACTCTTTCCTTTCACATTGCGTGATAAGGCAAAGAGTTGGTTGCATTCACTACCAGCAGGATCGATTATGACATGGGATGATCTAGCTCAAAAGTTATTAGCAAAGTTCTTCCCACCGACAAAAAACATCGAAAATGAGAAATGAAATCACCTCATTTACAAAGCAGGATTCTGAATTGTTGTATGAGGCTTGGGAAAGATTTAAGGACATGTTAAGGAAATGTCCACATCGCGGACTTCCTAAATGGTTGTAGGTTCAAACTTTTTATAACAGATTGTTTAATATCACTCGCACTAGTATTGATGCAGCAATACATTGCTCATTAAATACATTGCTCAAAATGACACGAGATTAAACAGTTTAGAAGGATCACTTCGCAATTTGGAAAATCAAGTGGGTCAATTAGCAAATGCGGTAAGTAACCGTCCACAAGGTGCTCTTCCAAGTGACACTGAAGTCAACCCTAGAAAAGAAAGTCATGAGCAGTGCAACGCAATTACATTAAGGTGTGGAAAGAGTTTGCAGAGAAATGTCAACATGCCAGCAGGTATAATGAATACTGAAAAGGAAGAAGAGTGTGAAAATGATTTGAGTAAGACTAAAGAGATTAAGAATGAGAAGCAAATTTGAAGCAGAATGGGGTTAAGCAAGATGTAAAGACACCTCCCATTCCATTTCCACAACGTTTGAAGAATCAAAAACTTGATCATCAATTTTCAAGGTTTTTGGAGGTTTTTAAGAAGCTACAAATCAATAAACTGTTTGTAGAGGCTTTGGAACAAATGCCAAGTTATGTGAAGTTTATGAATGAGATTCTTTCAAAAAAGAGGAGAATAGGTAAATGTGAGATGGTAACTTTAATAGAAGAATGCAGTACCATTATTCAGAAGAAATTGTTGGCTAAACTGAAAGACCCTGGGAGCTTTACAATACCCTGTACGATTAGGGAGCAGTTTGTTGGGAAGGATGTATGTGATCTTAGTGCAAGTATCAATCTGATGCCTCTTTCTATTTATGAGAAAATTAGGATTGAAGGGATTAAAACCATCAAACATTACGCTGCAATTGGCGGATCGATCAATCACAAGACCAAGAGGAGTGATTGAAGACGTGCTGGTGAAAGTTGATATATTTATTTTTTTCAGTTGATTTTGTTATTCTTGATTGTGCAGAAGATCAAGAGGTCCCACTCATTTTGGGCTGACCATTCTTAGCAACAGGGAAAACTTTGATAGATGTGCAGAATAGGGAACTTACTATGAGAGTCAACAATCAAGAGATCAAATTCAGCGTGTTTGACACCATCAAATTTCCGAATGAAGTGGAGGAATGCTACTTGGCAGAAGAAAGCATAACTAATGTGATCGTGCAAGAGGTCAGAACTAAAAATGGGAACAAGAACGAAGGAAAGAAAGATTGGACATGGAAGGTCAAGTGATGCAGGACGTGGAATGCTCAATTAACGGCAATGCAACCACATCAGACGTGCCCGAATAATTGAAGGGAAGAAGTCATGTTGATGACTTAAAAATAAGCGCTATTGGGAGGCAACCCATGGGTTAAATTAGAATTAGATTTAATTTTATTGAATTTTAGTTAATTTTTAGTTAGGAAATTTTCAAATTCATTAAACTGCATTTTGATGGAAAATTAATTTTAGGAGATTCAGGAATCAAATTTGAGAAATTGAGAAATGGAAGGGGATGAGACATAAGCAAATCATTGGCATGTCAAGGAAATGAAGGAAAATGGCTAAGGTGTGGTGAGAATGCAAGGAATTGGCTAAGGAAAGAAAAAAAAAGAGAAAATAAGCCTAAGCACAAGAAGCCGCACAAAAACCAATCAGAACAATATGGGCGGCGGTGCAAGATGTTAGGGTCGCGCCATTCGCTTATGAGTCGCGGCGCTTAAGGGCTATGCTGTGACACCCCCAAATCCAAGTACTTCAATTCCACAGATTTGGTGTTCACTATACCATACATTCATGTCTAACTACCCATAGTAAAGGATAATAAAGTTAAACTGATTAAATCGTCTTCCCACAAAAAGGGGTTACAACTTAAAACTCTTACGTAAATAAATCCCAGGTCATCTAACCTTTATTACAACAATGCAGAATTAAAACATAACATTAAATAAGTCTGATCATATAAATTTCATAATAATAGTAGTTTGCGAGCTACTTCTGCATCTTGCCCTTGCCCGTACTAGTGGACGGCTCATCTGGCTTCTCAGTCTTAGCTGCAATATTTTATGCAAGGGTGAGCAAACAATTGCCCACAAGTATTAAAAAATAATAATAAAGAAATCACAGAAGTAGATTTTAATTGAGGTGTAATAGTTTTTCTAAAATCAATCAATAATAATCAAAGGTTTGAAAGCTCAACAGTTAGCTTGGCTCAAGAGTTGAATATAGATTTCAAAATTAAAAGTATATCTGAGGGTCATAAGACCTCGAACTATGTTCAAGGTTAGCAAGTATCTCTACTGTAACCTTTAACAGTCTTATAGACTATGGACCATCTGTCTCGTACTCCGGGGGATCACCCCTTTGTACAATGTATTGTGCACAAATATTTTAACGCTATTGCGTAGTATAATCCCCTATATTAGGGTTGTTCATCTTAATTTTACCATTAGAGTCCGTACCAAATGAAATTTGGTTTGGATAGCTTCAACAGAAATTTTAGATTTTAGAACGATCATCAACTATGGACTAGTTGAATCAAAAGGGTTCACTAGCCATATAACAGTCTGGTTACAATAACAATACAATCTTTGAAAAATGGGACTACAATAGCAGTAGAATTCAAGGATTACAAACGAATATATTGGAGTAACGCATTTGAAAGTCTAGAAAACTCAATCAACATATAATCGTTGAGTAATATAAAAAACCTTGCTTGAATAATAATAATAGCCAAGGTTAGTGTGGCGCCCCCAAATCCGGGTACTTGAAACCCGTATTTGGTGCATCATGATACCATTTTTTTGAGTTGTTTAATATATTACAAACTTAATATTTATATCAGGGTTGTCTATTCCCCAGGTATGGCAACCTTTACTTACATTCCTTACATGTTACATAATATATATGATCACAATAGAAAAGACTAATTATTACAGATAACACTATACAACATATTCCTTCAGCTTTCCCTTTCCCTTGTCCTTGCCAGAGCCTTCTGGTCAATCACACTTAGCTGAAAACATTTAAGTCAAAGTAAGAATGAACATTCAATTGCTCAACAAGTAATAACAATTATAATAATGCGCTAAAGAAGTAAATGTTTTCTTTGAGGACTACTTCTACCACGAATCAATAGTGGTGAAGTCATTTGAAACCATTCTTAATAACATATCAAATCATTTTAAGATTTTTGAAACAACTGAGTGACTTTTGAATACTGAGTGGTCAAAAGACCATGAACTGTTATTTTTCATTTTTGAAAAGGTTTAAACAGAAATTCATCTGTAAATCGCCTGGTCTTACGGACACGGAGGATGATTAGTCCTGTTGTGCCCTGTATTGATCAACACTATATAATACATCTCCGTCATTGACGCATAAAATTTTTTATTACCGCTTTTAGCGCATAAAATTTCCCCATTTCGGGTTATTCATACTCAGTCTGGAGTCCTAACTAAAATAATTTAGTTGGACGACTTTATCATAACCAATAATATTCGACAAATACTTTTTAAACCATGTTTAGCTGGGACAATTAGCTTAGACAATCTTTAAACTAGGTATACATACCAAAATTTAATAGTATATATCAGAACTTGTCAACGAATTTCGAATTCAAGGGTAATTGATAATGTACAATAGTTCATACAAGTGGGGACACTTGCATAACCAAACTTAGAATACAAATTTTTAATATGAGTCATAGAAATTCAGTAATGAGATACTTTTAACAATGAACGAATCGAAGGAATTCGAATTTATAATAATTATAACAATTTGTACAAGTGAGGACACTTGCACAAAGAACAGAACAATTTTGATTATAAATGCATCACATGAGACAATATCGAGATATTTGAAATCAATAGATAGCTTGAATAAAGTTTAAGAATACTTGCAGAACATATGGATCCATTGCATAAAGTAAATAAAAGGGTTAAGATAATTGCATAAACAAATAACGAAGATCATTATGGATATGAATAATTAACAATAATTATTCACGAGAATGGTTTGAAATTGGTAACTCATGTTGAGTTAGGAACTAGCAATAAATGTAAGAAGTTTAGGGTTAGGAACTTGCTTACACAGATCCAATTCATAAAGTAAAGGAAAATGTAAGATACTTGCACAGTAAAGAAAGAGTTTAGATACTTGCACAATAAACGATTGAGTTAAGATACTTGCTTACACATATCCAATTCATAAAGTAAATAAAAAGGATGGGATACTTTCCTAAAGAACAGAACAATTTTGTATATATAAGAATCATAACGCTAATTAGGAACTTGCACAATGTACGAAGTTGTGTAAGTTAGAAACTTGCCTTGGTCGTTGACTACTACTACGCAATTTAATTTAACTTCTTTCGTAAGACCTACCAGTCATAAGATTAATCTTTCAATCAGCAAATCATATTATACCTTATAATAACACTTCTTTATAAGTAAATTATCTAACATTCAACCACATAATCAAATATTAGATAACACATAACACCATACGTATTCATAATTCTAAACTAGCACACATCGAGTCTTTAACAATGTTCAATATAGTATGCTGAGTGGTTTTCCACAAATAACCAACAAACTAGTTTTCGTCTTGTCTACACTGTTGTCACAGTGAGTTAGATCGGTTGCCAGTTCGTATATACCTCCGCTCCCTGAAGGAATTGTTTAGCCTAGATACTATACATCAACTATTAAAGAGTACGACTGTACCACTACTTTACCATATATCTTATGAATTAACACTAAGTCTTTCATTATATAAGTCTTTCTTTATGATCCCGTAAGTTAAATACCCAATCCAGCAAATTGGATTCCAAATCCAGCAAACTAGATGGCAATCCAGCAAACTAGATGGCAATCCAGCAAACTGGATTCCAATCTAGAAACTGGATTCCAACCTGCATTACAATCCAATAACCTGGATTCAAATTATTCAATTCAGCCAGCTATTTTTGCAATCCAGCAACCTGGATTCAAACTATCCTACAATACAGCAAACTAGATTCGAACTATCCTACAATACAGTAACCTAGATGTACACTATTCAATTCAGCAAGCTGGATCACGCTATTCAGCAAGCTGGATTAAAACAGTTTTTTTCCTTTATTAATTCATTCATTTAATCATTCTAAAATGCCACAAACATTATACTTCCTTGCAAATGACCAAAATCCTTATCAAAAATTTGTATATACCATATTTAGGGTTCTCAAGTCATAAAAACCCATTTTTCAAATTTTCAACATCACATAATTAATTAAATTCATTTATCCATAACTTCATCATTTACATGAAAAATAGTAAATCATCTTCAAAAAATTATTTCTTTTCTGGAAATAGACTATATATAGTCCCCTTATGAAAATATATTTTTTCCGGAATTTTTTAAAATCCATTTACTATATTTAAATAGTCCAAAATAGCCAAATATTGCTACATTTTTCATAAATCAAAATTCCATCCACAAATTCTGAAATTTATAGGGTATGTTTCTGCTATATATATATATATATGCCCAGTAATTATTTCATAATTTTTGGAGTTAACCACAAATAGTTATTCAAGAATATTTTTGACAATGGTCTCTCACGATAAAATCCATAACTTTCATTCTACATGGTCAAAAATCTTCAAATTTTTACAGGACTCACATAACGTCCCATATTATCACTTCAAATTTTTCTAGAATTTTTAGAGCAAAATAAAAGGACGAAAATACCCCTGGATGTGAACAGTCAGCAAGCTTTATTCTAGTTTTGAGAAAATCTTGGACAGTTTAGACTAAATCAGTTGCTACGAATTTTGTACTAATTATTTTTGAGTTCTACCACTTGGGTTTATTATTTAACTTAAATATCTAGCACCACTTTTTGACAGATCGCAAAAAGAGTTTGTAGATCTCAAATGGTAACTATATAAAGTGGAAGAAGTTTAGGGTTTCTAGCCCTTTTTAAAATTAACTTGTTTTCTTATCTTTTTCTAAACTCTTAAACCCCCAAATAGGTAAGATCCAAACACAAAATACTTATTAACATATAGATCTAAGGTTTTAGACCTCAAGATCATAAATTTTATATCATTAAAATTAAATCAAAATAAAAGAAAATAAACTAGATTAAGGAAAAAAAAATTTATACCTTTGCTTTATTTCCTTTCTCCTTCCTTCCTAGGCTTTGTTTATGGAACTTCGAAACTTTGAAAAAACTTTCTCCCACTTGTCGTGAGCCCCTCCCTCTTCTCTCTCAATGTATTATTTTGAAAAGAAGAATGGATGAAAGAGAAAGAAATAGCTTTTTAATTTCTATTTTCTCTCTCTCTAAACTTGGAAGAAATGAAGATGAACAAAACTATCTTTGTTTTATTAAATCTAATACTTGTATAACCTATAGATATATGAATTATATCTATTCATTTTGCCATCATTTTCAAGTAAACACATTTGACAACTTGGTGATGTGTCATAATGAACAATTGTACTTTTTTTATTCATTCATACAAGCAAGCTCCAATAAATCAACACATCACCCATTTGGGTCTTCCTCTTGCTGGCTGTCCCTTTTCATTTTGTCCCACTTTTTAAGTCTTCTTTTATTGCTTTAATACATTTATTAAGTTGGTAAAAATACCTTCCAAGTGGGTCACTAATTGAGCTTGGTTTTAAATCAATTTGGGCTCATTTTAATTAGTTTGGGCTACTAGTTTTTCAAAGTTATTAATCCATGCTTGGTTATTAATTTAATAAGTGTTGGGCCAATTTAATAAGTCCACACATTAATTATCCAAGTCCATGTTCAATTAATTGATTGGGCTTGGTTAGTAAACTAATTAGGCTAGTCCACTAGTTTTTCTTACTAATTGGACTATTAAAATAAATTATACATATATCACATAGTTCTTATTAATTAATACCTATTTAATTAATGTACAAAATTTATTCACTTACTATATTCAGTTTAATTAAATATTTAGTTAACTTATTATCTTATCAATTGTTTAATATTAATATTCTTAGGTTAGTCCACTAATTTAAATAACTATTAGTGGGCTTTATTTTATCTAATAATTAATCACATACATTATCCACATAAGTCATAACATATTTATCATCATTGATAAATAATTATCATACCCATTGAACCACATATCATACATACATACATTCAAATATAATCAATACTTATATTTAGTATTCAAATTTCCTTAAGAAAATAAATTCTTATTATTCATAATACACATATATTCATTTTAAATACAATTATTACAATAATTGTATTAATCATTAAAATTCGTAATCATAGATCAAATTAGGTTTTGATCATCCATTTATCTTTGTCTCATTTACCATACTTAGTCAATTTAAAATAAATTGACTAGTCTTACAAATTCATATCATAAAGAAATAATCATACTAATAATAATAATATTAGTAATCATTTCTTAAAATATACACTTATTATTTAAATAATATAGTAATCATATTTTTATATATAATATTATATCTTTAATATAAAAATTAACTTATTAACAGAATATAATTTATAGTTATCAACTATTTCTTTAATAAGATATTTACTTGAAACCATATATGAAATATATATATATATATATATATATATATATATATATATATATATACATATTACATATTCACATTCCTTTTCTTGCACACATTCCCATACTTGCTTTAGTATATAATAAAAAATAATTTTATTATATAAAAAAAATTCATACGTAAAATTTCTTATTTTGATATATCGAAAATCTTGGATTATTAAATTCACCCTCCCTTATAAGGATTCCGTCCCCGGAATCACTGGACGGAATCACTGTTCAACACTTATACCTATGAGGGTAAATATGATACACATTCATATCATACGTAGATCACGATCTGATTCAATCGAATCGATCTTTTAAATATTCAGCATAAAGCTTGTCTATCTGATTATACAGAATTTGATTTCCAATAGAACTCAAATTCCTCTTTCAAAATACGTTAATAAAACAATTTATTATTAAATTATGTATTATTTATTTATTAATCCAGGTCCTTTCCTATAGTTTCGATGTTTTCAAACGTAAACGTACCCCACAGTATATATAAGAATAAATTATTATTCGAATAATACCTGGAACTTCATCCCCGGCTGCTACCGTATCTTGAATCGTCGTGTTGAAGGTCCTTACGGTCAGTTTGTTGGTCAGAGTTGGATAAGTAATCACCAGCTTTCCACTGTTTTTCCCTGTTTTTGCACTTTCCCTATCTGCTATTCTTATGAGATTTCGTATTACGAGTCCGGAACTGTTGCTCGTCTTGAACCATTGCTTACAATCTGCTTACACCATGTCGTTTAGTGTTTCCTTGCGTTTGAGACTTCGTATGATAACGTGCCCACATGATTTTTCTTTCAAAAATCCTTTCATTAACGAGTTATTTTAACCCATTTTCTATTTACTAATAGTCTTCATTATCTATCCTTTACACATACCAATACATACTTCTCATAAATCATTCATAACAAACATTTTTATCATCTGGTTATAGAAAACCTTAAGTTATTATCTTATTCTTCATATTCCTTTATACCATACCGTATCATAACATTCTGAAAACAAAATTCAAAACTTAGACCAATTCAACTTGCCGGATTACCCAATCCAGCTTGTTGGATTGTCCATTTTAGCTTGTTGGATTCATGAATTCAGCTTGCTGAATTACCCAATTCAACTTGCTGAATTCCCAAATGCAGCTTGCCGAATTACAATTTATCAGTTTAAACAACATACTAGCAAAATCCTTAAAGTTTATTTACCAAAACAGACATATAACCATACCATTTCATTCATATTCATAATCTTTTAAATAGTACCAAGTACTTTCATTACACAACATGCTGCTATAACCATTTACTATCCCTTAGTGACAACAAAAGTTGGGAGTAGTACATTACACACACATCATATCATACATAATCCTAAAGCACTTATCCTATTTATTCCCTACACCGTTCTGAGATCTTAGGCAAACCTTTGCCTGGTGACCTACTATTCCACATACAAAACATACGCATTGCTTCGGTTCGGGACAATGAGAAGAGACATGTCCTTCACGTCCACAATTATAACACACATTCTGTCCTTTCATGCATACACCTTCATGTTTCTTGTTGCAATTTGCACACCTTAATACTTTCTTAAAGTTTCCTTGGTCAGAATTTCTGATGTCACAGTCATTTATCTTTCTTTTTCCTTTCTTACTTGGAGTTGCAGATGATTTGCTGCATTTAGCTCCCATTACATCAATTTGGCTTTTCAGCTTATCTTGTTCTTCCATTATTTCCATTAACGCTTTTCGCATTTGACTATTTAATACCCTTTCCATTTCCAATAACTTTTCCAGACATTAGACCCTATCCCTTAGATTCTGTACTTCTGTTGATGCTTGGTCAACTCCAACTTCAGTGTCTGAATCACTATCTATCAGCACCACCATTTCTAGTTCTGGTTCTATATTTTCCAAGATGACCACTTCATCTAGGTTGCTTTCAAGGTGAGCCTCCATTTCAGCTATTGGCTTATATATTGGCTCAGGCGGAGTGATTTGCTCCTTATTCACGACATGAGAGTCTCCTAATCCTTTCTTACCTGATATCTACACACAAATTATTTTGATTAGTACATAATATATACACATAGCAAACAATAGTTTATATAAGTTACTTTTATTTTGTTTTACGATGAATTTCCTTAATTCATCTCCTTTAAACTCTATTTGAGTTATTTATTTTTCAATGATTCTATCTAGCTTAAGGTTATAGCCTAAGGTAATCCCCCGCTTAAGGTTTCTAACCTATAGCTCTAATACCAAGCTGTGGCGCCCCCAAATCCGGATACTTGAGAAACCCGTACTTAGTGCATCACGATACCATTTTTTTGAGCTGTTTAATACATTACAAACTTAATATTTATATCAGAGTTGTCTATTCCCCAGGTATGGCAACCTTTAATTACATTCCTTACATGTTACATAATATATATGATCACAATACAAAAGACTAATTACTACAGATAACACCATACAACTTATTCCTTCAGCTTTCCCTTTCCCTTGTCCTTGCCAGAGCCTTCTTGTCGATCACCCTTAGCTGAAAACATTTAAGTCAAAGCAATAATGAGCATTCAATTGCTCAGCAAGTAATAACAATTATAATAATGCGCTAAAGAAGTAAATGTTTTCTTTGAGGACTACTTCTACCACGAATCAATAGTGGTGAAGTCATTTGAAACCATTCTTAACAACATATCAAATCATTTTAAGATTTCTGAAACAACTGAGTGACTTTTGAATACTGAGTCATCAAAAGACCATGAACTATTATTTTTCATTTTTGAAAAGGTTTAAACAGAAATTCATCTGTAACCCGTCTGGTTTTACAGACACGGAGGATAATCAGTCTCGTTATGCCCTGTATTGATCAACACTATATAATACATCTCCGTCATTGTGCATAAAACTTTTTATCACCGCTTTTAGCACATAAAATTTCCCCATTTCGGGTTGTTCATACTCAGTTTGGAGTCCTAACTAAAACAATTTAGTTGGACGACTTTATCATAACCAATAATATTCGACAAATACTTTTCAAACCATGTCTAGCTGGGACAATTAGCTTAGACAATCTTTAAACTAGGTATACATACCGAAATTTAATAGTATGTATCAGAACTTGTCAACGAATTTCGAATTCAAGGGTAATTGATAATGTACAATAGTTCATACAAGTGGGGACACTTGCATAACCAAACTTAGAATACAAATTTTTAATATGAGTCATAACAATTCAGTAATGAGATACTTTTAACAATGAACGAATCGAAGGAATTCGAATTTATAATAATTATAACAATTTGTACAAGTGAGGACACTTGCACAAAGAACAGAACAATTTTGATTATAAATGCATCACATGAGACAATATCGAGATATTTGAAATCAATAGATAGCTTGAATAAAGTTTAAGAATACTTGCATAACATATGGATCCATTGCATAAAGTAAATAAAAGGGTTAAGATAATTGCATAAACAAATAACGAAGATCATTATGGATATGAATAATTAACAATAATTATTTACGAGCATGCTTTGAAATTGGTAACTCATGTTGAGTTAGGATGTAACGATAGCGTTGTGATTCTGAGGAAATAATCCTTGTAAGGAGGGAAGGATGTAACAATCTGGAATTTTATAATTATTTGAAATATTTATTGGAGTTGAATGAATGTTTTAGTTGTTGTTTTTTTTTATATAACTGATGAATTTGTTGTGCGTTAATTTAATTAGATGAGGTATAATTAAATTAATGTTTTGATTTGAAGATTTGATTTAATAAGATGTTTAAGTTAATTAAATTATTAATATATTGTTAGTAATTACAATGTTGTATAAATTCTAATTTATTTTAATAATTGAATTGGAGCTTTATTAATTTATTGAATGGAATTATAAGTGCAATGAAATTATTATAGCTAATGTATGATGAAATTTACTTGAGTTAATATTATTGTTAATTAAGGGTGTGACAATTATTTAACTATATAATATATAGTTTATTAGAATAATTTGGTTTGGGAGAGTTGTTTTGCCAAACGTGGCCTTATGGCCTTTGGGATTTTTAACTGAAAACTCTTTGCTCTCTCTTAACTGACAATCACGTAAGGGTCAGTTTTATATTTCACGTATATTTGCTATTGGCTTGGTTGTTCTGTAAAAAGCCAGAGAAGTGAGAAAGGGAGAGAAGTAGAGAGAAAAGTTGTGAATTTGTGAGAATTGAGAGTGGAGTTGAAGCTTGATAATCATCAACTAGTGTTCTTAATCATCTACCAAGGTATAATTTTATTTAAAGTTTTATTCAAGGTATTCAAAAATTAGTTCTTTGTGATTGATTTTGGTGGCTAATTTGTTACAAGAGTTGTTAATTTGTTAGTATATATATGCAAGTAATCTGTTATATAATGTTTTAGTATTATTTGGATTGATTTAATTTGTGAAAACAAGTTTGAGAATGAGGAAATTGGGTTTTTGATAATATGTGTGTTTTGGTCTACTTTGGGTTTAAATCAGTGCTCAATTCATGCATGAACTTGCAAATTAATGGTGATATATGATTCAATGTTCAATTATGAAGAGATTGCATGCTTAGCCATCTGATTTCATCAAATAATGGGTTTGTAGTAGTTGATTTTATAAAAAATGTCAAAAAAATGAGTTTTTAGCAAAAGCATGGTTTAATCCTTTGGGTTTTGTTGGTTTGATTGTTTTAGGTTGTTAGAATCGTTATATAGATGCTAAATACTGTTCATAAGAGGTTTGTGTTAATTTAGAATGCTTAATTTGGTGTCCTGATGCTGGAAAATTTGTGTTTTGGGTTGGAAGATTCTGCAGTTCGCGAACTGCAGAACCTGTAATCTGGGAAGCTCGCCCCGGCGAGCTCAGCAAGTTCATTTTTCTCGCCCCGGCGAGCCAATAAAGCTTAATATTTCTCGCCCCGGCGAGAATTGCAGAACATGGGATTTTTATTATTTTTGATTTTCTCTTTTATGATATACTATCTTATGCAGGGTTAAAACTTTAACCAATGTATAGAACAAATACCAAGATAATAAGGTAGATGTTAAGCTTATGTTTGGTATCTATGAGATACAAAGTTGTTATATCTTAATTTAAAGACAAATTCTAGAAGCTCTTAAAGATTAACATTTTTATATCTAAGCTTGTAGCTTCCGAGATAGAGTTAATAATCAGAAGTCAATAGGGAATTGAGATGAGATTGATTGAGAGAGATTCTTGAAGTGTTAATGAATACGAATGTTATAACTAATCATTTTGTTGCTATACAAACGGTATATGTAGGTTATTTGTTGTACGTGGTTTGTAATTAGGAAAAACTACGCACGAGGCAAGTTTCCTATTCTCAACTCTTTCACATTAAATATGTTTTCAATCTTAAATTTACTTGACACAAGTGTTCCTATCTTATCTCGATTCCAGTTTATGTAAGCTTCCAAACCCTACTTTCTCATCTAGCAAGCTATCATTACATGTTATAAACTTCTGATTTGTGGATTCTTGATGTTCAAAGCTTAAGTTAATTGAAATCGTTATTCTAATGTCTTGGACATACAAAATCCATAACATTGTATGTCATTGTTGATGATCTTTGATCATAATCTAAATTGTTATAATTCTATTTCTGCTAAACTAAATTCTTGGATGGCAAAACTGAGAAGAACAACCCTAGTATAGGGGAATACTTACGCAAAAGCGTTGAATGGTTGTGCACAATACATTGTACAATGGGCTGATCACCCTGAGTACGAGACGAATAGTCCAGTTATAGTTTATTAAACTGTTAAAGGTTATAGCAAACTTGTTTGTTAACCTAGGACATGGTTCGAGATCTTGTGACCCTCAGTATATCACTCCTAGTATATCTTAAAGTTCTATCTATATTCTATTGAGCTTTCAGACATTTTCATTTCTAATTAACATTCAGCAGAAAAGTTATTTCATATAAATTAGATTATTTGAAAAGTGTTCATTGTTGTTTTGGTGGGCACTCGTTTTGCTCACCCTTGCATACTAAACCTTTGCAGCTAAAGCCGAGATAACAAATGAGCCGTCCACTAGCAAAGGAAAAGTAAAAATGAGCAAGTGACGATGATTTGCTATTTCGTGAAGACTTGTTATTTTTATATGACTGTGTAATTGAGACTTATTAGTTATTTATATTTCCGCGTTTAAATGATGTATTAAAGGTTAGAAAAACCTGTGACTTATTTTGCAAAGCTATGTAACCTTTTATGGGAGATATTTCTTTTGTATATTATTCAGTTCGTTTTGCGTAAATCTTTTGTTTATGGGTAGTTAGTCATTATGTATGCATAGGGAGCACCAAATCTGTGTGGTTTGAGGTAACCCGGATTTGGGGGTGTCACATAGGAACTAGCAATAAATGTAAGAAGTTTAGGGTTAGGAACTTGCTTACACAGATCCAATTCATAAAGTAAGGAAAATGTAAGATACTTGCACAGTAAAGAAAGAGTTTAGATACTTGCACAATAAATGATTGAGTTAAGATACTTGCTTACACAGATCCAATTCATAAAGTAAATAAAAAGGATGGGATACTTGCCTAAAGAACAGAACAATTTTGTATATATAAGAATCATAACGATAATTAGGAACTTGCACAATGTACGAAGTTGTGTAAGTTAGAAACTTGCATTGGTCGTTGACTACTACTACGCAATTTAATTTAACTTCTTTCGTAAGACCTACCAGTCATAAGATTAATATTTCAATCAGCAAATCATATTATACCTTATAATATCATTTCTTTATAAGTAAATTATCTAACTTTCAACCACATAATCAAATATTAGATAACACATAACACCATACGCATTTATAATTCTAAAACTAGCACACATCGAGTCTTTAACAGTGTTCAATATAGTATGCTAAGTGGTTTTCCACAAACAACCAACAAACTAGTTTCCGTCTCATCTACACTGTTTTCACAGTGAGTTAGATCGGTTGCCAGTTCGTATATAACTCCGCTCCCTGAAGGAATTGTTTAGCCCAGATACTATACATCGACTATTAAAGAGTACGACTGTACCACTACTTTACCATATATCTTATGAATTAACACTAAGTCTTTCATTATATAAGTCTTTCTTTATGATCCCATAAGTTAAATATCCAATCCAGCAAACTGGATTCCAAATCCAGCAAATTAGATGGCAATCTAGCAAACTGGATTCTATTTAGCAAACTGGATTCCAACCTGGATTATAATTCAGTAACCTGGATTCAAATTATTCAATTCAGCCAACTATTTTTGCAATCCAACAACCTGGATTCAAACTATCTTACAATACAGCAAACAAGATTCGAACTAACTTATAATCCAGCAACCTGGATGCACACTATTCAATTCAGCAAGCTGGATCACGCTATTCAGCAAGTTGGATTAAAACAGTTTTTTCCTTTATTAAATAATTCATTTAATCATTCTAAAATGCCACAAACATTATACTTCCTTGAAAAACAAAAATCCTTATCAGAAATCTGTATATACCATATTTAAGGTTCTCAAGTCATAAAAACCCATTTTCCAAATTTTTAACATCACATAATTAATTAAATTCATTTATCCATAACTTCATCATTTATATGAAAAATAGCAAACCATCTTCAAAATTATTTCTTTTCTGGAAATAGACTATATATAGTCCTCTTATGAAAATATATTTTTAACGGAAATTTTTAAAATCCATTTACTATATTTAAATAGTCCAAAATAGCCAAATATTGCTACATTCTTCATAAATCGAAATTGCATCCAAAAATTCCGAAATTTACAAGGTATGTTTCTGCTATATATATATACTCCCAGTACTTATTTTACAATTTTTAGAGTTAACCACAAAGAGTTATTCAAGAATACTTTTGACAGTGATCCCTCACGATAAAATCTATAACTTTCATTCTACATGGTCAAAAATTTTTAAAATTTTACAGGACTCACATAACTTCCACTTGAATTTAGTAGTCAACTTATATATCTAGCACACTTTTTGACGGATCGCAAAAAGTGTTTGTAGATCTCAAATGGTAACTATATAAAGTGGAAGAAGATTAGGGTTTTCTAGCCCCTTTTAAAATGAACTTGTTTCTTATCT
Organism: Aralia elata; assembly: GCA_034770075.1. Taxonomy (NCBI): domain Eukaryota; kingdom Viridiplantae; phylum Streptophyta; class Magnoliopsida; order Apiales; family Araliaceae; genus Aralia; species Aralia elata. The sequence goes on along the minus strand of JAVJAP010000094.1, from coordinate 1,254,108 downwards.
TTTTCTAAACTCTTAAACCCCCAAATAGGTAAGATCCAAACACAAAACACTTATTAACATATAAATCTAAGATTTTAGACCTCAAGATCATAAACTTTATATCATAAAAATCAAATCAAAACAAAAGAAAATAAACTAGATTAAGGGAAAAAAAATTATACTTTTGCTTTATTTCCTTTCTCCTTCCTTCCTAGGCTTTGTTTATGGAACTTTGAAGCTTTGAAAAAATTTCTCTCTCTTGCCGTGAGCCCCTCCTTCTTCTCTCTCAAGGTATTATTTTGGAAGAAAAATGGATGACAGAGAAAGAAATAGCTTTTTAATTTCTATTTTCTCTCTCTCTAAACTTAGAAGAAATGAAGATGAACAAAATTATCTTTGTTTTATTAAATCCAATACTTGCATAACCTATAGATATATGAATTATATCTATTCTTTTTGCCATCATTTGTAAGTAAACACATTTGACAACTTGGTGATGTGTCATAATGAACAATTGTACTTTCTTTATTCATCCATACAAGCAAGCTCCAATAAATCAACACATCACCCATTTGGGTCTTCCTCTTGCCGGCTGTCTCTTTTCATTTTGTCCCACTTTTTTACTCTTCTTTTATTGCTTTAATAAATTTATTAAGTTGGTAAAAATATCTTCTAAGTGGGTCACTAATTGAGCTTGGTTTTAAATCAATTTGCGCTCATTTTAATTAGTTTGGGCCACTAGTTTTTCAAAGTTATTAATTCATGCTTGGTTATTAATTTGATAAGTGTTGGGCCAATTTAATAAGTCCACACATTAATTATCCAAATCCATGTTCAATTAATTGATTGGGCTTGGTTGGTAAACTAATTAGGCTAGTCCACTAGTTTTTCTTACTAATTGGACTATTAAAATAAATTATACATATATCACATAGTTCTCATTAATTAATATCCATTTAATTAATGTACAAAATTTATTCACTTACTATATTCACTTTAATTAAATATTTAGTTAACTTATTATCTTATCAATTGTTTAATATTAATATTCTTAGGTTAGTCCACTAATTTAAATAACTATTAGTGGGCTTTATTTTATCTAATAATTAATCACATATATTATCCACATAAGTCATAACATATTTATCATCATTGATAAATAATTATCATACCCATTGAACCATATATCATACATACATACATTCAAATATAATCAATACTTATATTTAGTATTCAAATTTCCTTAAGAAAATAAATTCTTATTATTCATAATACACATACATCCATTTTAAATACAATTATTACAATAATTGTATTAATCATTAAAATTCGTAATCATAGATCAAATTAGGTTTTGATCATCCCTTTATCTTTGTCTCATTTACCATACTTAGTCAATTTAAAATAAATTGACTAGTCTTATAAATTCATATCATAAATAAATAATCATAGTAATAATAATAATATTAATAATCTTTTCTTAAAATATACACTTATTATTTAAATAATATAGTAATCATATTTTTATAAATAATCATATATCTTTAATATCAAAATTAACTTATTAACAAAATATAATTTATAGTTATCAACTATTTCTTTAATAAGAAATTTCTTTGAAACCATATATGAAATAAATAAATATATATATATATATATATATATATATATATATATATATGAAATATGCACATTCCTTTCCTTGCACACATTCCCATACTAATTTTAGTATATAATAAAAAATAATTTTATTATATAAAAAAAATTCATACGTAAAATTTCTTATTTTAATATATCGAAAATCTTGGGTTATTATAGTTAGAGAACTTGCTCAATGAGAAGTAGGGTTTAGAAACTTGCTTAATGAAAAGTAAAGTTTTAGGAAACTTGTCTCGTGCGTAATCTATACAACCCCAATTTACGTTTACCAAATGTCCTACATACCATTAGAATCACAATGTAAATTAGTTTCATTATAACTATGATTAACAATTTCACTTTCCACTTTAGTACAAGATACCAACTTAATTCATGATCTGAACTCCAAAACCAACCACATAGCACAAAATCAGAAATCTATACCATCACATAATATAAGACATAACATATAATTAACATCTCCAATCCTTACGGACATCGAGTTACAAATTTTTATAACTTATTGATTCATAACTTATAATCATCATATGAGTAACTACATTATGTTATTAAGTCTTATAATATGTTTTACGATTCTCCATATACATTAGAATAGGCTAACTTAGCATCACCCAAGCTATACATGTAAACACTCATCACTGGGTCTGCTCTGGTACTGGCGTGGTCACGCCACTTTTACTCTTGGAACCAGTGTGACCGCGCTGCACTCATACAGGGAATGATCTGTTGCCGGCGCGGCCGCGCTACTTTTGCACTAGAAACCAGCGCGGCCGCGCTGCAACGCAGACTCAGTTGCTGCAGCGCGAACAGACTCTGTTTCTTTCCAAATTACATACATTCAACACCTTAAATCACATTCAGCCAATCACAAACGCTATGAACTTAACAAATACAAAACGTAAATATTTACAGAACCATTTCAACATCTTAGAACCTTCAAATAATCAAATTAAGGAATCAAATATCACAATTCATGTTCTATTTTATATTCTTGACATATTAGTGAAATCAAATACCACGAATTCGTTTCTAAACCATTTTGATCCATTTAAGTTACATTGTTTTCATTTCTTATCATATTAACACAATCAAGAATCAATTTACATATTAATAATCAAATTGTACATCAATTTTTCATACATATAGGCCATATATGAAAGTGAAACACTGTAAAACCAAAACTCCATTTTAAAGCATGCTTTCATGGATTAATTCCTTCAAATTGGTTTATAAACATCATATCATCCCTAATACATGCATATTATCAATTACAACCAACTAATTCATGCATTGAGCAAATAAATTCACATACACGGAAGTAAAAAAACATATACAATGAAGAACTTCTAACAAAATTAAAAAGGATTATACCTTTAAGCTAAACAAAGATGATTCCTTAGCTTCCTCTCAATTCACAGAATTCTCAAAACTCTCAATTTTCTCTAAACTCTCTTGTTTGTTTTTTTTTTCTTTCTTCTCAGACTTTGTAAAATAACTGATAAAGCTTAATAAGAACTAAAAAATGATACTCTTACAATCTTAACGTATTCTAATTTTAATTCATCAGTTACACCATTTAAAAGCCATAAGGCTTGTTTGGCAAAACTAGGTTATTTTCAAAATTAAAAAGGCTTAAGACCTTGTTTGGTAAAACCAAATTGAAAATAATTTTAAGGGCCTTGATTGGTAAAACTAATTTAAAACCCTTTTAATCTATATAACACACACTTTCAATGTTACATTTTAATAAATAAAATGTAACCATATAATTTTATTAAACTAAATAAAATTCATATTTAATCACATAAAATTACTAAACAAATGAATTAAACTACTAATTAATTTGTCACACATTAAACACTTATTAACTAACACAATAAATAAATAAATTAAAATATTTATTTAATTCAATAAATATTTTAAATAAATTATGAAATTCACAATCGTTACATTCTTCCCTCCTTATAAGGATTTTGTCCCTAAAATCACCACGCAATTAATTCATCCGTTACATTCTCCCCTCCTTACAAGGATTCTGTCCCAAAATCGCGATACAAGGATTAAACAAATAACTGAGGATAGTTTTGCATCATTTTCTCTTCGAGTTCCCACGTAGCTTTTTCAGCGTTGTGGTTCCTCCAGATTACCTTAACAGAAGGTATAACTTTATTTCTGAGCACTTGTTCTTTCTTGTCAACTATCTATACAGGAACCTCTTCATAGGATAAATTTTTGTCAAATTGTAACGGTTCATATTCTATTATATGTTTATAATCGGGCTTATATGGTCGTAGTACCGATACATGGAAAACATTGTGAATGTGGTTTAACTCGGGAGGTAAAGTTACCTCATAGGCCACCTCACCTACTCTCTTCAACACCTCAAAGGGTCCAATAAATCGCGGACTCAGCTTACCCTTTTTACCAAATCTGATCTTCCCCTTCCAAGGAGATACTTTTAAGAAAACAAAACTACCGACTTCAAATTCGCGATTTTGTCAATGCGGATTCGTGTATTTCTTCTGCCTGTCTTGAGCTGCTAACAATCTGACTCTTATCACCTTGACCATCTTAGCAGTTTGTTGTACCAGTTCAGGTCCCAATAGTCGACGTTCACCTACCTCATCCCAATATAATGGAGTTCTGTATTTTCTTCCGTACAACGCTTCATAAGGCGGCATTCCAATACTTGCGTAATAGCTATTGTTATAGACAAACTTGACCAGAGGTAAATGATCGGCCCAGTTTCCTTCTAAATCCATAACGCACGCTCTTAGCATATCCTCCAACATTTGAATTGTTCTTTCACTCTGACCATCAGTTTGAGGATGGTACGTTATACTCATTCTCAATTGCGTCCCCATACAAGCTTGCAAACTACTCCAAAATTTTGATGTGAAATGTGGATCTCTGTCCAACACAATTGATACTGGAACACCGTGCCTCGAGATAATCTCCTTGACGTATAATTTCGCCAACTGATTTAGGGTGAATCTAATTTTGATCGGCAAGAAATGTGCTGATTTCGTCAGTCGGTCCACGATAACCTATATTGCGTCGTAACCCTTCTGAGTAGTTGGAAGGCCTACCACGAAGTCCATCGTGATATGTTCCCACTTCCATTCTAGTATCTCCAAGGGCTGTAACAAACCACTTCGTCTTTGATACTCTGCTTTGACTTTCTGACAAGTTAAGCACTTCGCAGCACACTCAGCAACTTCTCTCTTCATATTTGGCCACCAAAACTGTTGTCGAAGATCCTGATACATTTTCGTACTTCCCGAGTGAACCGAAAATCTTGAACCATGAGCTTCGTTCAAAATCTCTTATCTGATCTCCAGCACTGACGGAACCCAGATTCTACCTTCAAATCTCAGCAACCCTTCGGTATCGATTTTGAATTTAAGCTCCTCACCCTCAAGCACCTTTTTCCGTATTTTACCACACTCCTCATCCTGGAGTTGTGCTTCCTTTACCTTGTCCACTAAAGTTGGTTGGGTTTCCATCCGGAATAATTTTTCATTCGGCTCTGCCAGACATTTCACCTCTAACTCCAACTTAACTATTTTCGCTATGAGCTTCTCCTGAGTAGTTAACAAGAATAACTTCTCCCGACCCTTTCTGCTCAAAGCGTCGACAACCACATTAGCCTTCCCTGGATGGTATAGGATTTCACATTTGTAATCTTTGATCAATTCTATCCATCACCTCTGACGCATAGTTAAATCCTTTTGTGTGAAATATACTTCAGACTTTTATGGTCTGTATATATCTCACACTTCTCCCCATAGAAATAGTGCCTCCAAATTCTTAAAGCAAACACCACGGCTGCTAATTCCAAATCATAAGTCGGATACCCTTTTTCATAGTCTTTTATTGTCGTGATGCGTAAGCAATGACCTTGCCGTTTTGCATAAGCACCTAACCAAGTCCTTTATGCGATGCGTCGCTATACACCACAAAATTTCCTGTATCATCTGGCAAAGACAACACAGGTGCCGTACTTAATCTCTTCTTTAATTCTTGGAAACTCTCTTTGCACTTCTTCGTCCAAACGAAATTCACTGCTTTCCTTGTCAAATTGGTCAACGGAGTGGCGATTCTTGAGAAATCTTGAATAAAATGCCTATAATAACCTGCCAATCCCAAGAAACTCCTTACTTCTGACGGTGTTTTTGGTTGATCCCAGTTCATCACAGCTTCAACCTTTGATAGATCCACCGAAATTCCGTCCTTATCAATCACATGCCCAAGAAATTGAACACGCTCCAACCAAAATTCGCACTTTGAAAATTTCGCATACAATTTCTTTCTTCTTAACGCTTCCAATGTCTCCTTCAAGTGTTCCACATGTTCTTCCTGAGTTTTGGAATATACCAGAATGTCGTCTATGAACACCACTACGAATTTATCTAAAAATGGTTTGAACACTCTATTCATTAGATCCATAAACGTTGCAGGTGCGTTTGTTAAACCAAATGACATAACCAAACACTCATAGTGGCCATATCTAGTTCGGAATGCTGTCTTTGGTATGTCTTCCTTTCTTACTTTCAACTGATGGTACCCACTTCGCAGATCTATCTTTGAAAAATATCTCGCTCCCTTCAGCTGATCAAACAGGTCATCGATCCTTGGCAACAGATACTTATTTTTAATCGTGACCTTGTTTAACTCTCTATAATCAATGCAAAGACGCATTGATCCATCTTTCTTCTTGACAAATAACACCGGCGCTCCCCATGGCGAAACGCTCGGTTGGATATACTTCTTATCTAGCAGTTCTTGCAATTACACTATTAACTCCTTCATCTCCACTGGAGCCATTCTATACGGGGCCTTTGATATAGGGGTTGTACCCGGTGCTAGATCAATTACAAATTCAATTTCCCTATCTGGCGATAGTCCCGACAAATCATCTGGAAACACGTCCGTAAAATCCCTAACTACCGGTATCTCTTCCAACTTTGTACCCACCTTTCGTGTATCGATTATGTAGGCTAGATATCCTACACATCCTTGTCTCAACATCTTCCTGGCCTGCATCATCGTCAGACAACTCGTTTGTCTAGGCAACTTGCTGCCACAAAACACTACCTTTGATGGAGTCATAAGGTTCACACTCTTCTTTTGGCAATCAATAACTGCTCCATGGTTGAACAACCAATCCATATCCAAAATAACGTCAAACTTCCCAAGTCGAATTGGGATTAAGTTTACCGTCATCACATGACCCTTAATATCTACTCGGCGGTTCTTGTGTACAAACTTAACAGGAATCACTTCCCTATTCGCAATTTCTATGTTCATAGGGTAATCTAATTCTTCCTGAGGTAACTCTAATTTTCTAGCAAAATCATCAGATATAAATGAACAAGTAGCACTCGAATCAAATAATACGTAAGCATTTACACTATTGACTGGAATGATACCTGACACCACATCCCTCGACTGCACAGCATCCTGCACCATCATGTTGAATGTTCGGGCGGTAGGTCGATTGGACGGCGTCGGTCCAGTGATAGTCAAATTGCCACCACTGCTGTTTCCCTTTCCTCTGCTTGCTCCTCCTGTAGCTTTCTTAGGACAGTCTCGAGCAAAGTGATCTTTCGATCCGCAAGTGAAACATGCACCCTTTTTCGGACTAGGGCAATTCGGTGCGATGTGGCCCTCTTGTCCACAATTATAGCATACCCGCTTCCCCTTCATACACACACCCGTATGGCTCTTTCCGCAGTTACCACACACTTCAAACTTCTTTCTCTGATTCCCTTGCTGACTCCCAGCAGAAACACTATCATTCCACTTCCTCTTTTGTCCACTACCACTATGGCTACCACTTGCCTTATTCTCATTTTCATTCTTCTTCTTCTTTTGTTCCTGATTGTACTTGGTCAAAGCATCACTCCCACCCTCAGCAATAATTGCCTTTTCTAACACAGCTGCAAACGAATTCAGTTGAAACATCGAAACTCGACTTTACAGTCAGGGCTTCAGTCCTTATTCAAACCTCCTTGCCTTCCTCTCATCAGTATTGATTTGGTACGGCGCAAACCTCGCCAATTCATTAAACTTCGCGACATAATCAGGTACTGTCATCGTTCTCTGCTTGAGCTCCAGAAACTGAACCTCCATTTGATTCTGCGAACTAGGCGAAAAATATGTTTCAAAGAACATTTCCTTGAATCTATCCCACAGAATTACCCCTTGACCACCCCGAGTTTTGTTAGCTTACCACCGGTAACTAGCTTCTGATTTGAGCATGAATGTCGCGAATGCGGTCTTTTGGTCCTCGTTGACCCTAGCGACGTCAAATACTTTCTCCATCTCTATAACCCATGTTTGAGCTTCGATCGAATTCATAGACCCTTAAAATTCCGGGGGTCCTACCACTTTGAAGTCTTTGAAAGTTGTGGCCTGAGCTTGATGTTGATTTGCAAATGCCCCAGTCAGCAAATTCACCAACTGTTGCATTGGGTTCGCATTGGTTTCATCGTTGTTATTTGTAGATCCCTCAGGGGTTTGTTGACGTGTCTGTCTTCTAGGCGACATCTTACTGTTAAGAATTCATGCCATTAGGTTATTACTCAATTACTTAAACATTTAAGTCTTATCTTAAACATTTATAAACATATATAACACATAGCACATCTGACAAACTTTCATATTTTTATTCATTCACTGATTCAAAACATAACATAGATGGCATCATAGTTATTTACATCACCTATCCTGAAATCTTAAAATTCCAAGATCACATCATCATGTCCAACTATTTATCTCATTTAAGATTTACATCATAATAATTCTCTTAGAAAATAACTTATTATTACTGCTATTCGTGATTTATTAAGACATTCCACGTCGCACGGCTTCCTTACGCTCTTGCTCCATGATACGAATCATTGTCCTACGATCCATCACGTACCACGGAAAATCCTCAAACTGCACTGGATAACGGAAAACTTGATCATGTGCCCTATCCATTGCTGTGTGGAAAACATGCTCCATCTCATCCATCTTGGCTTTCTTTGACTGCACCTCATCCTCAACACGATCAGCATGATCAATAACCTTCATCCATGCGTCCTCGGCTCTAGCACGTTTTGCGGACTCTTCCCTCAGCTCACTCTTCAGTTTCTCCACCTCAACCGATAACTCCTCCTTTCGGCTCTCAGCCTGAACCAGCTTCCACTCCACATCCCCAAGACGTATATCAAGCTCCTCAATCTCGCCATTCTCTCGAACAACTCAGCGTCAGTCTCTTCGAGCTCATCCTCCTCCTCAATCTCTTCAGGTTCCTCCTCCGGATCATACTCAGGCTCATACTCCGAACCCACAACAGTAATCAACGGAGATGGCTCCCTCTGCACTAACTGCTCTCGAACGATATGAATATCTCGTGACTCCTCCTCCCTAGCCTGGCTGGGTCCTCCTATATCAATCATCCTGCCACCAAAATTTTAAGTTTAATTACTACTCGATATTATTCGATGGTATACGCGAGCACATAAGTTACTAACAAATAAGCACATAAAGTCTTTTATTGTTAATCTTCAATGAATTTCCTTAATTCATTCCTTAGAACTCGATAAGAGTTTTATCACCACTATGTTTTTGACCTCCTATAAGGTTATAACCTAAAGTTTCCCCACCTAAGGTTCATAACCTAAAGCTCTGATACCAACCTGTAACACCCCCAAATCCGGGTACTTCAATTCCACAGATTTGGTGTTCACTATACCATACATTCATGTCTAACTACCCGTAGTAAAGGATAATAAAGTTAAACTAATTAAATCGTCTTCCCACAAAAAGGGGTTACAACTTAAAACTCTTAAGTAAATAAATCCCAGGTCATCTAACCTTTATTACAACAATGCGGAATTAAAACATAACATTAAATAAGTCTGATCATATAAATTTCATAACAATAATAGTTTGCGAGCTACTTCTGCATCTTGCCCTTGCCCTTACTAGTGGACGGCTCATCTGGCTTCTCAGTTTTAGCTGCAATGTTTTATGCAAGGGTGAGCAAACAATTGTCCACAAGTATAAAAAAAATAACAATAAAGAAATCACAGAAGTAGATTTTAATTGAGGTGTAATAGTTTTTCTAAAATCAATCAATAATAATCAAAGGTTTGAAAGCTCAACAGTTAGCTTGGCTCAAGAGTTGAATATAGATTTCAAAATTAAAAGTAAATCTGAGGGTCATAAGACCTCGAACTATGTCCTAGATTAGCAAGTATCTCTACTGTAACCTTTAACAGTCTTATAGACTATGGACCATCTGTCTCGTACTCCGGGGGATCAGCCCTTTGTACAATGTATTGTGCACAAATATTTTAACGCTATTGTGTAGTATATTCCCCTATATTAAGGTTGTTCATCTCAGTTTTACCATTAGAATCCGTACCAAATTAAGTTTGGTTTGGAATAGCTTCAACAGAAATTCTAGATTTTAGAACGATCATCAACTATGGACTAGTTGAATCAAAAGGGTTCACTAGCCATATAATAGTCTGGTTACAATAACAATACAATCTTTGTAAAATGGGACTACAATAGCAGTAGAATTCAAGGATTACAAATGAATATATTGGAGTAACGCATTTGAAAGTCTAAAAAACTCAATCAACATATAATCGTTGAGTAATATGAAAAACCTTGCTTGAATAATAATAATAGCCAAGGTTAGAGAACTTGCTCAATGAGAAGTAGGGTTTAGAAACTTGCTTAATGAAAAGTAAAGTTTTAGGAAACTTGCCTCGTGCGTAATCTATGCAGCCACAATTTACGTTTACCAAACGTCCTACATACCATTAGAATCACAATATAAATTAGTTTCATTATCAGAAATCAACCACATAGCACAAAATCAGAAATCTATGCCATCACATAATATAAGACATAACATATAATTAACATCACTAATCCTTACGGACATCGAGTTACAAATTTTTATAACTTATTGATTCATAACTTATAATCATCATATGAGTAACTACATTATGTTATTAAGTCTTATAATATGCTTTACGATTCTCCACATACATTAGAATAGGCTAACTTAGCATCACCCAAGCTATACATATAAAAACTAATCACTGGGTCTGCTCTGGTACCGGCGCAGTCACGCCACTTTTACTCTTGGAACCAGCGCGGCCGCGCTGCACTCATACAGGAACTGATCTGCTGCCGGCGCGGCCGCGCTACTTTTGCATTGGAAACTAGCGCGGTCGCGCTGCAACGCAGACTCAGTTGCTGCAGCGTGAACAGACTCTGTTTCTTTCCAAATTCCATACATTCAACACCTTAAATCATATTTAGCCAATCACAAATGCTATGAACTTAACAAATACAAAACTTAAATATTTACAGAACCATTTCAACATCTTAGAACCTTCAAATAATCAAATTAAGGATTCAAATATCATAATTCATGTTCTATTTCATATTCTTGACATATTAGTGAAATCAAACACCACGAATTCGTTTCTAAACCATTTTGATCCATTTAAGTTACATTGTTTTCGTTTCTTATCATATTAACACAATCAAGAATCAATTTACAGATTAATAATCAAATTGTACATCAAATTTTCATACATATAAGCCATATATGAAAGTGAAACACTGTAAAACCAAAACACTATTTTAAAGCATGTTTTCATGGATTAATTCCTTCAAATTGGTTTATAAACATCATATAATCCCTAATACATGCATATTATCAATTACAACCAACTAATTCATGCATTGAGCAAATAAATTCACATACAGGGAAGTAAAAAAAACATATACAGTGAAGAACTTCTAACAAAATTAAAAAGAAATATACCTTTAAGCTAAACAAAGATAATTCCTTAGCTTCCTCTCAATTCACAGAATTCTCAAAACTTTCAATTTTCTCTAAACTCTCTTGTTTTTTTTTCTTTCTTCTCAGACTTTGTAAAATAACTGATAAAGCTTAATAAGAACTAAAAACTGATACTCTTACAATCTTAACGTATTCTAATTTTAATTCATCAGTTACACCATTTAAAAGCCATAAGGCTTGTTTGGCAAAACTAGGTTATTTTCAAAATTAAAAAGGCTTAAGACCTTGTTTGGTAAAACCAAATTAAAAATAATTTTAAGGGTCTTGATTGGTAAAACTAATTTAAAACCCTTTTAATCTATATAACACACACTTTCAATGTTACATTTTAATAAATAAAATGTAACCATATAATTTTATTAAACTAAATAAAATTCATATTTAATCACATAAAATTACTAAACAAATGAATTAAACTACTAATTAATTTGTCACACATTAAACAATTATTAACTAACTCAATAAATAAATTAATTAAAATATTTATTTAATTCAATAAATATTTTAAATAAATTATGAAATTCACAATCGTTACATATGCCACGGCACTCATGTGCGGTTAAGCAACTCAAAAGCCTCTTACAGCGCCCATTTCTCCTATTCTTCCCCCACAACTTCCCCACTCCCTCTCCCACTCAAACACAAACACCCCACAAACCCAAAACTTCTACCCACTTTCACAATCAACTATCAAGGGCTTCCAATTGCTTCACACTTCAACATTATAAATTCCATACAACATCAACTTAGAGGATTGCAAGGAGAATTCAAGGTTATATAATTGGAGAAAGACTAGAAGTCCAAAATCATCAAAGTTCATCTTCTTCCATCTAACAAGGTAATTTATGCATGCAAGCATTCTCATTCATCTTTAAGGGTCATTATCAATAGTGGGAAACATTGCTTGGGGTTGATAAAGATTTTGGAAGGAATTCAAGTAATCATAAGCTTTAAATTTGGGCACAAATTAAGGCGCTCACAAGTTGTTCGATAGATTTCCCCAACCATAAATTTCACCAGTTTCACTAGTTTCAAGGCTTTATTTGATATCTAAATGGCACCCAGGCGACAACCCACTGCAAGGTCGTCCTCCACAACATATGATCATACGCGATTTGTTAGTGAAGACACGACAGAGAGATTCCATGCATCCTTAGTCAACAAAAACTTAATCCAAGAATGTGGTTTCATGCCAAAGGAAGTTAATGGGCTTGGAATTCATGCAATAATTAATGAACGTGGATGGGGAGTTCTGACAACTCAACTGGAGGATGCCGTAATTGCAATTGTGAAAGAATTTTACGCCAATGCGGTAGAGGCTGAAAATAAAGTGGTAATGGTGCGGGGCAAGTCAGTGCCATTTGATAGTGTTGCAATTAATTTATACTACAACCTGTACCCTATAGAAAATGATGATTGCACACAATATGTACAGGTCGGGCCAAACTGGGATGAGGTGATCCAAGGGTTATGCAAGCCCAGGGCGCAATGGACAATTCGAGCCAATTCAGCGGTGTCATTCCCACGGAAGGAACTAAGTAAATATGGTAAGGCTTGGTACTATTTCATATGTGCAAAATTAATGCCTTCGTCATATGTTTCAGATGTACTAAAGGCCAGAGCAGCACTTCTTTATGCTATTGTCACCGGGAAAAGCATTGACATGGAAAAAGTCATATATAGCTCAATACTCCATGCACTGCATATCAATTCCATCGGCGGACTTTCACACCCATCCCTCATATATGGGTTGTGTAGGAACGCTGGAGTGGTTCGGAGCGCAGATGAGATCTTCGAGCAGCCAAAATCAATGTTGGACAGTAGTACCATCGACCGATTCAAAGAAATGGTGGGCAGTTTCCCTAACATGCGGGGTGTTGGTTATATGGTGTAGGTTGATGATGCTGCTGCTACAGGTCAAGCAGAAGGCGCCGGTACATCTCATGGTGCAAGACGAGCGGGATGAGGTTCGGTCACAGCTTCTCCGTTAAGTGCTACATTAGATCTGATACTTATTGAGGTGCAAGCACTGCAAAGGACACAAACAAACTTGGAACGAGGACAGGAGTAGCTTTAAAGTTTAAAGTGCCAACAGACACGTCAGGTGGATCAAATAGCAGAACGAGCGGACACATTCGTGGATTATACGAATGACACCATCACATCATTTGATAATCATTTTAATTGGATAGAACGGATCCAATTCATTTTTCACCACCACCAGTGTTCTAAGATACAGCTTTCGAGATGGAGGAACAGTCAGATAGCCTTGCAGATGAAGATGAATGAACTTTTCCAGGGAAGTATTTGTAACGATCGGGAATTTTAGATTTCCTTGTAACCCGAGTTATGTATGAATAAAATGAATTATTATTATTATTATTATTATTATTATTATTATTATTATTTTTATATTAATCTATACTACGTGGTTAGAATTGTGTTACAGCCTAGAAAATGTGCATATGTTAAATTTTATGTGTTGTTGTGTCGTTAGAGTGAATATATCGATTTTGTAAAAATTCATAAAATCACTATTAGCGGGACCCGCTTCCCGAGGCACTATTCACAAGCACTATTCACACCCAAACTTTTTCGTCTATTTCGATTTTTATTAATTTAGATGAGGCATATATGCTGAGGAATAATTTTTCCAAGTGTCAGAAATTTTATTGGAGTTGATACGTGATTTATTCTGTATCCGAAATGTATATTATGGGTGTTCCGAATAATAGGACAAATCCCATAATAAATATTTTTGCGTGTTCCAATAATTTATGGGAGTACCCATTATAATTTTGGGTAGAGTTATTTACCAAATTTGGTACAAAAGTGGGAATATTCGGGTATATTTATCTGTATATTCGAATTAATTGGTGAGACATTTAAGCCTCAAACCAATTGGGGAAGGCCACGTGTATATTGAGAGCCAATTGGGGGGAAAAGAATAAACATGCACAGTACACAATTCATGGGGCTGTTAACACTTTGCCTAAATAACATTTCCAATGGCTCGGGTAAACCATTTCCTGCATACCCATACATTCTATATGCTCCCGAAGCATTCTTCTTATCCCCCTCAGCTCATTCTCCTCCTCCATTCCAGCCATACCCAACTGTTAGCAACTTAAGAGGGAGAGAGAGTTATTTTGCTAAGCAAGAAGCTCACTGCAGTTAGAGGGAGAGTAAGTGTGCGTGTGTGTTGTGTGTGTGCGGCAAGGACGTAGAAGGCAAGCAAGGAGAAGAGGAAGAGAGGCTTCAGCAGAAACGAGCAAGGAGAAGAGCAGCCTAGCAAGTTATCTCAACCTACCCGAAGCTAACAAGGAGAGGTAATCAAACTACAACCTATTTCTTCTCCATTGAAGTTTTCATGAGTTTTTTTGGCTTTCATGCTTGCGGGATGGATTTTGTTAATTTTTGTTGTTGTTGGTTGTGTTGAATCTATCATGGAGGTTCTTAAGAAGCTATATAAACCATTAACACCTTCAAAGTGAAACAAAAACAAAGAATGATTCGGACCCAAGCTTAAGGAGGAAGATAATGGACATTAATGGACTGTTTGGACCTTCGGACAATTAGAGGACAATAAAGCCTGGATGTTGTGATTATTTTGATGGTTTGTTGTTGGAATATTGTACTTCTATCAGTTGTGAAGATATACCAATTTGAATGAACTAAAATGATGCTTAAATGAAGTCACAGTAGCCATTTGTGTGAGATATTTCATGGTTGCGAAAAAACAGAGCATCAATGTTGTGCTTTGGCTAAGGATTTGGCTGTGTTAGTGTTTATGGGTCATCTTGAATTTTTGATATATTATAGCCTCATGTCTTAGGAATCCATAGAGTCCGTAACGGACCGAATTGATCGAGTATAGAGGGAGATATAGGAGCTGAAGCGGGCGAGAGTCTACCAGTTCGCGGTTCTGCAGGAACTGCAGAACTGCTACTGCATGCCACTGTTCCGCGCCTGGTCCGGGTCGGGTCAGGCTGGACCGGGTCGGGTCGGACCGGACCGGGTCGGGCCGGATCGGGTCGGACCCAGTAAATTTTTCCCGCGAGTCTAAAACTTATATTTTTGTACAAAATGATTAAAAACGCTTATATCTTGTTAAAGCTTTATGTGCCTAATTTATACCCGTGTCGAACTAAACGATGTTGTCCTAAGGCGTAAATTGAATTACGGGTAAGCGTAGTGGCAATCAATGTATTTTAATGATGTGATGACTATAATGAACCTAGTTCTTTTGTGACAAATATTTATGACGATTTTAATAAACTATGTAGGATATTTTGTTGACGGACGATTAATGTCAAGTTATTAACGCACGTACAAGGGAAGTTTCCTAACTCATACAACTCCTATTTAATTGTGCGAGGTTTCCTTACTCGATTCATTTATTGGGTAAGTTTCGAATTCATTTATCTATCGAGCAAATATTATTTATTGAGCAAGCTTATTGAGCTTCTTGACTCCGTTCAAATTACTTATCAATTTAGCAATTAATGTGCTAGTATTCATACTTCTATTCAAGTATTGCAATGAAAGCCCATTTCATGCAATGTTATATATTGTGTGATTCCAAAGATTATGAATTTTTATTCATTCAAGATATTTTTAAATGCTATCATGCATGTTGTTGAACCTTAAAGTTCTTTATTCCATAGACTGTTTAAAAAAGCTATGTCAAGGCTAATTGTTTCAGCTAGACACTTATTGATTTGGTTACTAAAGCGAGGTTAAAGTCCTCCAACTATTATTATTGTTAAGTAAAATTGTCCGATCAAATTGTTTTGGTCTGGACTCCCATGTAAAGCTGAGTGGAACAACCCTCACAGCAGGGGAAATTGTATAAACGTCGGGAAACCGACACGCGCGTAAATGGAAAATGTAAGGCTTATGCATAACGCCAGGTATTTTAGGCTGATCACCTATTGTACCAGTTTTGTGGATTATCGGATGAATTTCCAGTAATTCTAGAATAGAGTTATGTGCCTTGGTGCACCCTCAGTATTGAATAGTTCCCTTCTTCGGGAAACTTTGAGATCCTTGGATACTTCAGAAATCCTTCGGTCCTTAGTGGCCACTATAACGGTGATAAAAAGAAGTTGTTTATTTCCTTGGTTCAGATAAATTTTTTACTCCTGTGAACTATAAAGTTATTCATGTGATTATTCATTGCTATTATACTTGCGGGGCAAATTGTTGCTCACCCCTTGCTCTCCTTAAAAACATTTCAGTTAGTGCGGCACGTGGCGAGAGCTCAGGAAAAGATAAGGGGAAGGGAAAAGCTACAGAGTAGTTGTAAATTGTTGTTCTAGAATTACCGTTTGTATTAAGACTTATTATTGACGTCGTGTATTAAGACATATTTACCCTTTTGTATTATGTTATGTTTTGTAATAGTATTGGTTTCGAGACTTGGGACAGGTCTATTTATGTTATATCAATGTAAATATTCCTTTATTCCGCTATAAGTTATCGATTGTATCATTTTGGTATTAGATTGTGATGAACCAGGTCCGTGGCTCAGGTGACCCGGATTTGGGGGCGTCACAGGTTAGTATCAGAGCCTTAGGTTATAAACCTTTAGAGAGAGGTCTTTAGGCTATAACCTTAGGAAGTGTATAGGGAATAAGAGCAGACAAAACTCCTGTAGAGTTTTACGTGACAAAGATTTATCTTAGAGAGCTTGTAGTGATATAAGATATATCTTCATTCCATACAATGAACTTATATTTTGTTGAAAGACTAATAAGAGTTTGCTTGTTTGTGGTTGTGCTTGTAGGATGTCAAACACAGGAGAACCTAGTAGAGTCGCAGAAGAGGAGCCACGTGACGTCCATGTGGTGTCCGAGACACTGCTGATGGTTGAACCTATTCTAGCTATTGCCCCTGCTGAGGAGGAACCCGAGTTGGAGTCTGACCCGGAGGAGGACCCAGAAGAGGAATGGGAGGAGGTGCCCCCTGTTGACACCGCATTTTTGATGGAGATGTTAGACGAACGTACCGACCGCGTTCTCGATCAAGCAAATAGGATCCATGAGTTGGAGAGTGAAGCCCGAGAGCAACGAGCTAGGATTCAGGGACTAGAAGGCGAGGTCCAGGAGGGTAAGAACCGGATCCAGGAATTAGAAACGGATGTGCAAGGGCATCTAGGGGCCTCCACACAATTGGCAGTCATGCTGCATCACCTCTTGGCGAGGAATGCAGAATTGGCAGGAAAGTTGGAGCAGTCGGAGCATCGGGGAGTTAATTTGCAAATGGATAATGAGATTCTGAAGAACCAGTTAGGTAGGGAGGTGGCAAACCGTGTCCGGATCAAGGAACAACGGGATGATGCCGTAGAACGAGTTGATGACCTGGAGGGTGAAGTGAGGAGGGGTAAGAGAAAGATGAACCGGATGGGATATGCTTTTCACTCGGCTATGGGCAGGTGGATAGATGGTGTGTACCACTACCCAACTGAAGAGGGACAGACTCGTCACACCCTGAGTCGAGGCTTGATGATCCATATGGGTCATAGGGAGTATGATAACGCTGTGGAGCGCGGTATGCTCGGATAGGTTGCTTAACTTATGTGCCTAGCAGTTTGTAATCTTGTTTATGTTAATCCCAACATTTTGCTACATGTGTGGGATAGTATTGTAAGACTGTAACTTGTATGCTTATTTTTGGGGAGTATGTCGGTGAACCCCTCACCATTTTGTTGTATCAAGGAACGTTTGATGACATCTATAGTAGTACGCTATAGCATAGTCATGTATGTTGTAATAGTTGTTAGCACTAAATGCAATCGTTATTACTATATATGTTGTCTACTTGTAGTACTCATGATAGATGATCTCGTAGCATAATGAAATGATGACATTAAATTTTCTTACGTTAAGCAGAGAATGCCACCTAGACGTAACATACGAGCCCCACCACCAACACCCGAGGGATCGGTTAATAATCAAAGAGTTCCGGTGGACCCCATGCAACGGTTAGCGGATATACTGGAGAGAATGACCCAAGGGAGAAATACGGGACCCGTGGATCCCCATCCCCCGGTAGCACCCATAACAAATTTCAAAGACTTCAAGAGCGTTGGACCCCCAGAGTTCAAGGGAACAACTGACCCGATTGAAGCCCAGTCTTGGGTGAAGGAAATGGAAAAGGCTTTCATCATTGCACGCGTGAGGGATGACCAGAAAACAGTATTTGCCACGTATATGATGAAAGGAGAAGCAAATTATTGGTGGGAGGCTAACCAACAACGAGCAGGCGAAGGAGTGATATCATGGGACAAGTTTAAGGAATTATTCTTCGAGAACTATTTCCCAAAAAGCATGGAAAGGCAAATGGTGGTGAAATTCCTAGAGCTCAAGCAGGGAGACATGACGGTGGCTCAGTACGCCGCCAAATTCAATGAACTTGCGCGTTTTGCACCGCTTCACGTAAGTACTGAAGAGTTGAAGACGCAAAGGTTCGAACAAGGGCTGAAACCGTGGTTGTATAATAAGGTAGCTGTCCTCCAAATCGAGACTTTTAGTGCGCTGTTGGAAAAAGCCATCATCGCCGAAGGAGGGATTGAGGCCCTAAATCAACACAAGAAAAATAAGAAGAGTGGAGGGGACTACCGTGGAGGTTGCAGTAGCGGTGGAAGCAATTCGGGAAAGAGAAAATGGGACGGTGGTAACAACAGAAACAACAGTACCAACACTCATCAGGCAGGGAATAGTCAGGGAGGATTTAAGAAGAAGATTGAAGCGTGTTCAAAATGTGGGAAAAATCACAAGGGTGAGTGCTGGAAGGGACGTAATGTCTGCTACAACTGCAACCAGGAAGGGCATATAGCACCGCATTGCCCAAACCCAAAGAAGAATCGTGGATGCTATTCTTGTGGGTCAATGGAGCATCAGTTCAGAGACTGTCCGAAGAAGGGAAGCAGTGGTGGAAGCGGCAACCGAGGAGGAGGCAGCAAACTGATGATTGGGAGTCCGACTCCGCCGAACCGCACCCCTGCCCGAACATTCAACATGACTGTCCAGGATGCAGTGATTGCTAAGGACGTGGTGTCAGGTATTATCCCAATCAATAATATAAATGCTTGTGTATTATTCGATTCGGGTGCTACCTGTTCTTTTGTGTCTGAAAATTTTGGTAAGCGGTTAAATTTACCCCAAGAACGGTTAGAAAATCCTTTGAGCATAGAAATTGCGAATAATGAGGTAATTCCTGTACAGTTCATTCTTCGTAATTGTTACGCTGAGATTAGGGGATTTAATTTTCGCGTGGATTTGATCCCAATAAGGTTGGGAGAGTTCGATGTAATATTGGGAATGGACTGGTTGTACGAGCATGCGGCAATCATTGACTGTCAGAAAAAAGTGTGAACCTTCGGACCCCGAACCGGTCAAGGGTAATATTTTATGGTGGCACATCGCTAAGACGTTCATGTTGTCTTACGATGATGCAGGCCAGGAAATTGTTAAAGAAAGGTTGTGAAGGTTATTTAGCCTATATTCTAGATACGAAGAAAGAAGGTGTGGATATTAAAAATATACCGGTAGTGAGAGAGTTTCCAGATGTGTTTCCAAGTGATTTACCCGGTCTTCCGCCAGACAGGGAAATTGAATTTGCGATAGACTTAGCGCCGGGGACTGCACCAATTTCGAAGGCTCCGTATCGTATGGCGCCGGTAGAGATGAAGGAATTGTTGATACAACTTCAAGAACTGCTGGACAATGGGTATATTCAGCCAAGTGTGTCCCCATGGGGAGCACCAGTTTTGTTTGTCAAGAAGAAGGACGGATCAATGAGACTCTGTATTGACTATCGGGAGTTGAACAAATCAACGATCAAGAATAAGTACCCATTGCCACGAATCGACGACTTGTTCGATCAACTAAAGGGAGCCAGACACTTCTCGAAGATAGATTTGAGGACCGGGTATCATCAGCTAAAAGTAAGGAAGGAAGATGTACCTAAAACTGCGTTTCGGACAAGATATGGTCACTACGAGTTTTTGGTGATGTCTTTCGGTTTGATAACGCACCGGCAGCATTCATGGACTTGATGAACCGAATTCTGAAGCCGTACTTAGATAAGTTCGTTGTAGTTTTCATCGATGACATTTTGATTTATTCAAAGACCGAAGAAGAGCACGCCGAACATCTGAGCGAAGTACTGGAGACACTGAGAAGGGAAAAGTTATACGCGAAATTTTCTAAGTGCGAATTCTGGATGGAAAAGGTACAATTTTTAGGGCATATGATCAACAAAGACGGTATCTCAGTGGACCCTGCGAAGGTGGAGGCAGTTAGTAACTGGGAGCAACCGAAGACACCGACAGAAGTACGAAGTTTCTTAGGGTTATCCGGGTACTATCGAAGATTTATCCAAGATTTTTCCAAAATAGCAACCCCATTGACCAATCTAACGAGGAAGACGGTGAAATTTGTGTGGTCTGAAAAGTGCGAAGACAGTTTTCAGGAATTGAAAAAGCGGTTAAGCGAGGCGCCTGTATTGTCCTTACCAGACGATACGGGAGGTTTTGTAGTGTATAGTGATGCATCACACAAGGGTCTTGGCTGTGTGTTAATGCAACACGGCAAGGTTATTGCGTATGCGTCACGACAATTGAAGGATTATGAGAAGCGATACCCTACCCATGACTTGGAGTTAGCGGCTGTCGTTTTTGCATTGAAGATTTGGAGACATTACCTTTATGGGGAGAAATGTGAGATATACACGGACCATAAGAGTCTGAAATATATTTTCACACAAAAGGAGCTAAACATGCGACAGAGGAGGTGGTTGGAATTAATCAAAGATTATGACTGTGAAATTCTTTATCACCCAGGGAAGGCAAACGTAGTAGCAGATGCATTGAGCAGAAAGGGGAATGAGAAATTGTGCATGTTGACAACTCACGAGGAGCTAATACGGGAAATGGCGAGACTGGAGATCGAGGTGAAAAGTCCGACAGAGGCGGCAGAGAGGTTATTCGTAATTGAGGCTCGTCCGACATTACTCGACAAAGTGAAAGAAGCACAGGAAAAGGATGAAGAATGTGAAAGGATACAGAAAAGGATCGCAGAAAATGAGGAAGAGAAATTTCGAATGGATAAAGATGGTATCTTAAGATACGAGGAACGAGTGTGGGTGCCGGCCGTGACTGAATTAAGAGATGAGATCTTACATGAAGCACATAATTCAGCATATTCTGTTCACCCAGGAAGCACAAAAATGTATCGGGATCTTCGTCAATATTTTTGGTGGCCCAACATGAAGCGGGACGTAGCAAAGTGCGTCAGCAAGTGTCTCACCTGTCAACAGGTCAAAGCGGAACATCAGAGACCGAGTGGGTTACTTCAGCCACTAAATATACCAGAATGGAAATGGGAGCACATCACCATGGATTTCGTGGTAGGACTTCCAGTTACACAAAAAGGTTGTGATGCCATTTGGGTTATCGTAGACCGATTGACAAAATCAGCACACTTTCTACCGATAAAAAATCCGATTCAATTTAAACCAGTTAGCCAAGTTGTATATAAAGGAGATTGTTTCGCGACATGGAGTGCCAGTGTCAATTGTCTCAGATCGAGATCCACGCTTCACATCAAATTTTTGGAAGAGCTTGCAAGAGAGAATGGGAACACAGTTGCGACTAAGTACTGCTTACCATCCTCAAACTGACGGACAGAGCGAACGAACGATACAGACGCTAGAAGACATGCTTAGAGCTTGTGTGATGGATTTCAAAGGGAATTGGGATGACCACTTACCACTTGTGGAATTCGCTTATAACAACAGCTATCATGCAAGTATCGGTATGCCACCGTATGAAGCCCTCTACGGGAGGAAGTGCAGAACCCCGTTAAGTTGGGATGAGGTCGGCGAACGAAGACTGTTGGGACCAGAGTTGGTGCAACAGACAGCCGAAGTGGTCAAGGTGATCAGGGCAAGACTAGTTGCAGCTCAAGACCGACAAAAGAAGTATGCTGATCAACATCGCCAGACGAGAGACTTCGATGTCGGCAACTACGTGTTTCTGAAAGTGTCTCCCTGGAAAGGGAAGATACGTTTTGGGAAGAAGGGAAAGTTGAGCCCAAGGTTCGTAGGACCGTTCGAAGTATTCAGAAGAGTGGGTGAAGTGGCGTATGAGGTAGCCTTGCCTCCTGAACTGGAGCATGTCCACAACGTGTTTCACGTCTCAGTGTTACGACTATACAAACCCGATTACAAACACGTGATATCCTATGAGCCCGTTCATTTAGAGAAGGATCTTACGTACGAAGAAATTCCTATTCAGATAATTGATAGGAAAGAGCAAGTATTAAGAAATAAGGTTATACCTTCTGTGAAGGTAGTTTGGCGAAACCACAATGCTGAGGAGGCTACATGGGAATTGGAAGATAAGATGAAGGAGAATTACCCTCAACTTTTTGTTTAACCTTGTACGGTGATTCTGGGGACAGAATCCTTATAAGGGGGGGGGGGAGAATGTAACGATCGGGAATTTTAGATTTCCTTGTAACCCGAGTTATGTATGAATAAAATGAATTATTATTATTATTATTATTATTATTATTATTATTATTATTTTTATATTAATCTATACTACGTGGTTAGAATTGTGTTACAGCCTAGAAAATGTGCATATGTTAAATTTTATGTGTTGTTGTGTCGTTAGAGTGAATATATCGATTTTGCAAAAATTCATAAAATCACTATTAGCGGGACCCGCTTCCCGAGACACTATTCACAAGCACTATTCACACCCAAACTTTTTCGTCTATTTCGATTTTTATTAATTTAGATGAGGCATATATGCTGAGGAATAATTTTTCCAAGTGTCAGAAATTTTATTGGAGTTGATACGTGATTTATTCTGTATCCGAAATGTATATTATGGGTGTTCTGAATAAATGGACAAATCCCATAATAAATATTTTTGCGTGTTCCAATAATTTATGGGAGTACCCATTATAATTTTGGGTAGAGTTATTTACCAAATTTGGTACAAAAGTGGGAATATTCGGGTATATTTATCTGTATATTCGAATTAATTGGTGAGACATTTAAGCCTCAAACCAATTGGGGAAGGCCACGTGTATATTGAGAGCCAATTGGGGGGAAAAGAATAAACATGCACAGTACACAATTCATGGGGCTGTTAACACTTTGCCTAAATAACATTTCCAATGGCTCGGGTAAACCATTTCCTGCATACCCATACATTCTATATGCTCCCGAAGCATTCTTCTTATCCCCCTCAGCTCATTCTCCTCCTCCATTCCAGCCATACCCAACTGTTAGCAACTTAAGAGGGAGAGAGAGTTATTTTGCTAAGCAAGAAGCTCACTGCAGTTAGAGGGAGAGTAAGTGTGCGTGTGTGTTGTGTGTGTGCGGCAAGGACGTAGAAGGCAAGCAAGGAGAAGAAGAAGAGAGGCTTCAGCAGAAACGAGCAAGGAGAAGAGCAGCCTAGCAAGTTATCTCAACCTACCCGAAGCTAACAAGGAGAGGTAATCAAACTACAACCTATTTCTTCTCCATTGAAGTTTTCATGAGTTTTTTTGGCTTTCATGCTTGCGGGATGGATTTTGTTAATTTTTGTTGTTGTTGGTTGTGTTGAATCTATCATGGAGGTTCTTAAGAAGCTATATAAACCATTAACACCTTCAAAGTGAAACAAAAACAAAGAATGATTCGGACCCAAGCTTAAGGAGGAAGATAATGGACATTAATGGACTGTTTGGACCTTCGGACAATTAGAGGACAATAAAGCCTGGATGTTGTGATTATTTTGATGGTTTGTTGTTGGAATATTGTACTTCTATCAGTTGTGAAGATATACCAATTTGAATGAACTAAAATGATGCTTAAATGAAGTCACAGTAGCCATTTGTGTGAGATATTTCATGGTTGCGAAAAAACAGAGCATCAATGTTGTGCTTTGGCTAAGGATTTGGCTGTGTTAGTGTTTATGGGTCATCTTGAATTTTTGATATATTATAGCCTCATGTCTTAGGAATCCATAGAGTCCGTAACGGACCGAATTGATCGAGTATAGAGGGAGATATAGGAGCTGAAGCGGGCGAGAGTCTACCAGTTCGCGGTTCTGCAGGAACTGCAGAACTGCTACTGCATGCCGCTGTTCCGCGCCTGGTCCGGGTCGGGTCAGGCTGGACCGGGTCGGGTCGGACCGGACCGGGTCGGGCCGGATCGGGTCGGACCCAGTAAATTTTTCCCGCGAGTCTAAAACTTATATTTTTGTACAAAATGATTAAAAACGCTTATATCTTGTTAAAGCTTTATGTGCCTAATTTATACCCGTGTCGAACTAAACGATGTTGTCCTAAGGCGTAAATTGAATTACGGGTAAGCGTAGTGGCAATCAATGTATTTTAATGATGTGATGACTGTAATGAACCTAGTTCTTTTGTGACAAATATTTATGACGATTTTAATAAACTATGTAGGATATTTTGTTGACGGACGATTAACGTCAAGTTATTAACGCACGTACAAGGCAAGTTTCCTAACTCAGACAACTCCTATTTAATTGTGCGAGGTTTCCTTACTCGATTCATTTATTGGGCAAGTTTCGAATTCATTTATCTATCGAGCAAATATTATTTATTGAGCAAGCTTATTGAGCTTCTTGACTCCGTTCAAATTACTTATCAATTTAGCAATTAATGTGCTAGTATTCATACTTCTATTCAAGTATTGCAATGAAAGCCCATTTCATGCAATGTTATATATTGTGTGATTCCAAAGATTATGAATTTTTATTCATTCAAGATATTTTTAAATGCTATCATGCATGTTGTTGAACCTTAAAGTTCTTTATTCCATAGACTGTTTAAAAAGCTATGTCAAGGCTAATTGTTTCAGCTAGACACTTATTGATTTGGTTACTAAAGCGAGGTTAAAGTCCTCCAACTATTATTATTGTTAAGTAAAATTGTCCGATCAAATTGTTTTGGTCTGGACTCCCATGTAAAGCTGAGTGGAACAACCCTCACAGCAGGGGAAATTGTATAAACGTCGGGAAACCGACACGCGCGTAAATGGAAAATGTAAGGCTTATGCATAACGCCAGGTATTTTAGGCTGATCACCTATTGTACCAGTTTTGTGGATTATCGGATGAATTTCCAGTAATTCTAGAATAGAGTTATGTGCCTTGGTGCACCCTCAGTATTGAATAGTTCCCTTCTTCGGGAAACTTTGAGATCCTTGGATACTTCAGAAATCCTTCGGTCCTTAGTGGCCACTATAACGGTGATAAAAAGAAGTTGTTTATTTCCTTGGTTCAGATAAATTTTTACTCCTGTGAACTATAAAGTTATTCATGTGATTATTCATTGCTATTATACTTGCGGGGCAAATTGTTGCTCACCCCTTGCTCTCCTTAAAAACATTTCAGTTAGTGCGGCACGTGGCGAGAGCTCAGGAAAAGATAAGGGGAAGGGAAAAGCTACGGAGTAGTTGTAAATTGTTGTTCTAGAATTACCGTTTGTATTAAGACTTATTATTGACGTCGTGTATTAAGACATATTTACCCTTTTGTATTATGTTATGTTTTGTAATAGTATTGGTTTCGAGACTTGGGACAGGTCTATTTATGTTATATCAATGTAAATATTCCTTTATTCCGCTATAAGTTATCGATTGTATCATTTTGGTATTGGATTGTGATGAACCAGGTCCGTGGCTCAGGTGACCCGGATTTGGGGGCGTCACAGTATTTATGTATTACATTGAGGGCAATGTAATATTCAAGTTTGAGGGAATATTTTTCAAGTTTGGTTTGATGGGTTGGTTGAAGACTTATTTTAATTTATTTGCTAGGATGGTTTGTTTAATTAGTGTTAATTGCATGTTAAGTAGAATTTGGGTTATTTGCTTTGATAATTAGGATTTAATTATTGCATGCTTTAGTTTTTAATTATTACATATGAGTATTTTTGCATATTGCATGTTTGATTAAGTACATTTACTTTAATTTAATAAAAAAATTAAAAAAAAGATTACAGGAAATAAGTTAGTGAATTTTGGAATAGCCGATGATAAGAAATGAATAAATTTGTTTTGGAAGTTAGCGAACTAAATTTGTTTTGGAAGTTAGCGAACTTTTGAACTTTGTGTTAAGTTTAAATATCGAGTTAGAAGTTGATTTTGCGTAGTTATGATCCCTACTTATTTTGAGCACTTATATCTCACCGAGAGTAATTGTATCTTAGGGTGATTATAGTTCGAAACCTTGGTGTTAGATATTGTCAAGAGTTAGGATTATATTTCAATTTTGATTAAAGCAGGGGTGGTGAATTGCTCAAGTTTGGTGGAATATTGGTTGAATAAAAAAAATGATATGCTTCCTAGATTTATAATATATGAGGGAGTTGTTAAGTTTGTATATAATGCGAGCATGCAATCAAATTACACAAATGAGCAGAAGCCCGATAAAATCAGATTTTAAAATTTTATACAAACCATCACCATGATCTTTCTTTATGCACAATTATCAATTAAACAAAAGAGATAGAGAATAAGAATTATACCCTCGTAGAACCGTGCTTCCTCGGGTACAAGTTCAACTCTAAATCCTTTCGCGTTCTCCTTGAAATTCACCAATTAGATTCCTTCCTTTGATCAACATTAGCCACCCAAGTGTTTGGCCTCTAGAGGTGATCCACTAAGGAATAATATCTATTCAAAAATATGGGTGTTGGCAAAACCCTATTTTCTATCTCTATAGAAATTGTAAATACTCACCTAACTATTGAAAGTGTGTCTAACTGTCTAACATTTTTCATAATAAGACTTTTCTTATTTATAGATGTAGACAACCCTCCTAAACTATTTAGGAATATAGTTTTTATTTAATTAATTAAACTCTTTTAATTAATTTGTCTCCTAATCCAATTAGGAACTTATAAGAGTACTTATATTAATTAATTCCCAAACCCTTTTAGGAATTAAATAATAATAATAGTAGTAGTAGTAATAATAATAATAATAATAATAATAATAATAAGACTCCTCTTATTAATTTATATTTAATATTTCTAAAATATTAAGCTATTTAATTTATTCTATCACCATAGATTAAATTAAATATACTTAACTTATTATTACGATTATGTCATTTACTTCTTAAATAAATATTTTCCTTTTGCGGTGTGACCCTTTAGGTTCTCCATATTAAACCGGTTGTGAATAAATAAGTTAGAACAATTCTAATCTTGTTTAAATAAATAAATTAAACTATTTAATTTATTTAAATAAATAATATTTATTCTAAAATAAGGGTAAGTCCCCTTAGCGATCAACGACTTTCCAGATAATATAGATTTCAACATTAACCACAAAAGAACCTTTCAGTGAATAGTTACCATACAATTTAATCCTTCTACCATACAATGTCCCAATCAAATATAAGAATAGAATTACTGTCAAGTCTTATTTTATTTGATTATATATATTTCGATTCTCAAATGCACAACTCTAAATAATGATAAATTAGAAATACCTTTCTAATTTCATTCTTCTTTGGTCAAAGACTTCTGAGTTGTCATTTATCGAATCACATAGGACATTCTCTCCTTTTACTAAAAGTGGTAGATTTTTGTTAACCATTCACCTATTTCCATATACAACTTATTACACCCAATCATACCCTTTGATATACCCTAAAGGTCTTAAGGGACATGTCAAAGTATAACTCATCATACACAAGATACTATGATGATCTCAAGTCTAAGGATCACTTGTACTACTATCACTTAAAGAATTACTATTGACGACAAGTAAAACTCCATTAGGTATTCCTTTGGTGAGCCACGTTCAGTGAACTTATTCTCTAATAAGCACTTACATACTTACTTTAGTGTCTCCACATAAATGATTATGAGATCAATCATCCTCTTCCTAATAGCAAGCAAAGTATGTACTAATCTATCCGGATTCACTAATCCCCTTTTAGTAATCCAACGATTAGGAACAATTTTAGTTTTAAGCTTTCTTAAATTTAGATCGCATTGGCATGATCATCATCATGATTCTAAAAGCATTGCTCAAAACTATGGGTTTATCACACTTAATATAACAACATCATGTAGATAATGAAAATGCCTTTAATAAATTAATTCTTTTATTAATAACCGAATAAGATTACAAAGTATATGCTACATCATATCAAATATGATTAGCTTGTGTACATACTACTTTCAATCTCCCACTTACACGAAAGTCAATCGACATGGTATCTAATACCCTTCTTCTCAAAGTGACGATCATCTTGTTGTTGTACAAAGCTTTATTAAATGGATATGCAATGTTGTTCTTGAGAGTCCACTATCTCTATAATGACTTCTCCTCTTTCAATGATTTCTCTAACCAAATGAAAGTGCCGCAACATATGTTTGAATCCAAGATGAGACTTATGAACTATTCCTAATTTTGTAATGAACTTTTCATCCAAACAATCAACTTGTAGCTTCATTTACTGATTGTAGCACTAGTATGTTATTCCTTATCAGTAGTATATCAACATATAATCTTAGGAATGTCACAATACTCCCACTGACCCTTTTGTACACACTTGGTTCATTCTCGTTTTTGATAAAATCAAATTCTTTTGATTGTCTCATCAAAACGAATGTTCCATCTTTGAGAAGCTTGCTTCAATCCATAAATGGATTATTGTAGGTCATATACATAATTTGCTTCAACTATTAAAACAAATCCATCTGGCTGTATCTTACATACATTCTCCTCTAATATATTTATTGAAGAAGGGCATCTCCACGTCCATTTGTCAGATTTAGTAATAATAAACTACAATCGCAAGTAAAATCCAAATGGACTTGAGCATTGATACCGGTGAGAAGATTTCATGATGAACAACTCCTTGCCATTATTTGAAATTATCACCATTCTGGCCTTACAGGTCTCCACCTTGCCATCTGCTTTAGTCTTTCTTTTAAAGACCCATTTACACTCTATAGGCACTATGCCTTTCGGTGGAGTAACCAAAGTCTATACTTGGTTCTCATACATGGAGTCCATTTCGGATTTCATGACCATCTGTCATTTCTCTGACTGTCTACTACTCATAGTCTCATC
This sequence comes from Aralia elata, assembly GCA_034770075.1. Taxonomy (NCBI): domain Eukaryota; kingdom Viridiplantae; phylum Streptophyta; class Magnoliopsida; order Apiales; family Araliaceae; genus Aralia; species Aralia elata. The sequence goes on along the minus strand of JAVJAP010000094.1, from coordinate 1,224,462 downwards.
GTATATAACTGGATCATCATTCTCTATGATGCGTACCTCATCATCATCCTCTATGATAAATTCATACCTCCAAGGTATCTTCGGTACTCTTCAAATTTATAATTCGGTTGTGGTACCATAGGTTTATCTACAGGTTCCTCGATTTGACTTAAAGTGCTTTGTGGTTCTTAAACTCCTTCAAGATCTATTACCCTTTCACTAGCTCCTTCAATGATAAACACCTTTATCTAAGAAGGCAGCGTGTTTCGCAACAAACACCTTTTGCTTAGTAGGATTATAGAACTCTTATCCTAAACTTACTTTAGGAAATTATTCGTTTGAAACTTTTTTCACATAAGCTGGACAACCCCTTATCTTAACATACTTAAGACTAGGTATCCTCCTTATCCATAACTCATATGGAGTCTTGGGACTGGATTTTGAGGTTACCTTATTTTGTAGATATGCAGCCGTTTCTAAGGCATAACCCTAGATAGATACTGAAATGTGGGTAAAAATCATCATGGACTGCACCATGTTCAACAAGGTATAATTTCTCCTTTTAGATACATCAATAATTTATTATGTATCAGGATGTGTCCATTATGAGAAAATACCATTTTGAGATGATCTAGAAACTCATTGCACAAGTATTCCTTCCTCGATCTGATCAAAGAATCTTAATACTTTGTCAATTTGTTTCACTTCTGAATTCTTTGAACCTTTCAAATGATTCAGACTTGTATTTTATCAAATACACATATTCAACTCTTTAAATGATCATCTCCTTTTCTTTTACTAGTTTGTTCAATTTGCAAAATTATTTTTATGTAAGTTAAGTATACAAATTCCATCAAGTAATCTTCCAGTTTCAAACAAAACATTATTATTATTATTATTATAAATAGAGCAACAATTGTTCTTAAATATAATACCAGAACTTTTCTTGTCCAACAATGGAAAGAAATAATGTTTCTAATGAGAACTGGAACATAATAACAACTTATTAACTTAATAGACTTGCCCATAGGCAACGCTAAACTATAAGTTCCTACGACTAATGCAGTAACCTTTGCTCCATTTTTCACATGCATGATTACTTCCCTTTTGTTTAGCTTTCTACTTCTGCTTAGTCTCTGCATCAAATTGCATATGTGAAAACTACAACTAGTATCCAATACCCAAGTAGAACCTTGACTTACAGAAAGATTTATTTCAATCATGAACAAACCTATATCTGTAACCAAAGCTTCACTAAGCTTCTTCTGGTTAGCCTCTGCAAGATGCTCCTTACAGTTTCCTTTCTAGTGTCCAGACTTATTGCAGTGAAAGCAAACTCCTTTGTTATCTGCATCAGTTTTGTTCTTTGTGTCCTTAGTTATTTCCTTTCCTTTTGCCTTCTTTGAATCTTCTTCTTTTCAGAAGATCCTTTAGCCCGCTTCCTTTTCTTGGAAGAATCATCTACAGGTAAGACTTGGTCTTTCTTGGTTGGAAAGTGAATCTTTGCAGTTTTCAACATGTTAAACAACTCAGGCAAGTTAACATCTAGCTTGTTCATGTGAAAATTCACAACAAATTATGAGAAAGAGTCCAAAAGTGATTGCAAGATCAAATCTTGCATCAACTCTCCATCCATGACAAAACCCTATTGTCCTAATTGTTCAATCAAATTGATTATTTTTTAGAACATTTGTCTATACTGTAGTGCCATCGGTCATTTTAGATAGGAAGAACTCCTTAGATATCTGATATCTAATAGTCCTACTTTCTTCACCATTCAACTCCTTGAAGGTGCAGGAGTATAGTAGGAGCATCCATAATTTCATGCTGACGTTGAAGCTCGTTACTCATAGATGCGAGCATGATGCATTGAGCCAATTGTGCATCATCTTGTCACTTTCTAAAAGTAACAATCTCTTCCTCAGAGGCATTGTCTGCCACCATTGCAGGGATAGGCATATTAAAGACATAATATAGTTTTTCAGCCTGGAGAACTATTCTCATATTCCTTAACCAGTCTGTGTAATTCAATCCGATTAATTAGCATCTAATATGCTACGCAGTGATAGTGAATTAGACATTGTAAAATTCTATAAATGAATTTGTACTTTAACAACATTTTAGCATACATTCATTTTATTAATTACCAAAATAAATTAGGTCTTTATTTAAATTGGTATATCCCACTATTTTTATCAAACTATATTACCCTCTTTTTATAGTTCGGCAAATCTAATTAAAGATTTGCTAGTGAGAATAAGGATCTCATTTCAAATGTATATAGCCTTGTGTGACACAACAAACTATATATAAATAAATAGGTAGACAATTATTGTCAATTACATCACCATGTAACCCCTTGTATTTTGCCTCTTACATTATTTTGATTAAGTGTGACACATCTGAATCAAAATTATCCAAGTTAAGTCCAATCTAGCACTTCCATATATGTGAAGAGAAAAATATCGTCCTTGTGATGACACAACAAAACAGTAATGTTCAATTCCTTAATAAGCATCAAATGTGATAAGGCATCAGCTTAAATATTTAATACTTATCTTGTGGTGATATAACAAACTCATATTAAATATTCAATACTCTATCGTTTTACCATACTAGAAGACGACGTTCGATATTCTAAATATCTTTGAACGTTATAACTTAATATAATTTCTTTGAGGGTTTGTTATTATATGTCTCATCTTGTTTAGCGCGTATGCACATATATATATATAAAATATGCGTCATATTATTTAACATGTGAAGCATATTGTATAATATTATATATATATATATATATATATATATATATATATATATATATAGTAATCATGCACATATAGAATACTATATTCTACCTAGATTGATTATGGACTTTTATTCTAGTTTGGTTCACTAGAGCCACCAAGTGAACCAAAAGGTCAAACCTAGGGGTGCAAGAACTGAATTTAAATATAAATATTATATTTAAATCTCGGGCTCCATTACAAACGGGTCTTCAAGCGCTCCTTGTTCCTTTGTTTCCAATTCTTCAAAATAATTCTAACTAATCCTATTACATAAACTATTTACAATAAATAGAAACCTTGATCAGTAGTCAAGGGAAGTACGTAGGAGGGAGATAAAATTTACATTAAGAAAAATTAAAGAAAACGAGGAACGCAGATCCCATTTATAAAACGCATTCATTCAAGTATCCTTATATAATAAAATCCAATCATCCATTGGTTAATAGTCCATAATCAATCTCATTTATTATCATACATATTACCATATGCATCAATAAATAATATTCATCACATGAATAATAAAACCATTCCATATATGCATTGATATCATTTAATGGGCAATTATAGTTAGTAAGAAATCCAATACCAAATCAAATTAGTTTGTATGAAATTCAATTTCAACTCCAATTTGTTTAGTGAAAAATTTAATTTCAACTCCAATTAGTTAGCCTGAAATCTAATTCCAACTCTAATTGATTGTCATGAAATCCAATTCTGAATCAAAATAAACTCATTTATTCTAATCCAATTTTAAATCAAAATAAACTCCTTTATTTTAGTTTAACATGGAATCCAATTTCAATTAAAATAAACATCTTTATTCTAATCCAAATCCAAATCAAAATAAATTCCTTTATTTTTAATTTAGAATTACTGAAAAACATGGAATCCAATTTCAATTAAAATAAACCTTTTATCTTAATTTTAAATTAATGAAAATAAAAAAATAAAATTTTTAATATTCTGGGAGACGGCGTTGCGGCGACACAAATGTACTAAGATTCGGCGTTGCGGCGCCTGAATAAATTTTTTTAAAAAATTACGCTGCGGCGCTGAGATTATACTGTAATCCGGCGCTGCGGCGCTAGTCCCCAGAATCAGTTTTTCAATTTTTTCAAATTCGCGAATTTCAAATTTTTCACCCAAAAACAAGATTTTATACCAATAATTATGCCCAATAAATTGTTCTAAACACATACCCATGCATATACGAAATCAAAACAATTAATAATTAGCATAAAGTTTGGCTCTTGATACCACTATTAGGTTTGTATATAATGCGAGCATGTAATCAAATTACACAAATGAGCGGAAGCGCGATAAAATCAGATTTTAAAATTTTATACTATAACGACCGTGAATTTTGGATAGCCTTATAATTCGTATGAATATTGATGTATATTATTTAAATGAATTTTATGAGTAATATTTTTATGTGAATAAATAAATATGTATATGTGTTATATATATATACATATATTTATTTTTATATGATGAGATGTATATTTATAGTTGGTTTAAACTAGTTTAATTGTTTGAACTTACTAAAGAAGCTAACGCTTCAAATTAAGTGGTTAAAACTCAAATTTGAGTTCGGATTAGAATTTGGAGAAACGGACTGCGGATTTAAATCCAGAACGTCCAAATTAGTCAAAATAGACCCTAAACACATTTTGTGTCGAGGTTGACTTTTTGGTCAAAAAGGACTTTTTCGGTAAAAAAAATCAAACACGAATTTCGGAGATGAATTTGACAAAACGGATATTTCCATGACGATGAGAACGTCGATTTTAGTAGGAATCGACTGTCTTCACGAAAAAGTTAATTTTCGGATGTCAAAATGGTAAAATGGGTCATTAAATGGATAAATGAGTATTAATTGGGAGTAATCAGCCAAAGTGGAACCCATTGGACAGCTGATCACTATTTTTAAATTGGAGAAATCAGCAACTAAGGAAATGAAGAGGAAGCCCAACGGTTGGAGAGAAAAGAAAAGGAAAATAAAAAGAAAATGGAGAAAACTCTCCAAATTCCAAATCCTTTCATCTTCTTCTTACCAAACCATCTAATGAAGAATACGAAGAGTTGGGAGAAGAGGACGAAACTAGCTAACAACTTCTATATATACCCCCTTCATAAACATTTGCCAAAATTTTGCAAAGCTATACTACCCAAATGAAAATTGAGAAGAGAAATTAGAGGAAGAGAGAAACCATTCAAGAGGGAGAAACAAGTATGTGGAGTAAAGAAGCTTGTATAAGTTTTTGGGAGAAGCAAGGGAGAAGAGGAGAGGAAGTCTCTAATTTTAACTAAATTATTTAGCAACCAAGAAGGAGAATCCAAGAGGTAATCATCATACTCTAACTCATTCCTCCTTAGTTTCAAGCTTTCTTTGTTTCTTAAGCTTCTATCTCGCTGGGTTGGATCTGTTGTTGTTATGATTGTTATTTTTTGGTTGTGAACGATTAATGATGATATTCAAAGGTTATTTAAACCATTAATAACTCAAAAGTGGAACAAAAATGAAAGAAATCTGAACCCATGCGTAAGGAGGAAGAAACGGACGAAAATGGACAACTATGGACAATGGATTGATTTAGAGGATATTAAGGGTTAGTAATCATGTCTGATAATTTTGTTGGTTATTATGATGTTATACTTCCATGGTTTATGAGAATATCTCAGTTAGAATGGAGTAAAAAAGTGTTAAAACGAATTTGTAGTAAGAGTTTTGGTAAAACATGTTAGAAAATGAAGAATGGATTGAATAGTGACTGATGAATCAATTTTTGGTATTAATATGTTGCTTGAAAAATTGTGAGCTTCTGGAGTAGTATAGTATACTGAGTTATGAAGCCATAGGCTTTGGAACGAATGCATTCCGACCTTAGATGAGGGAGTTTTGGTGATTGGAAGGAAATGTGTCAAAATTGTCCAATCTGAAAAACCAGATTCAGACCAGCCCATTTTATGAATTTTCTGGACTTGAGTGTTAAGAATTTGAAAATGGTTAAAGCATAAAAGTTGTAGCCCCGGAAGTAGCTTCGCGTGGGCGTAAGAATCGCTTAAAAAGGTTTTAAAACGAATTAGTTATGACTGTTTTAGCGGAAGAGGGTAAAGCTGGCCAGATTTTTGTAGCAATCTGACCTTGGTTGCAAAAAATAAAAACCTATTTTGATTGAAGAATGGCTCGAAACCAGGGCCTAGATGAGATTAAAGTAGACTGTATAAGCTTTAATTTGACATAAGAATGAATGAAAATGAACGATGTTTTGTTAAAGAAAAACTGCGAAAATGAGTTTTTATAACTCAGATTGAAATGAATTTTGAGCAATGTTATATTTTGAAGTAAAATATCATAAGGGGGCGATAAGTGGGTCGCGTCATTTTCAAACGCCGCAACGCCTAAAGACATTTTTGAAGATTAATTGATCGCACTATTTTAATTATAAAATGCGAGCAACATAAGATGAGTAGTAAAATAACTTAAACGAAGTTATGGAAGTCTATATGTGACTAATTGTTATGTGAATATGTACTTACATGTGTAGGATAATTGAAGAGCATATTCTATAATTCTGTAGCAAACACTCGAGGCAAGTTCTAACTTACTCAACTTTTATATTTTAGTAAGTTCCCTAATTCCATGAATGCAAGTCCCCTTACCTTACTCAAGATTGTATTTGCGCAAGTTCCTTAATTCAATTTATTTATTGAGTAAGTTTCCTAAACCTACTCAACCTTTATATTTGAGCAAATATTATATCTTGTTGCAAGTTTCCTAACTCAAACTCGAGTTATTATTTTTCAATCATGTTAATGGACTAATTATTGTCAATTACTCCACATCAAAGGTAATTATTGATATTCGCACTTTGTGCATTTGAATTCATGATCTATTATTAGACTGTGAAATGTTTAAGTTCTTCATTCATGAACTGTTTAAGAAATAGTCTACGCCATTTGTTTCGGCTAGACATATGCAGGTTAATATTTTTGGAAGCTATCCAAACCAGTAGTTGGTACGGATTCCCGGATTGAGAGAGCAACCCTTATTAGATGACTATAATGTGTCAGTTATTCGGTGCAGTCAGAACTTAATGTTATGCATATACATGGGGTACGAGAGGCTGATCCCCTCAAGAACTACTACGGGGCCAGGTTTTAAAAGAGTTAGTTGAATGATTGACTCTTTGGCCAAATGTTCATGGTCTATTGGACCACTCAGCAGTAAATAATCAATATTCATTTCTTCATTTGAACGTTGGTTATATTATTCAGTTATTTCATCAATGTTCTTAAATTGTTGATATATGCGATTATTATTCTTATTCATTCATGATATATCTCCATTATTCATTTTAAACTTGCTGAGCAAAGTAGTTGCTCACCCTTGCTATATCATGAACCTATTGCAGTTAAGCTAGAAAGTTTCAAAACGGACAAAGGCAAAGGAAAGCTTAAGGAATAGTTATATGTACTATCCAGCTATATAATCGTGGAATCGTTTTGTATTATTAAGTATTTCATGATGTATTTATTTAAGGTTATAGACCTTGGGATCGTAGTAAACCTTTTGTAATGAACAATATATGTTTATTTATTCTGCATTAGTTGTCATATATTGTTTAGAGGTGTTTGGATGTACTTTATCGTGAGCACCAAATTCGAGGTATTGGTACCTGAATTTGTGGGTGTCACAGGTTGGTATCAGAGATGTAGGTTATAAACTTTAGAAATGCGAAACCTAGGTTATAACCTTAGAAGAAACTCATATAGAGTACGCTAGGAAATTGATCGAGGAGATTCATTTGATTGTCATGTCTGGAGGTGGATTGTGGAAATCCATCGAGCCGAGTTGTACATAATAAAATATCATTTTATTTTATCAATGAATATATTTTATTGTGACACTGACATCTTACTGTCTATTTATTTCTGTCTGTGGCTGTAGGATGTCTGAGATGGGAGAGTCCAGTCATGCTGGAGAGGTAGAGTTCACAGATATTCATGTGGACACAGAGTGTTTAGTAGAGGTACAGCCGAGTGAGCCAGAGATGATGGACACTAGGGATGAGTCTGAGGCCGAGTATGGTTTTGAGGAGGAGCCGGTTATCGGAGGAGTGCTGAGGCAGTTAAGTGATGAGGGGGAGGATGAGGATCTCGAGGAGGATCCAGTGACGGAGGATGATGAGCCACCTGAGTATGCAGATGGCATGGGCACTACTGCTAGTGACATTATCGAAGAGCTGGCAAATAAGAATGAAGAGCTTGAGAATCGAGGAGCCCACTTAGAGGATCAGAACCAGGATCGAGAGGAGTAGTACAAGTCATTAGCATATCAGACTTTGGGGGAAAAGGCGGAGTTGACCCAGAGGCTGCAGGAAAAGGACCAGAGGATTGCCGAGCTAGAGGCAGAGGTTCACGGTCACTGTGAGGTTTCTGTTCAGCTTAGCGTGATGGTTTATGACCTCTTAGGGAGGAATGTAGTGTTGGTAGGACAGACGGAGCGGGTAGAGGATCAGCTAGAGACTACTCGTTTGGAGAGAGATGAGGCTATAGAGCAGTTGGCAGCCCTGACTACAGAATTTGATCTGGAGGTTACGAACAGAATCCGCATAGAGGGGGCAGCCAGGATTGATTCCCTCAGTTTAGGCTTGACCACTTCTATTGGCAAGCTGAGGGACAGGGTGAGGAGGTACCCCAGGGAGGAGGGGAGTAGTAGGCACGTGATTAGGCGCCGAGTGGTCGACAGGCTGGCTCGACGGGAGCTCAGAGTTGCAGTCAGCCGCAGCAGGCGGTGATGTGTTATTTTTTTAGCATTATGGTTGCAGTAGGTCCCACTTTTGTTATAATAGGGGCATACTTGTGTTGTAAATCCCTATGCTTGTAGCATGTATAGGATAGTAGTTGAACCCCAATTTTTATTTCTGATAGAGGGGTGGAAGGTTATTATTCCCCACTTTTGTTCTTTAGGGGGATAGTTAGTGGTTGGCAGGTCATGCCATTGAGCGTTTATAGAAGTATGCCACATGATAAGTCAGGTTATATTAAAACAGTGGTATATAAAAATAAATGCAGTTGTTTTATTTGAATCAAATGTGTTGATAGATGCTTTTACTCGTAATTGTTGACTTAAATGACTTATTACATAAAGCATAAATCTATAAGTAAAAGCTAGTGGTTTTCTTTTATCAGATTATGCCTCCAAAAGGACGACCACGTAACCAACGGGTTGAGGAGTTAGAAAGCGAAGTACGGGATCAACCCAACCCAATAAGAGCGTTTGCTGAGTTGCTGGTAGAAGCCATGCAAAATAAACCCCCACCTATTGTAGAACAGCCAGAGCGGCAGCCCGCACAGCATTTGGCTAGTTTCAAGGATTTTAAGCTAGTAGGACCTCCCGAGTTCAGGGGAACACTAGACCCGCTTGAAGCCCAAACCTGGATCAAAGAAATAAAAAAAGTGTTTGAGGTTACAAGGGTGGCCGAAAAACAGAAGACAGGGTTCGCCACCTTTATAATACAAGGTGAAGTGAACTATTGGTGGAAGGCCAGCAAAGGCCGTGTTGGAGATGGTGTGATACCATGGGAGCGTTTCAAGGAGGTGTTCTTCGAGAACTATTTCCCGGAGAGTATGCAGCAGAACATGGAGGTGAAGTTTCTGGAGCTCAAGCAGGGGAGCAGGTCAGTCACGGAGTACGCGGCTAAATTTAATGAGTTAGCTCGATTTGCACCTCACCAGGTAGACACTGAAGCCAGAAAGGCAAGGAGATTTGAATTAGGCCTAAAACCGTAGGTGTTCAGTAGGGTGGCAGTTCTAAGGATTGACACATTTTCCACGCTGTTGGAAAGGGCAATCATCGCCGAAGGAGGCAACGAGGCTCTGGCTAAGTTTAATCAAGACCAAAAGAAGGGTCACGAAGGAAGCAAAGGAGGAAGCAGCGGGGGAAGTAACCCGAATAAAAGGAAATGGAGCGATAACAAATCTTTCAGAGGCAACAAGACCGGAGGAGAGGTTAAGAAGGGTCATAAGTGCAATAATTATGGAAGAAATCACTCGGGGGAGTGTCTGAAGGGCAAAGGGATTTGCTACAACTATGGGCAACAGGGGCACTTTGCTCCTCAGTGCCCAAAGGGAAAGAAAGGATGATGTTTCTCATGTGGAGCATCAGATCATCAAATTAAGGATTGCCCAAAAAGGAAGAGGGATGCAGCAAGTGGCAATAGGAACAACAATAATAATAACAACAACAACAACAACAACAGGCTGAGCATTGGAGGGCCAGCTAGCCAAGCCAACAGACCAACGGCACGCACTTTCAACATGACAGTGCAGGATGCGGTGGAGTCGAAGGACGTGGTGTCAGGTATTATTTCGATCAATAATATCAGTGTATATGTATTGTTTGATTCGGGTGCAACCTGTTCTTTTGTTTTGAAAGATTTTGCCAAACGGTTAGGCTTACCTCGTGAAAAACTAGAGAACCCCATAAATGTAGAAGTAGCCAACAAAGAAATTATCCCCGTAGATTACATTTATAGGAATTGTTGGGCCGGTTTGAGCAGGTTTAAGCTTGACGTGAATTTGATACCGATTCGGTTGGGAGAGTTCGATGTAATTCTTATGATGGATTGGTTATCCAATCACGAAGATGTAATTGATTGTAAGAAGAAGTGCGTACACCTGAAGACTCCGAGTAAGTCGATGGTTTTATTCTACGGTAGTAAATCGCCGAGACAATCTTGTTGTTTGACGATGATGCAAGCAAAGAGATTGCTAAGGAAAGGTTGCATAGGTTATCTAGCTCATGTGATTGATACTCGAAGAGTAGAGGGTGAGTTGGGTCAGATACCGGTTGTAAGAGAATTCACCGATGTTTTCCCAAAAGATTTATCGGGTTTTCCGCCAGATAGAGAAGTGGAATTTGTGATCGACTTGGTGCCGGAAACCGCACCTATCTCAAAGGCACCGTACAAGATGGCACCGATAGAGATGAAAGAATTGATGGTTTAACTGCAGGAGCTGCTAGACAAAGGGTATATTCGTCTGAGTGTATCTCCGTGGGGAGTGCCAGTTCTGTTCGTGAAGAAGAAGGATGGATCGTTAAGGCTCTGTATCGACTACGGGAATTGAACAATGTTACCATTAAGAACAAGTATCCGCTGCCCAGAATTGATGATTTGTTTGATCAATTGAAGGGAGCAAAATACTTTTCGAAGATTGACTTGAGGACGGGATATCACCAACTGAAGGTGAGGTAGGAGGATATTCCAAAGACAGCATTCAGAACTCGATATGGACACTTTGAGTTTTTGGTGATGTCGTTTGGGCTAACGAACGTGCAAGCAGCATTTATGGACATGATGAATAGAGTGTTCAAGCAATACCTAGATAAATTTGTTGTCGTTTTCATAGATGACATTTTAGTCTACTCAGAAACGGAGGAAGAACACATCGAGTATTTGAGGATAGCCCTGGAAATGCTGAGAAGGGAGAAGCTATATGCAAAATTTTCCAAGTGTGAATTTTGGCTACAAAGGGTGCAGTTCTTGGGGCACGTGATTAACAAGGATGGTGTATCAGTGGATCCTGCGAAGGTAGAAGCGGTAATAAACTGGGAGCAGCCAAAGATACCGACAGAAGTCCGAAGTTTCTTGGGTTTAGCGGGTTACTATCGGAGGTTTATTCAGAACTTTTCAAAGATAGCAACACCATTGACAAATTTGACAAGGAAGACTATAAAGTTTGTATGGACAGATAAGTGCGAAGAGAGTTTCTTGGAGTTGAAGAGGAAACTTAGTGAAGCACCTATATTATCACTACTAGATAATACAGGGGGATTTGTCGTGTATAGTGATGTGTCACACAAGGGCCTTGAGTGCGTATTGATGCAGCATGGGAAGGTCATTGCGTACGCATCACGACAATTGATGGATTATGAGAAGGGATATTCGACTCATGACCTGGAACTAGTGGCAATGTTGTTTGCTCTGAAGATTTGGAGGCACTATCTGTATGGAGAGAAGTGTGAAATATACACAAACTATAAAAGTCTAAAGTATATCTTCACTTAGAAGGAGCTAAATATGAGGCAGCGGCGATGGTTAGAGTTAATCAAGAACTTGATTGTGAAATCCTGTACCATCCCGGTAAAGCCAATGTAGTAGCTGATACTCTAAGTAGGAAGGGCAGAGAAAAGTTGATGATGCTGACAGCTCAAGAGGAACTGATAAAAGAAATGGAAAGACTGGGGTTAGAAATAAAGTATCTGAAAGATGCAGATGAGAAACTATTCGCAGTGGAGGCGAGTCCACCTTTATTAGACAAGATAAAGGAGGCTCAAGAAAAGGATGATGAATGTGTTGCCAGGAATTGAAGTACAAGACTGATAGCACGGGATTGCTAAGGTTTGAAGGGAGGATCTGGATACCGATGGTTCCGGAGTTAAGAAAGAGATTCTGCAAGAAGCTCATTCTACAAGGTATTCGATATACCCTGGTAGTACCAAGATGTATCAGGATTTACGCCAGCACTTCTGGTGGCCAAACATGAAGAGGGAGGTCGCGAAATATGTGGGACGATGTTTAACATACCAGAGGGTAAAAGCATAACCTTAGAAACCGGGTGGGCTGCTATAACCGCTGGAGATTCTGGAATGGAAGTGGGAGCATATCACGATGGATTTTGTGACGGGGCTTCCACCAACTCAGAAGGGTTACGACGAGATCTAGGTGATCGTGGATCGTTTAACTAAATCTGCACATTTTTTACCGATCAAGATAAGGTACAATCTGGAGCAGTTAGGAAAGTTATATGTTAAAGAGATCGTGTCGTGACATGGGGTGCCGGTATCTATTGTATCTGACAGAGATCCGCGTTTCACGTTGAATTTCTGGAGGAGCTTACAAGAAAGGTTGGGAACTCAGTTGAGGTTGAGTACGGCGTATCATCCTCAAACGGATGGGCAAAGCAAACGAACGATTTAGACGCTTGAAAACATGCTTAGAGCATGTGTGATGGATTTGAAAGGCAGCTGGGATGATCACCTACCATTGGTTGAGTTTGCCTATAATAACAGTTATCATGCAAGTATTGGCATGCCGCCATACGAAGCATTATATGGAAGGAAGTGCTGAACACCTTTGTGTTGGGAAGAAGTCGGTGAATGAAGACTGTTGGGACCTGAATTGGTGCAACAGGTCATGGATGTCATCAAAGTAATAAGAGCTCGATTAGTAGCAGCTCAGGACCACCAGAAAAAATATGCCGATTTGCATCGTCAGAAGCGAGATTTTGAAGTTGGCAGTTTTGTGTTTTTGAAGGTATCTCCTTGAAAAGGAAAGATCAGATTTGGGAAGAAGGGGAAATTGAGTCCCAGGTTTGTAGGACCTTTTGAAGTTTTAAAGAGGGTAGGTGAAGTCGCGTACGGGGTAGCTCTACCTCCTGAACTTGAGCATATTCACAATGTGTTTCACGTTTCTGTGTTACGACCATATAAACCCAACTACAAGCATGTGATATCCTATGAACCGATTCAAGTTAAGCGAGACTTGTCATATGAAGAGATTCCTGTCCAAATATTAGATTGGAAGGAGCAGACGTTAAGAAATAGGGTCATCCATTCGGTCAAAGTCCTTTGAAGGAACCACACGGCTGAAGAAGCTACATGGGAACTAGAAGAGAATATGAGGAAGAATTATCCGCATCTTTTTGAGTGAATCCATGTTAAGTTTTCCGTACCTAGGTTGTAATTCTGGGGACAAAATTCTTATAAGGGGGGGAGGATGTAACGACCGTGAATTCTGGATAGCCTTGTAATTCGAGCTTATGAATATTGATGTATATTATTTAAATGAATTTTATGAGTAATATTTTTATGTGAATAAATAAATATGTATATGTGTTATATATATACATATATTTATTTTTATATGATGAGATGTATATTTATAGTTGGTTTAAACTAGTTTAATTGCTTGAACTTACTAAAGAAGCTAACGCTTCAAATTAAGTGGTTAAAACTCGAATTTGAGTTCGGATTAGAATTTGGAGAAACGGACTGCGGATTTAAATCTAGAACGTCCAAATTAGTCAGAATAGACCCTAAACACATTTTGTGTCGGGGTTGACTTTTTGGTCAAAAGTCAACCGGTTGACCTTTTTGGTAAAAAGTTAAACACAAATTTCAGAGATGAATTTGACGAAACGAATATTTCCATAAAGATGAGAACGTCGATTTTAGTAGGAATCGACTGTCTTCACAAAAAAGTTGATTTTCGGATATCAAAATGGTAAAATGGGCCATTAAATAGATAAATGAGTATTAATTGGGAGTAATCAGCCAAAGTGAGACCCATTGGACAGTTGATCACTATTTCTAAATTGGAGAAATCAGCAACTAAGGAAATGAAGAGGAAGCCCAACAATTGGAGAGAAAAGAAAAGGAAAATAAAAAGAAAATGGAGAAAACTCTCTAAATTCCAAATCCTTTCATCTTCTTCTTACCAAACCATCTAATGAAGAATACGAAGAGTTGGGGGAAGAGGAAGAGACAAGCTAACAACTTCTATATATACCCCCTTCAACAACATTTGCCAAAATTTTGCAAAGCTATACTACCCAAATGAAAATTGAGAAGAGAAATTAGAGAAAGAGAGAAACCATTTTAGAGGGAGAAGCAAGTAGGTGGAGTAAAGAAGCTTGTATAAGTGTTTGGGAAAAGCAAGGGAGAAGAGCAGAGGAAGCCTCAAATTCTAACTAAATCATTTACCAACCAAGAAGGAGAATCCAAGATGTAATCATCATATTCTAACTCATTCCTCCTTAGTTTCAAGCATTCTTTGTTTCTGAAGCTTCTATCTCGCTGGGTTGGATTTGTTGTTGTTATGATTGTTATTTTTTGGTAATAAATGATTAATGATGATATTCAAAGGTTATTTAAACCATTAATAACTCAAGAGAGGAACAAGAATGAAAGAAATCTGAACCCATGCGTAAGGAGGAAGAAACAGACGAAAATGGACAACTATGGACAATGGACTGATTTAGAGGACATTAAGGGTTAGTAATCATGTTTGATAATTTTGTTGGTTATTATAATGTTATACTTCCATGGGTTATTAGAATATCCCAGTTGGAATGGAGTAAAAAGGTGTTAAAACGAATTTGTAGTAAGAGTTTTGGTAAAACATGTTAGAAAATGAATAATGGATTGAATAGTGATCGATGAGTCAATTTCTGGTATTAATGTGTTACTTGAAAAATTGTGAGCTTCTGGAGTAGTATAGTACATGGAGTTATGAAGCCATAGGCTTTTGAACGAACGCATTCCGACCTTAGATGAGGGAATTTTGGTGATTGGAAGGAAATGTGTCAAAATTTTCCAATCTGAAAAACCTGATTCGGACCAGCTCATTGTATGAATTTTTGGACTTGTGTGTTCAGAATTTGAAAATGGTTACAGCATAAAATTTGTAGCCCGGGAAGTTAGCTTTGTGACGAACGAGAATTTTGTAATTAATTTAAACATTTTTTTAATTAAATAAATATTTTTCGATGATTTGATTGTTGAATTAATTGATTAATTGATGAATGTGTGGTAGATTAATTTAATTATATGTGTTACATTAATTAAATTGATGTGGAGAATTTTTATATTCAAAGTATGTGTTTACTTGAGTTTATTTGATTAAATGCATTATTTAAA
Source organism: Aralia elata (assembly GCA_034770075.1). Lineage (NCBI taxonomy): Eukaryota > Viridiplantae > Streptophyta > Magnoliopsida > Apiales > Araliaceae > Aralia > Aralia elata. The sequence continues at coordinate 1,208,985 of JAVJAP010000094.1, read as the reverse complement.
TAAGCATAATGTAATTTCTAATTAATTTAATAATTAATTAGAGATCTAATAATTTGTTATTATTAATAAGGAGAATTTTATTTATTTGATTATGTGATTTAATGTAGAATTATTTTATTTTATTTAATTGATTTAAATGAGATAATTTAATTGATTAATTATGTGACATTAAACTATATTATAAGCAAGTTATTAAAATAAACTAGAAAGGAGGAATAAGGTGTTAAACAAACGAAGCCTTAGTGGGGGTTGGAGTCAGTTAACCCATGATGGGATTAACTGACACCCACTCATCAGATTAAATTCACGTATTCCTATTATCATTATTTCCTAAGTCTAATCAGAGAAATACAGAGAGAAAAAGAGAGAGATTGGAGAGAATTAGAGAAGGGAAGAAGAAATTGATTCAATTGCTTGCATAGTTTAAAGCATCTAATCAAGGTAATCCTTCTACTTTAAATTTTAATTTAGGTCTTTGAGTTTTCTCCATGAATGTTGAATTTAGTTCTCTATAAACTAATTTTATGGCCAAATTATTAAGAATTTGATGTTAGATGTTTATAAGCATGCACAATCGTGTTTAATATAATTTCTATGTGATTTAGAGTAAGCAAATTCATGGAATGATGTTTTTATTAAAGTTCTAAAATTTACAGAAGAACATTGTTTAAATATGACTTATATGTATGAAAATTTTTGCTTAAATTGCTTGTTAATTGGTTAAATTGATAATTAATTATGTTTATGCATGTAAAAACAAAGAAAACAAGAGTTAAACGGATTGATTTGGTTAAGAAACGAGTTCACAATGATTGATTACGCTATATGTGTTAAGATACGAAAATAATGCATGAACAGTGAATTTTGGCCTTTAAAGTTTAGATTGTTTATGTTGTAAAAATCGCTATATACATGTTAGGTTTTAGTTTTACAATATGTATGATGTCTAGGTATGCATAATTTGCCTATTGGGTGAATTAATTGGGAGAAATTGGTCTGTCTTTCGCTGTTCGCGAAGAACAGAGAAGCTGAGTCTGATGTCCAGTGCGGTCGCGCTGGACAACAGCTTAATTTGGGCGCAGCCGCGCAGGTTCCTAGTGTAAAAGTGGCGCGGCCGCGCCGGTCAGCAGAATGACCCAGAAAATTTTATTTAAATGTTCAAGCTCAGAGAATGTAATTGTAACCTAATCTAATGAATATGAAAATGTAATAATCATACATTTTGATGTTAAAAGATGTTTTTATGAGATTAAGGAGTAAGTTGATTGCGTTTTAAACTCGTTATTTATAAGGTTTACTAATGTGCTTAAGAGTTGATGTTGTAAATGTCATTAATATAATCAGACTTAGAGTTAAGTTAAGATAAAAGAGAATATACTCATGATACTAATTATGCTATAATTAATTGGTATCGTGACTTGAAATAATATGCAGGATTAAGTGAGGAACGTGAATAGTAAACGTATAATCTACGCACGAGGCAAGTTTCCATACTCTAACTTGATTTCAATTACGCAAATTATACATCCTACCTTTATATTGAAAGCAAGTATCTTATCCTTATTTAATTATTTTTATGCAAGTTCCTGAACTTCATCCTTTTATCATGCAAGCTTTATAATGCTATTACTTACTTGAGCAAGTTCTTAATTCTATTTCGTCCAATTGTATCTTTTATGAGATTTAGTCTTTGATTCTCGAATATCAATTACATTTTTATTAAACCTTGATCGACTAGCGAACCCTTATTGATTCGAGTAGTCCATAGTTGATGAGCGTTCTAAATTCTAGAAACGTTATTGAAGTAAATCCAAACTAAACTTCCTTTGGTGCGGACTCTGATGTCAAACTGAGATGAACAACCCTTATACAGGGGATTTTATTTACGCGTTAACGTTCAGATGTTGTGTACATACATGGTACAAAGGGCTTATCCCCCTGAGTACGAGAAGCAAGGTCCATATTGTCTTACGACTGTTAAAGGTTTAAAGTAGAAATACTTGATAACCTGAGACATAGTTCGTGGTCTTAAGACCCTCAGATGTTCTTTTGAATCTTATCTTATAATCTTGACTCAAAAGTTGAATCTTCGATTATTCAATATCCGTTGATTGTTTCGCATATTATTATTATTGTTATTGTTGTACTTGATGGGCAATCATTGCTCACCCTTGCATAATAACAATGCAGCTAAAGTTGAAAGAGTTAATGAGCCATCCACTAGTAAGGGCAAAGAAAAGGCAAACAAGTGATGAAGACTTGTTTTATTTATTTAAACAATGTTTATATAATAGACTTGATTATGTTTCTGCATTTGATGTTTTATTAAGGTTAGATGACCTGGGATTTATTTACTAATGATGTTGTAACCCTTTAATGGGAGATTTCTACTTTATCTAAGAAGTTTCATTTATATTGAATGGGTAGTTAGATGTGATGTGTTTTATATTCGGATAGTGAACACCAAATCCTGTGGAAACGAATTACCCGAATTTGGGGGTGTCACAGGTTGGTATCAGAGCCGTAGGTTATGAACCTTAGGTGGGGAAACCTTAGGGTAGTAGCCTTTTAAGAGTCAGAAAATATAGTGGTGATAAACTCTCATCGAGTTCTAAGGAATGAATTAAGGAAATTCATTAAAGATAATAAAAGACTTTATGTGCTATATGCTTATGTGTTTACAACCTATGTGTCGCGCGTAGTATTGAGTATTAATTAAAACTTAAACTTTGTTGTCAGGATGTCGAATATTGGAGGATTCAGTCAGCCTAGGGAGATTGAGCTCCGAGTGGCTGGAGAGGAGGAGCCCCGTGATATCCATATTATCTGGGAGCAATTGTTACAGAGAGAGCCATCTCCATTGATCACTGTTGTGGGTCAGGAGCATGAGCCTGAGACTGATTTAGAGGAGATTCTGAGGATGTTGAGACAGAGGCTGAGGAGGATGATGAGGATCCCGAGGAGATACCCCTTACCTTTGTCGATGTTGAGATGTACGATGCATTGTATGATCGTACTGTTGAGTTACAAGATAGAATCAGAGAATTGGAGGGACTGGCAAATAGATGCCAGACTCTTATAGACCAGAAGAACGAGAAAATCGAGGATCTTGATATACGTCTTGGAGACGTGGAGTGGAAGTTTGTTCATGCAGAAAGCCAAAAGGAAGACCTTTTAGTTGAGAATGAGAAGATGAAACTTGAGATTCAGAAACTGAAGGACGATTTGAGTGAGGAGTCAGCGGAACGTGCTAGGGCAGAGGATGCTTGGATGAATAACGCTCAACGTGCAAAAATTTCCGAATAAGGTGAACGGGCAAAGAAGGCTAAGATTGAGGAGACAGACTACACCTTTCAGACGGCGATTGATAGAGCCCAGGATCGAGTTCTCCATTACCCAGTTCAGTTCGAGGACTTGCTATGGTACATGCTAGATCGCAGAACGATGTGCCGTATCATGGAGGAAGAACGTAGAAAGGCGGTTCGACACCTTAGTAGACCGTGATAGGAGAAGTTTTGAATTATGTGTAAATATTTATGCTAGATAATGATGTAAATTCCAGCGTGATTATACACAATAGAATATGACTATTTAATCCTAAAGATTGTTTGATCTTGGGATAGTTGATGTAAATAGTAGTGATGATATCTTTCTATGTTTAAGACTTTTGAATTAATGAAATATCAATTTTATTTGAAGATGTTATGTGTTAAATGTTTAACCTGAATTGTTTGAGTTAAATGTTGAACACTTAAAAAAATGAGTGTTAATCTAATAAGCGCATATTCTTGAACAGAAAATGCCGCCGAGATGCCAACCACGTCAACAAGCTCAGGAGAGCTCTACCAATAACAACAATGACGCCAATGCTAATTATGTTCAGCAGTTGGTGAACCTTTTGGCTGGAGCACTTGCGAATCAGCCGCAAGCTCCACCAGTAACGTCATTTAAAGATTTCAGAGCGGTAGGACCGCCAGAGTTTAGGGGTTCCCTAAACCCGATCGAAGCCCAAACCTGGGTGATGGAAATGGAGAAAGTATTTGACGTTGCTAGGGTTAATGATGATCAAAAGACTGCCTTTGCAATGTTCATGCTTACATCAGAGGCCATCTATTAGTAGCAGGCGAATAAGGTTCGAGGAGGTCAGGGTGTAATCGCTGGGAGAGATTTAAGGAGATGGTCTATGAGATGTATTTTCCGACGAGCTCACGTAACCAGATGGAGATTTAATTCCTGGAGCTGAAGCAGGGTACCATGACTGTACCGAAAAATGCTGTGAAATTTAACGAGTTGGCTAGGTTTGCAACCTACCAAGTGAATACGGATGAGAGGAAGGCTAGGAGATTTGAGCAAGGGTTGAAGCCGTGGTTGTACAGCAAGGTGTCAATGTTTCAATTGAACACTTTTGCCGGAGTTTTAGAAAAGGCGATTATCGCAGAAGGTGGAAGTGATGCTCTGACTAGGTATAACCAGGAGCAGAAGAAGAAGAAGGGTGAAAATGAAAATAATAAGGCGAGTGGTAGTAACAATGATGGTCACCATCAGAAGAGGAAGTGGAACGACAATGGATCTGCTGGAAATCAACAGGGAGGTCAGAAGAAGAAGGTGGAGGTGTGTGTTACCTGCGGGAAGAATCACATAGGGATATGCCTAAAAGGGAAGAGGGTTTCTACAATTGTGGTCAGGAAGGTAAAATAGCACCGAATTGTTCGAATCCAAAGAAGGGAGCTTGTTTCACTTGCGGATCAAAGGATCATTTGGCTAGGGATTGCCCCAAGAAGGCGGCAGGAGGAGCAGGGACAGGAGGAAATAAGGGAAACAGTGGTGGTAGCACGTTGACCATAACCGGATCTACACCAACAAACCGACCAACTGCCAGGATTTTCAACATGACCGTGCAAGACGCTGTGCAGTCTCGCGATGTGGTGTCAGGTATCATTCCGATCAATAATATAGATGTTTATGTATTGTTTGATACGGGTGCTACTTGTTCATTTATATCCGATGACTTTGCTAAGAATTTAGATTTGCCTAAGGAGGAATTAGATTTCCCTTTGAACATAGAATCGCAAATAGGGAGGTAATTCCTGTTAGGTACGTACAAAAGAATTGTAGAATGAATATTAAGGGAAACGTAATAACTGTAGATCTTATCCCAATCAAACTTGGGGAATTTAATGTTATTTTGGGTATGGATTGGCTATTCAATTATGGAGCGATAATTGATTGCCAAAAGAAACGTATTAACCTTATGACTCCGTCAAAGGTAGTATTTTACGGCAGCAAGTCACCTAGGCAAGCGAGTTGTCTGACGATGATGCAGGCCAGGAAGTTATTAAGACAAGGCTGTATAGGATACTTAGCCTACATAGTTGATACTCGAAAAGAGAGTCCGAAATTAGAAGAGATACCTGTCGTAAAGGACTTTGTAGACGTCTTCCTAGACGATTTGCCAGGACTTCTACCAGATAGGGAAGTTGAGTTTGTAATTGATTTGGCGCCAGGAACTACAGCGATATCGAAGGCTCCGTACCGTATGGCCCCAGTAGAGATGAAAGAATTGATGGTACAACTGCAATAACTTTTAGATAAGAAGTATATTCAGCCGAGCGTATCGTCGTGGGGAGTGCCGGTGTTGTTTGTTAAAAAGAAGGACGGATCAATGCGACTTTGCATTGATTACAAAGAGTTGAACAAGGTCACGATTAAGAATAAATACCCGTTGCCAAGAATTGACGACTTGTTCGATCAATTGAAAGGAGCTAGGTATTTCTCAAAGATAGATTTGAGGAGTGGTTATCATCAGTTGAACGTGAGGAAATATACCGAAGACAGCGTTCAGGACTCGTTATGGTCACTACGAATTTCTGGTGATGTCATTTGGTCTAACGAATGCTCCTGCAGCATTCATGGATCTAATGAACAGGGTATTTAAGCCGTTTTTGGACAAGTTTGTAGTAATATTCATTGACGATATTCTAATTTATTCCAAAACCAAAGAAGAGCATGCAGAACACTTGAAGGCAACATTGGAAGCATTACGAAGAGAGAAGTTGTACGCTAAGTTTTCAAAGTGTGAATTCTAGATAGAGCGAGTGCAATTTCTTGGACATGTGATTGACAAGGATGGGATTTTGGTGGATCCGTCAAAGGTTGAAGCAGTGCTTAACTGCGATCAGCCGAAAACACCATCGAAAGTAAGAAGTTTCCTCGGATTGGCAGGTTACGACAGGAGATTCATTCAGGATTTTTCCAAAATCGCGACTCCGTTAACGAATTTGACTAGGAAGACGGTGAAGTTCGTTTGGACGGAGAAGTGTGAGGAAAGTTTTGAAGAATTAAAGAAGAGGTTGAGTACGGCGCCTGTGTTGTCTCTACCGGATAGCACAGGTAATTTTGTGGTATATAGTGATGTTTCACATAAAGGACTAGGTTGTGTGCTTATGCAAAACGGTAAGGTCATTGCATATGTGTCACGACAATTAAAGGACTACGAGAAGGGGTATCCTACCGATGATTTGGAATTAGCCGCGGTAGTGTTTGCTTTGAAGATATGGAGGCACTATCTTTAGGGGAGAAGTATGAAATATATACAGACCACAAGAGTCTGAAATATATTTTTACACAGAAGGATCTGAACATGCGATAGAAGAGATGGTTAGAACTGATAAAAGATTACGACTGCGAAATTTTATATCATCCGGGTAAAGCGAACATTGTGGCCGACGCCTTAAGCAGAAAGGGTCGGCATAAATTGTCCATGATTACCGCTCAAGAGGAGCTAATTACAGCAATGGTAAAACTAGAGTTGGAGGTAAAATATCCGAAAGAGTCTGACGAAAAATTGTTTCAATTGGGAACCGGCCCAACTTTGGTGGATAGGGTTAAGGCAGTACAAATTCAGGACGACGAATGTGAGAAAATCAGGAAAAGGATATCTGGAGGTGATGAAGTGAAATTTAAAGTAGATAATGAAGGATTATTGAGCTTCGAAGGGAGAATTTGGGTTCCGCTAGCACTAGAGGTTAAGGAGGAAATCTTAAGCGAGGCTCATAATTCAAGATATTCGATTCATCCAGGAAGTACGAAGATGTACCAGGATCTCTGACAGCATTTTTGGTGGCCGAATATGAAGAGAGACGTTGCCGATTGTATAGCCAAGTGTTTAACATGTCAGAAAGTTAAAGCAGAACATCAGAGGCCAAGTGGGCTATTACAATCGTTAGAAATCCTAGAATGGAAATGGGAGCACATCACCATAGATTTCGTAGTGGGCCTTCTGACGACTCAAAAAGGTTTCGATGCAGCTTGGGTTATCGTAGATCGACTGACGAAATCAGCACACTTCTTACCCATCAAAATCAGATTCAACCTAGATCAGTTGGCAAAGTTGTATGTGAAGGAGATTGTTTCGAGGCACGGTGTTCCAATATCTATTGTCTCAGATAGGGATCTGCACTTCACATTGAACTTTTGGAAACGACTACAAGAATGCATGGGAACGCAGTTACGTATGAGTATGGCATATCATCCACAGACTGACGGACAGAGTGAAAGAACGATTCAAACATTGGAGGATATGCTAAGAGCTTGTATCATGGATTTCAAGGGAAATTGGGATGATCATCTACCGTTGATGGAATTTGCTTACAATAACAGTTACCACGCAAGTATTGGCATGCCGCCTTATGAAGTGTTATACGGAAGGAAGTGCAGAACTCCATTATGTTGGGATGAAGTTAGCGAACGTCAATTGCTAGGACCAGAACTGGTACAACAGACCGCAAAAATCGTCAAGATGATCAGGACAAGATTGATAGCAGCTCAGGATAGACAGAAGAAATATGCCGATCAACATCGTAAGAATCGAGAGTTTGAGTTTGGTAGTTACGTTTTCTTGAAAGTATCTCCCTGGTAAGAAGAGAAAACTGAGCCTGAGGTTCATTGGACCCTTTGAAGTGTTAAGAAGAGTTGGTGAGGTCGCATATGAGGTAGCTTTACCTCCAGCGCTGGAACACATGCACAATGTCTTTCATGTCTCGGTATTACAACCGTACAAACCAGATTACAAGCATGTCATAGAGTATGAACCCTTACAAGTTGAAAAAGATTTGTCTTACGAATAAGAGCTTGTTCAGATAATTGACAGGAAAGAGCAAGTGCTACGAAATAAAATTATACCTTCTGTTAAGGTGATCTGGAGGAACCACAACGCTGAAGAAGCTACGTGGGAACTCAAAGATCAGATGATGAGAAATTATCCTCGGTTATTTGCTTAGTCTATGTGTAGTGATTCTGGGGACAGAATCTTTGTAAGGGGGGAGAATGTAACGGGACGAATTACTTGAGTCGTGATTCTGGAGACAGAATCCTTTTAAGGGGGGAAAGATGTGACGAATGAGAATTTTGTAATTAATTTAAACATTTATTGAATTAAATAAATATTTTTCGATGATTTGATTGTTGAATTAATTGATTAATTGATGAATGTGTGGTAGATTAATTTAATTATATGTGTTACACTAATTAAATTGATGTGGAGAATTTTTATATTCAAAGTATGTGTTTACTTGAGTTTATTTGATTAAATGCATTATTTAAATAAGCATAATGTAATTTCTAATTAATTTAATAATTAATTAGAGATCTAATAATTTGTTATTATTAATAAGGAGAATTTTATTTATTTGATTATGTGATTTAATGTAGAATTATTCTATTTTATTTAATTGATTTAAATGAGATAATTTAATTGATTAATTATGTGACATTAAACTATATTATAAGCAAGTTATTAAAATAAACTAGAAAGGAGGAATAAGGTGTTAAACAAACGAACCTTAGTGGGGGTTGGAGTCAGTTAACCCATGATGGGATTAACTGACACCCACTCATCAGATTAAATTCACGTATTCCTATTATCATTATTTCCTAAGTCTAATCAGAGAAATATAGAGAGAAAAAGAGAGAGATTGGAGAGAATTA